>BOPP01000005.1:14447406-14479029 GCA_017312745.1 Gryllus bimaculatus | reverse complement strand
GGACGGCGTGTGGCGGGGCGGGGCGGGGGGGCCGGGGGTCGGGGGGCGGTAGACGGCGCGTCCGAGGTGACAACGGGCGGCGGCGGGAGTACGGCCTCGCTGCTCCGGCCAAAATCTTTCGCTCGTATGTTCAGCCGCCGCCTTCCGCCGGCCGCCTTCGGGGCCTGCCACCACTCGGCGGCGCGGCGCGCCGTCTCCGCCGCTTACCGCCGGTGTGCGAGGCCACAGGCCCTGAATATAGTACAGAGAGGGGTGGGCGCCGCGCGCTGACAGTACTGCACTTGCCCGTCCGCCCGCTTGCCCGGCCGCTCAACCCCGCCCACACGGGCCTCCCACGGTGCGCACGGGGTGCGCCCCGCCGCCACATCCCCTCCGGTCGAGTGCGCCTCGCCGGCCCGGACCGCGAGCCTCGGGCGCCGTGCTGCTGCTGCTCTGGTCCTGTGCAGAGGTAGGCCCGCCGCCTGCGTGCGAGCCGGGCGCCTCCTGCCTCCCACCCTCGCTCCGCTCACTCTCTTCGCCTCTCGGCCCTCTCCCTCGTCTCAAGGGAACGGTGGAATTCCAAGATCTCCGCTTAATCTTTTTATTCGACGAATTTCAATGAGCATATGGGATGAAGCAAAGAGAGTGGCGTATCTTCCCCTCTTCCTTTCGCCAGTTTTTTCTCTCAGCATCGGCCGTGTGTTACAGCTTTGTTCGTGGAAGACATGTAGACAAAAGAAGACAACAAGGCTTAGGAAACAATTTTGAACCCTTCGCTCTTGTTTGGAACGGGGTGTCGCGTGAATTGATGCAGCGAAAGGAAAGTCAATGTGTTGTAATATTGTGGCAAGATTGGACCTGTCGTGTGACAAGTGAAAAATGTGGCATTAGTGAAACTAACAGTATAATGTTGTGTAATGGAAGATATCAGAAAGAAGGTCTTTGATGAGGTAAGTGTCGATAATTTTTAGGTTTTCAACAAAAATTTGCAGGAGGAGAAATAAATCCTACGCGGGTTAGAATTAATTCCGGGGCACGTAACAAAATGAATTATTTCGGTGTCCTTTCTTTTTTACTTTTTGGAGTACTAGACTATGTATTAAAATACTTCGGATGTTCTCAAGGATGAGGGTGACAGAAGTGAAACTAATTCTATGCTTATTCTCTCGCTATATGGATTTCTTATCGGTTTTGAACGACGCTGTTTGGGAAGAATTTGTATCATTCACCGGGGTCACTATATGCAATTGTGAGTCAATCTGCGATAGGCCGATTGCGAATTTGTGAACGACAGTGTTCACACAGTGCGCCAAAAACTAGGCACGTAACATCGCTTCCTCTGTGAGAGCAGCGGGGTGAATTTTGGAGTGGCATGAATACAAATATTTGTCTTTTAATACTTTCGGGGAGCGAAAAGCGCATCTTCGATTAAAGTTTTCAGATGAGCAGAGTTTGGGTAATTTTTCGATTACCATTATATATCTTGACTTTCTGACGAATCAATCAAGCTGTGCGCGCTTGGTTTAAAAAATGAAAACGATTGATATTGAGAATTTCAGTATAACGCAAATTAGGATGGCTGTATATGGTCACAGTATTATGTTTCTTGCCTATCCAGTGTTACTCGCTGCATGCAATGGATTAAGTGGCAGTTATTAGTGAACGATTTATTTAAATCTGTCTACGGAAGAAAATATGCGGGTGAGAAAGTAAATTACTATTTAGTGAATCGGAATGTAATTGGACAAACAAATAGGAAAGAAGACAGACTCTGGTTTTTTTTTCTAGATAGTAGTTGAATTTATTATTTATTATGCTCCTCAGAGGTGGGAGTGGGAGCTGTCATTTTGCATATGCAAATATTTGGTGAAGGATAGAATAATTGAAGATCAAGACGCGCAACTACTCTTAATACTACAGTTTGAGAGATCATTTACTACCACTTCCTAACATGAATACACAATTTCATCTGAGGAATTGAAATGCTAGAACATATAACAGTTCTGGACATGTGCTTGTGGCCGTCACAGCGGCACAATATATCTGATAGATAAAAAAAACATTATTTATAGCAACTCTATGAGGGGGCAGGTGTGTATTGCTGGGTAATGTTACGGCTTTTGTCGTTTAGGTGAGAGGTGCATATTGTGGCTTCTGAAGAGCGGGCCTCTTTCGAGGACTTATTAGTGCACACTGTTTGTATCTCCGCTTGGTTTCCGCTACTTCTTTACTTATATTGTTAGGACAACATCTTATAGAAATTCTGCTATACATTAACTTGAGTGGATTTGCTCCGCCGCAGAAAGGGGTCGTGTAACACCTATCCTCATATTTTTAGGTTGACTGCCGCCTATACACATATAAAGTAAGTCACAGATATGGTCAACATGGAAATGTTATTATCTTTATTACTGAATGTTATTTTTAACATTCTAACAAAAAAAAAACCAAAAATTTAATTTTTACACACTCAGACTGTTGCTGTGTGGTATATCAATAAAAGATACTCACGGTCATAAGCCGAGAATCTGCTACTAGAGTTCGTGTGTCTTCGCTTACAGCGTCACATTTTTACTCATAATTCGATGTCCTCAGATAATATATATATATAATTTGCCACGTCTGTTTTCCGGGAAATAAAATTTATCGGCATCGCGGAGGAGGTTGCCGAGTTTCTCAAGTAGCCGTCGCCGCCTGCCACCAAGACAATGCTAGTAGTAAGTATGACTGGACCATTGTCGCCGTTTTTAGTATTCATAATAATAATACGCGGGCAGGAAAGAGAGCTATTGGGACATATCTATATTGTAAATAGCTGGGCGGAAGCCGGGACGGAGTGGTATCCTCTCCAGACCTCAACTCACGCAAAGATAATAGGGGCTACGGGAACTGGGATCTTTTCAGTACAGACTCAGATTTCACAAATAGACCTAAGTCTGTAATTAAACCTCACAAATGAATGGTGCACTCGTCTTGAGAGGCTCATTTATGGAGGCAAAAAAGCTTTGTAGTGTGACTTGTGCTGAAAGGCGCACTAGAGCTCGGTCGTTCCGTGGTTGTAGAGTAGGGGTGCGCGTAGAGCGCGATCGGGAGGCGGAGGTAGATGCGACGGTGGCGGGGCGCAGAGACAGTGTGGACCGGTGGTCGAGGGGCGAACGGAGAGACTAGCGGAAATGAGAGCTCCAATGGACTAAGCTACAGTTAGACAGCTCACTTATTGTAAGATGCGTTTTAGATGAAGCGAAAAGTATCAATAAGTAAGTTTATAAAAGATTAGGATAAAACTCTAACTAAAATAATGAACGTTTTGGAAGCTATATGTAATGATAAGATATATCATTTTAAGTCTTTGGATCTTTACCTGGTATATTGATAGAATTACAGTTGACACTCTTCTCTTGCTATCGTGTCATGTGATTATAGAGAGAACTGTTCTCACTAAACTGACTCAAAGCGCACTTCTTGAGAGCACGTGGATATTATCATTAAAAATACTTTAATCACAATGCTAATATTTTTATTTCATATATTTAGGACATTGGCTAGGTTATCACCTAAAATACCTAACTACACTAGGACTCTCAATTGATTCAGTCAGGAGTAGATATAAACGTCTATATTACTTTAGCATCTATTATCATATGAATATATCTATGTAAAATATAATTGATCTTAGGAGAATAGTTAATCTAATGGGTTATTACTAAATTTATAATTTTATAAGATTTATGTAGGTAAGCTGTAGTAGATTATTAGTGATGGCTATATAGTCGTAATGGGGGCTTGGTGTGATATATAATTTGGAGTTGGAATATGTAGGTGGTTTGGAAGAGGGGAGGCATATTGGATATATGATAGAGGAATTAAGTGGATAGATCTGTTGATGGCTCGCACTAACAGGACGAGGGTTAGGAAGTGGTAATTCCTAAGGTAATCAGGTTTTTCGAGAATATTCAATTCCTGCACATCTTTGGGAATACATCAAGTTGGTGGAGATCGTTATAAGGTGTCGGATTGAGGTCAATAGTCAAATCACTTATTTGTTGTGAGATTGTTCATTTTTTACAAATTCGTAAGACTTAGTGCACTTTAAACTAATTGTCGAGTTTGGATTCAAAAGTAGTAAAGTGGCTCTTTAGGATGTCTTCTCCCTACGTTGTTCTGAGATTACGGGTATTTTATCTAAGGAGGGTTCGAAGCCAATGTTAGTTTAGTAGGATGAACACAGTATAGTAATCTATTCGTGGGTTAGTATTAATGTAGTACCGTTACCACATATATTATAAAAGATGAATTCTAGTCGGGAGTACAAACATGGTGCAATAAGTTGGTTGATAATCGTTTGATCTGATAGGTTCTCTTTTGAGTTTTATAGGTTTTGTCACTCTTTCGTATCGTAATATCTCGATATCGGAAGACTCGCGGAAGGCTGATCTGGACAACTTTCCGGACCTGCGAATGGTCGGTGGACCACTGGATAATGCCACAACTTACGTGTGGTCGGACATAGTGTTTTTGGATCACGCTTTAGATCACTCTCCATGAGGTATAAGTCGGGCTCACTTTGCTTTGTGTCTCACGATAACTCAGAGGTAAGGGCATCATGTTATGAATATCTCCATGATAGCAGAGGAAGACTCGCGCACCGACTCTATGCTAATTGGATATTTGACGCACATCCGACCACAATCAACAATTGCTCACTTTTCTTACTATTCAGATATAACCGTGAATAAACGGAAGACGCGTTATCTTATATATACCTGATGAGCTATTTTTTATGCGGAACTTACGCGTGATCATCATGTTTAATATTGGTCGAGCAATGCATTCATAAATCAACTGTTCGCTTGTCTTATTCTATATAACACCTTTCTTTAGTATATCTCATATGCACATTGTGAGAGATTATTAATCACTTCGTCTATTAGCAATATAGTATGGCTATTACTAATTTTCCCTACAAATCATCTGAGTTGCAATTAAAATTATTCGGTTACTCTCTATTGCTAGATGTGACATAGCTGATTTTTAAGTGTTCAGTATGCAATTCGCTTCTTATTTGGTCTATTATTCTACCAGACTTAATTATTATTTGTTCGTGGAAGATCTTCATGACGTTACTGGTGATGGTGGACAAATCATTGAATTCTAGATCTGCTGACAGTAATCTCACTCTTACACATTATGATTTTGAAGAATACAGATTAGCTGATTTGATGATATGAGATAGAAAGCTCATTACAGCACTTATATTGGCTGTTGGGAATAAAGTAGACAATGTTTGATTAAAACACTTTTAAGATTATTCATATATATTGGAACTGTAAGTTTATATAGAAGCTATTAATCATATAAATTGCAGTTACTCACTAAAATAACTAGGTAATTTTCCTTGCATTGTTACTCATTGGTTTAGTAGCATTTGTTTGTGAGGCAGGATGGATGATTTTTAATAAGGAAGTCCACTCTGCTAATAGGCAGTAAATTAAAATCTTTAATAGGGTTTTTTGATGTTGATAATTTATGAGAGGATTTTTCCCTATGCATAAATCAGAGAAATTTAAGTAGTAATCTGTAAGATATAATATATACAAATAACATGTAAATTTTTCGACATCATAATTAATGTCGCATATCGATACTCTGAAAGAGTATTTCAGTGGAATATTGTCAGTAGATTTGATTTGAAGCGCGTCTTACAAGCGTGTACCAGAGAAGTCGTGAGCGTCGATGCGCCGTTACATCGTGTCCGGCGTTTCGCTCCTCTTCCCTGTTGCAGATCGACTTCTGGACTGCACACGCGTAAAACCGGAAGGACGACATGGTGCCACAGGGGGTATTTGTAATGCTGGTTACTTGGGATGTACTCTGTATGAGGAGAGACGGTTAGACGCTATTCACAACAGGTAATAAAGATTTTTCTTTGACATATTGATTTCTTATCTCTCTTACATTCATAGGTTTCTTTAACTCTATGTATAAGCAAACGGGAGTCTATTCACGTAGCTTTTTACACTGTTTTTCTTTTTAACATTGTTTTGTCAATTAAATCGTAAGATTATAAAGTTAATAGAAACTGGGCCATCTTATAATTTAACGTTTTTCATTGATGTGACTGTTGTCGAAGGAACTATAATTATGCATTTAGGCAACTATTTCCCCAGGTTCTTCGACATTTAGCGGCTTTGGCTCGTGAAATTTTCGGCATTTTGGTGATCGATTTCGCATTTTTATCGAAGATTCAATAACTTTTCAGAAATTAGATTGCACCGACGATCAAACATATAATTACTATTCTTTTTCAAGGGTGTGGGTAACATTTCTGTATTTTATCGAATGTGCTAAAATCTATCATGCTCTAATAATCATCTCTCAAATTAAGGCCTAATTAAACGAAGTTAATCTGTTTAATAATAAATTTATGAAAATTCCTTGTTTTTTCGGGGGTGAAGCGAGAATATAATTTATATTATTAACTCTCGAAAAGGCAATTTTGTTCGAAGGGGCACAAAAAATAAACATTGCTTACAAGCTTACCAAACAGCTAGGTTGACATTTTTTTAAGAATTGCGTCCTTTATGTCAGGACTGTCGACACTAGTTATTGATATTTTCATTTTTACCACACAAGGGATAACAGAACTTGTGCTGATACATTTTATTAGAAAGGATACTTCTTTCACTCTTTTTAATTTCCACACATGGATTTTTAATTTTGAGCTTTAGCTTATTATTCTAGGTAAATTGTTTATTGTTTTTTAAGTTACAGAATGAAGTATCGATATTTTTTTATATAAACGGATGCTAACTTTGCATATTTTTTTAAAAAAAACAAATATTTCTTCTGTGCACATGTTCTATTTGAAATCTAATCTGGAAGAGAACATAGAGGTCATGGCGTCCCTGCTTAGGATTAGGCATTCTCATAGTAAGTAAGGGGACGGTCTTTTCCGGGAAGGAAAGACATTCGGATTACCCAGGATGTCCACGGCAAATGTGGGCTAGGTCGCCACCCCACGCCTACAGGGCCATCCCGCCCCTTCCATTCGGCTTCACGCTCCAACACGCCATTCACCACATCTTTCGTAGCGCCTCAATGGAGGCTTCGGGGCTTTTTCGGCCACCGTTTTTGGGTATGGGGCGTTTTCCGGAAATACTGGGTTTTTGTCGATAGGATCACATCTGTTGTTGTTAACAAGAATGGAATTCGACGAAACTGGGATGTGAGGTTGGGTGTAACACAAGACATGTTTAATGTTGTTGATACGAATGTATGAATATTTTGGAGAAGAATGATGTTAGATAAAGTGATGCAAAAAATACGAAAATAATGCTGGAAATGAATAAAATATTCTGTCCTTGCTTTGTTAAATCGAAGTTCAATCTTTTTAACCTCTGCATTAATATGAGTTACAGAAGGTAGTTCAACATTCAGGAATACTTTGGCTCATGTATTTCCTTCAAAATGGCTAAAACACGTTGTAATAAATTCATTAACACTTTTCATGGAATTACCTATTATATCAATGGGAGAGAAATGTTGAAATCTCATTACATCGGGGAGTGCCGAAATCTGGTTGAAGAGCGACTTCGCAAATCTTTTTTCAAATAATGCTGCATCTTCGAAGTTGTTTCACTGCAAGAATGTATTGATTAATCTCAATATTGGTTAATTGTGTCTTGAATTGATATGTAGACGACACATCAATAATAATTTGCCGCTTGGCTTTTGTCTGCCCAAAAGTCACCAATTACATGGCACTTTTTTAGCACAAGCCCTATAAATTGTTCTCACATGTTAATCACAGGCCTTCTACATGTTTCGTCAAAATGTATCTCAAAAAATATTTCCACGAACTGTTTTCCCCAAAATGTTCCTCTTCAAATGTTTCTCCAAAAGTTTCCCTTCAAATGTTCCCCACTGGTACTGACATCGCCAAATATGCGCAGTCACCAAGAACTACGCGTTTCGATTTTAGTCTAATATCTGGCATATTTGCCAATACCGCGCATACAGAGTTTCAACTAAAAACAACTGGAGAACTGAATATATAGCTATTTAATTTCTTTCGCTGTGTCGTGTGGAAATGATATATATTCATTTTTTTGCATACTCGTCTTTTAGAACTGCTTCCTTTAATTTGTATTGAATAAAGAAATATATTTATTCTTGTTTATCGAGTCAAAAGCTCAATTTTATTAAAGCTTGCCTTATCTTAAATTAGATATTTTAAACTACAATCTCACTTTCGTATCCAATTGAAAACTCGCACTCAGTCTGTTTTAGGGTACCTGAAAACTTCGTATCTCTTTCTGCAAGGGTGAAAGTGGGGTAACCCAATTAAATGTGAATGAATAAGACTGTATGCAGGTCCACCGTCCGGGGAATACAGAATTCACGTCCCGAAACGTTCTCTGAATAATGGAAAATTTTCGTAGTAATCCAAAGTAGTATGGCCGTTTCGTCGAGCCAACACATTAGCACGGACCTGCAAGGCCATCTGTGGGCTCTGACGCGCGCATTTCTGATGCGTGCACTGGAAGGAAAACGCTCAACGCTTACAACAATTTAGTTCTAAATGTTTCTGGAAGTAATTTACAATGCATGGGGCAAATATTACATGAGACATAGTTCTTTTTGTCGGCACACAGTAACAAGAAAGTTGAGGTACATACTCATATAGGTCTGTAAGTGATAAACCGGTGGGTGGGTGTGGTGCGATCACAATTGCACTGACTGGTTTCTGTCCTCATATTTTCAACTTGGTACGTGATGCGATATATAGAATTGTCGCCACTAAATAGCAAATAGTTCGAATGCTATTGGACGAGTTTCTATATCTCATAGGATTTGATATTTAAAGGGAGAATATATTTACTAAATTGTTGTTCTACAGAACAACACGGGGGTTCCCTCTTTTCTAATATAATAATAATAATAATAGTAATATCAATAACAACAACATAATAACAATAAATTATAAACAAAAAAATTGACCTGTTTTATGCCATCAATCTGGGGCAACCAACTGAAAACGGGTTCTCTCGGCTATTTCGCCACTGATATATACTTATGGTCAATCATAAGAAATGTGTCTCTCCTTCTTGTAGGCTCACTCAGGGCGAAGTACTAATCTATAACACAGGTGAACCACCGTTTTGCTGTTCGCAGGGAATTCTTCACAAAGAATTTTTATTTTAATAACACTCATACTACATTTATTTTCAGAGTTTGTGACAGCATTGATGGTAGAAAACAATTATTTTCAAGAAATAAAATATGTGTTTGTCTCTTCATATACTTAATATAAAGATATATATGTCGCGCGATGCTCATCATACCGATGATTGGAATTTTGTGGTGATACCTTGGGACACGGAGATTTTGCTTTATTCATAGTCTCCCAAAATAAACGCAATGCTGATTTTAATATTCAGTGCTTCAACACTCAAATTTCAAAATATAACTATCAATAGATAACGGAACAAATAATTTAGCGTTTTGCAGAAAAATTGAGACTTATGACTCGGGTTTCACAGAGTGGTTGCGTGATATGCACGTCAGTTCGTATTTTTATTAAATTATTCAAAGAAAGTGCATTGGCTTAGGAAATATTCGATATGGCATATAAGTGCGCGCATTCTCTTCTGGACTTAGATGACGTGTCAGGATTTTACGCACACGCACATTTATACTTGTTTCTCACACACTAGACAAAATTTAATTTTCATATCCCTTCGGTGGATTTCTCAGGTGCTCATGAATTCTCTTGTACACCTATGAGTTCTGTCTAATTCTGACATTTATTTTTCGTCATATTAGTATTGTATTTCTTCCAGACAATTATCAAGCACATTTCTCTCAGTATATCGTCAGAGTCTATAACTTACACGATCGTTAGGAAAGAGCAATTTATTCTTCACTTCTCTGTCGGCGATTGTCGACTGTGTCATTTTAAGCATACATACTGTGGGCTAGTTTGCTGCTCGCATCAACTGAAACGTAACGATAGAATTATCCACCAGAATTGTCCGCATGTAATTAAAGTCACGAGAAACTAATGTAACATCTATAGTGTTAAAGAAAAATATTCAAGTGGATACATGAAATAATTAGGATTATATATATACTTATGAACGAGAGTCACTAACAGAATGTGGAAATATATTGGGAATCTAGAATACACCTAGATTTTCGCAGTAAATCGGTTTTTTAATATATTGAGAAATAGATAAATAAACTGGATGAGGTGGGGTTTTTTAGCGTTGATATCTATTGGTGTGATGTAGTTTTGTGCGCACATAGACTAAGGACAGCGTGTTAAAAAATTGTATATCATGTGACTCTCGAAGGACTTATAAAGCCATCGGGATGTAAGGTTTCCTAACACTAAGTGTGGTTAGCTAAGCCGAACTTAGTTTCGTGTTCACTGGCATATCTTTGATAAGTAACTCGACTTTTTCATTTTTACGGTAATGTTAGGATGGAGATACAAACGAGCAACATGGCTCTCTAGACGCTATAGACGCTAGTTCTCATAGCGGACTAGATCTGACAGGGGGACCCACGTGGAGAGCTTCGGGGAACTGGCGGGGCAGGGCTTCGGACAGGGAGATATGAGCGCTGCGCTAATAAAATTGGGGAGGTCCATAGTCCGAATTATGAACCGCGGAGCATATCTAACGAGGTATGACATGTTATGGTGATAGTCATCCATATGGGATTAAAACAGAATCCCGGTAGGTATGCAAGGAATTTACATAGCAATAACATATATTTTGTTCTGGAGATTATTTAAATGAACAACAAAACTGTTAGTGCCGGGCTGTTCTTCTTCTCCTTCGGGTTCATTCACTCCTTAGGGATAGCTGGAATAGATAGGCTGGGAGACACAGTCGCGGCATTTACATTGGTCGTGATGGTGGTGCGCCGCTGGTGCACGTCACACGGGCGCGAGTTGCAGATCCATTGCACAATTTCGGCAAGACGGCTCAGCATCAGGAACAGTAAGCAGTTAGGTTCCGTAGACCAGTTTGGACAGAGGGAGAAGCACGCGTTAGCACAAATTAATGTTCTAACAGACACACACGGACTCGAGCAGTAAAGTTTGTGCTTAGAGAACTTTGGTCGTTTACAGCTCGCACTTACTTTAGGTTTAATATTTGGTTGATAGGGGAAAGAGGCAATCGAATCTTCAGATAGGGTAACATGGTTTGTCTCATGAGATATGGCGTTTAGTTCTTGCGGGCGGTCGCATACCCGGGACTTTCGGTCCCTTGTCGCTTTATCGTGAACTCAAATGGTATTTTTTTTTAGTAATCTACGGGTATGATAGTACGTGATCCAGTTATGTCAAATCAATTTCTTTGAATATTGACTTCACAAGGCCAGAAGCCACAATCAGAAGCTTGGCATGTATTGCAATATTTTTAAGGCTTATATAGACCACTCTCGCTGTCTTCGGCCTTACTGTTCGCATATATGAGAACAGATTGCAAATTATCTTTGTATTTGATATCAAGTAGGGATAATTTCCCGTCACTTAATACTTCGGGATAAGTCTTGTAGTGCGCTTTATTATAAACCATTGGTCGTGTTAAAGTTTTTTAGACTGTGCTCTCTCTCAGTTGCTATATATTTTATTGATGTGTGATCTCATAGTGTTGATATCCGTACTTACAGGTATAGGACGGCATTGCGCTCAAAGAAAATAAACCAATTTTTTGCACCTAATTCACAAATGTTATATTAACTTCATTTATTATTAGTATGTAAATATGAAAGTGATTACCATGGATCGTTGTTATTATGTTATAATTGCAGGAACAATTATTGTTATTAAAACTTTTTAATTTTAAGCTCATTGTTGAAGGGATACCAGAAGGGCGTTTCCATACCATCTTCTCTAGATTTCTGGTAGAACACCTGGGGTGGTGGTCTATGCACAGCCCGAGAACATCGTTCCCATAAGATCTACTATATAGGTAACGCTGCTGCTACAAAGAGTGGAACAATACTCTCATAACAAATCAGGTTAGTTTAAGGCTACTAACCGTGACCACGCTGATGTCAACGATATTGTAACGCGGAAGAAAGGACATGTTCGCTTTTCGCAATAAAACGAGTGTGGGAGTTAAAGTTTGTTTGGGTGGAATCAGCTTAAGCAACGGGGCTTAGGAGGTTTTGTGGGTAACTCTATTGTGCACAGATTCAACTGAGGATGTAAAGTTTTTATGGACAAGTCATAGGCCAGCCGGACAACGTTTCCAGACTTTTTGAATATCCTACAATATCTTTACATGGATATTTTGGCAATATAATTATCTGTGTTAAGACATTTTAAGTGAGAATCTTTGCTCAGATAAATGTGATTAAAGTAATATTTTATAAATGTAGAAAAACCGTCAAGGGGGTGGTCCAATGGATTGGTCAACATTATATGTGAAAAAAGGCATGCTTGAATCGATATAAAGGCGCGCATCCTCATATAGAATGTATTTTACTTCATGGAACAAAATGTTGGTTTTATTCTGTAAGAATGTAAATAAAGAAGCTCTCACACAATGAATTCCGGGTAGACAGATTTTGTTAAAAATGTCCCAAATCATTTATTTTTTAAACTTTATGATAAATATTGTTTTAAATGCGAATTTCATTCAGCTAACTTCTCCAGCCACTCCTCTCGTTCGAGGGCGCACACGTGTCATGGTGTGCGCATACGCATGTGTTGCTGGTAAAATGCGCAAATCGGCGCTTTTCCTTGGCAATAATGTCCCTCCGCCATTCCCGTGTGCCTCTGTCCGCTGGGGCTCCTCGGCCTGCGTTGGCATACCATCGCGTCTTGGAGGATGGGGCCTGCGTCAAAGAAAGGCAACAGCGCTGCGGGTAGTCGATATTCAAAGAGGACCTGCGGTTTCGTACCTGAGTCGGAGCGAAGCCATCCAAGGATTCCTCGCGACAAGTACTCTCTTCTTGCTGGTGGTCAGGGGGAAGCTGCTGTTAACCGGCGATGTCTTACAAGATCTCGTACGCTTCCACAACGACCAAGAGCGCAGGAACTGTGCATGTAATAAATATCGAAGATAAGAAAGGAAATCATAAATACCGCTTATCGGGGTAATCTTTCGTACAAATAGCGTGTAAATATAAACAATGCGGGATTTTACAGGAGGAGAAGGTAAAGTTATTACTGAAGCTGATCAGAATACCTTATCAGAAGCTGTTCTCACCCGGAAGGAAACAGACAGACAACAGAACAGACGGGCAGACCGGTTTTCAGTTGCCTCAAAACGTGTAATTTCATTGAAATCACGAAAATTGATTTTCCGCAACATTTATAACTCCGTGTACTACGTACTATAATACTTCCGTATATACGTATGTATACAGGGAAAGTAAAAATACCGATGTTTGTCAACATAATCACCAGAAATACTCATATTTGTGAAAAATTGAACGTGACATTTTTTTAAGATCTTGTTTTTGATGAAAACATTCATTTAAAAAAACTTTTAATAATTGTAGTTGCAGCAAGACGCCCGACTACATTGATTTTTTGCAGGTTTTGGAAAAATCGGTCATCAGCAAATGATATCATCATTCTTCTTAAGCTATTCTGTAAAGTTTATTACGAGCATCACAATTTAATCAAAAGTTTAGAGCCGTTTTTTAGAAAAAAAGTTGTTTAAAATGTCTAAATATCACTCAAATTATGGGGAAAACTGGAAAATTCGAGAAAAAAATTGGGTGACTTCTGTTTATAAAATACGCCAGGGGCAATCACATACTCTGGAATTAAAAATCAGTCTAAAATTCACAAGGTTACGACATTAAATCAGTCGATTGGGAAATTAATTTTGGAGAAAATCTTTTACACAGTTTAGCTGCAATCAAGGTTCACAGAAGAGACGCCTAACGCATTGCCGTCAATCGATTTTTCGGTATCAAGGGAACGCACAATAACATGGATTGTGACAATACAACGTGCTAAATAAGTAATTCATTTACGTGATTCACGATTTATCTACTTGTTCGTCAACAGGGCTCGAACCACTTGTTTTTCAGTCGAAATTCTCTTTTTAGCCTTCAGCATTACAATAACTTTTTTTCTAATACTGCGTAAGTGATACGAGAAAGTAAAAATGAATTGTAAAACAATGAATATAATTTTACTTTAATAGTCCCCAGTAAAGATACCAAATCTATTTAAACATATATTTCCGCACTCTAAACCGCTATTAAATATTATCAAATACTTACGGGTTCAAATTCAAGTTTTGTGGTATTTTAAATATACAATCATCCCCACAAAAATAAAGTAAATTATAATGGTTTTGTTATATTAACATGCTTTTTCGGAGCATCTACTAAGACCGTTTCACTTTCTCCGCATTTTGAATAAGTTCATTAATGAAAGAGACTAATTATGGATTTGGTTGATGTAAGTCTACATTAAAAGTAAATGAAAAATTAAGAGTAACTTTGAATACACTTGGAGCCGGCCGAAAATACAAATTGTGTATTCGAAACAGAAGCAATTGAGTTCAAAGAAATAACGCCTTCAAGAACCTTTCATAATCCAAAATAATTAAATATTGTACTAAATTAAATCATTAGGACATTTCTATTTATTGCAAGAATGCTTGGTAACAATTGATCAAGATGGTGTACGCCAATTGTTGGCCATTGTCGCATTGATGAGTTGTTTGGTTGAGATGGACAGAAAATTGCGGTATAACATGTTACTTAACGCATTACTAAGGGCGAGCAAAGTACTGTGCTTGTTCAGCATTACTATTTCCATATAATTTAAGCTTCTGACCCACTTTTCCAGCCTTTACAATGTCACTGATAGAAAATATTTTCATTCAAAGTTGTTCTTATGTTACGTAAGTTGGAGTATATTTATGTATGAAAACGGTGTGCGTGGTGGGAAAATGCTTCCTAATTGCCTTTCCTCTTTAAAACCTCAAACATTATTTTTAGAGGTTGCCGAATACGTAAGCAACAGCTGTCTTAAAGAAAGAAAAACAAATGTATTTTTATTTTATCACATGTTCATATATCAAAGACTGAGGACGGACATCAAAATGCCTCTGAAAAAGTAATGAAGAAACATTCTTTGGAATACAAGAACATAATGCAATTCATTAACCAACAGTAAAGAGGACCACCGGGCCGTCACAGTAGGGTCGAGGGGTGGTTGCAGAAATTCTTGATCACTTGAAAATAAATTAAACTTCAATGCTTTTTTGAAGGAAAAAAGAAACTAGGAATATTGTTGTGCATCACTTCATAATTATGAAAATGTTTTAGAGCACAAAGAATAATATTGCTTTGTAGATTTGCTAAAATTTACTATTGTTTTGATAGTACTTCATCTTTTTTTACTTACTATGTTTCATACAATTTCTTAAAGGACAAAATGTGGCGAATTAAAGAAGGAAAAGACTAATTCCGTATCAAAGCACAGGAAAATTTAGGTTAAAGTTTCGTGGGGTCAATACACTACACTGAACGACGAGAATCTGGTTTTTAAAATTTATTTATTTATGTATTTATTTATGTATTTATTTATGTATTTATTTATGTATTTTATTTATGTATTTATTATGTATTTATTTATGTATTTATTTTATGTATTATTTATGTATTTATTCTATGTATGTATGATTTATTTATGTAACTGTATGTATGTATGTATTTATTTATGTATGTATGTATGTATGTATTTATTTAATGTATGTATGTATGTATTTATTTATGTATGGTATTTTATTTATCTTATTTAATTATTTATTTATTTATTTAATTATTTATTATTTATTTATTATTTATTTATTTATTTATTTATTTATTTATTTATTTATTTATTTATTTATTTATTTATTTAATTATTTTATTTTATTTTATTTATTTATTTTATTTATTATTTATTATTTATTATTTATTTATTATGTATTTATTTATGTATGTTATTTATTTATTTATTTAATTAATTAATTACTCGCGTCGGATGAGGATGAAGCTCAACGTCTTCCGCTGTTTATGATGAACACAATACTCTTAAGGTTACTAACTGGTAAGCATCCGTGCCTATTCTGAGCCAGGTGTGGGTTCTCGGCGAATGTTTCCGCTTCTTTGACGTGCCAAACGACCGACACGTGATGGGTAGAACGAGCACCGAAAAGTTTCGTCCGCTGGGTAAATAAGGAGGCAACCCATCCAACAATACTTGGGAAATCGGCAATAACAGCTACTGCCCGAATAACGAATGCGTGGACCCCCTTCATATAGTCCGAAACGGTTCCTATCATTATTGTTTCAAATAACAGGCTACAGCAATTAACATTCTGCTAGAGGGCTCTTGGAACGTCTTCGAATATAGGTTAACGAAATTTGAAGTGGAGCACTGCACTCAACCAGAGGCCCGTATGATCGAGTTAAACTAGCTTTATAATTCCTGAAACTATTGTTTCATTTCACCTAATATTGATCAAAGAGTCTAAGGGTAAAATATTTTAAAGAAACTTTTAACTACAACGTAAAACTAATTTGTTAAAAAACTTATACGATTGCTTCCGGTCGAAGTCGGGCAAAATGGCTCCTTATTTCAGCTCGAAATTAAAGATGTAGCTATCAATCGTCGTGACAAACAACTGGCGAATAGCTGCCTGGCCGAACTGACAAATATGTATATAAAACATTATTTTATTGAAAATGAAAATAATGTCATAGAAAACACTTGCACTAAAATTTATTATTAAAAAATAACACATTTAACTTAATAATAATAATAATAATAATAAAATAATAATAATAATAATAATAATAATATAATAATAAATAATAATAAAATAATAATATAATAATAAATATATAATAAAATAAATAATAATAATGAAATTAAAGAGCATAAAACACATTTTAATCATTTCTACGAACCTGTATTAAGTATTGGTACTTACTTTTCGCTGCAAAATAAGTTAATATAACTTTCTGCGCAATATCGTTCTCATTATTTATTTCTCTCTTTTTATTCTTTAAAAATTTGGGGATCATTTTAAAGATACTGTCTTTAGATTTACAGGCCTAGTCTCCTTACAACGTTTTTTCGCAGTTTTCCACTTTTAATAGTTCCAAGAATAATTATGTTTTTCTCACACACGATTGTCAACTCAAATGTACCCTTCATAGGCCTAAATGTGTTCCACCGAGTGAACAAAATATAATGCCAATCTTCATTCGAAGAAGTGAGTAAGGCTCAAATGTTGGCAAAGCCTATCGTTAAGATAAAAATATTGTATATAACGAAGTGGCTAAAAGACATTTATGTGTTCATTACTGGGTCAGTATTCGTGAAATAATGACCACTTGCACATATTGGTCTTTTCAGACTTTTTAATCAATCCGTTAGTGCTATTTAAGCAAGGCTATAAATATTTGCATAATTAATATATTTTTATATTTAATTTATTTTTTTGTAGGCATTACAATTATTCAGTTTACCGTATTTTAACTGTGTAAATGTTTTGATGGTCTTAATCTTCTTCATAACTAACTTACACTACTTAAAAACATTATACTTCACAATTATATAAAAATAATATTTAAAAAAATTACTAGGGAGGAAGCAGGAAAGCACTCAGATAATAGTATATTATCGCAAGTTTGCGAACATTTTATAAAATGAATGGAGGGGATAGCTCTTGTTATCTATATCCAAAGAAAAAAGATAAACAAAGTAATTACAAAATTGATAATCATACGAATAACAATAGAATTCTGGATGAATAGAATATATTCTTGGTTAGTATTATTTACTGGCACGGACAGACATTGAGTGCAATTAGGTCAGTGCAATATACGAATGCAATGCCAATTCCAGTGTAATACATACAATGCATGTTCTATACAACCGTTTATAAGAAAAGTATTGGGCGCAAGTAAGCAGAAATTCAGAACATCTTCTCTAAGCGAGACCTTTTGTTCGAAGTACGTCATCAGGAGAAATCTTGTTTTCAGTTCAAGGACTCGGAATAAATCAATAATATTTGTTCTCTTTCATTAGAAATGCTAACATGCAATAATTAATTTAAAATTGTTTTTTGAGAATGCAAGTTTAAGTTCAAATTGTTTATTGACTTTTAAGAATTTGCTATAATTTAAGTAAGCCCGTTTCCCCTATCCATTGATTTTTAAAATTGAAAAGAATGGAGAGCGGATGTCAGAAACATTTTTAACATTTAAACGATTTTACATCGACAGTCGTTTGAACATTGCAATGAAGTGACAGAATAAGATTTGTTTGTTTTTCAAAACCGGCCAGTGCGTTGTTTCTGCGACTAAAACTAAACAAAGCAAGGGGCGAAACAATAAATCATTACTGCGTTAATTTGGAGCAATGCAAGTTTAAGGCGATTTTCACCCTTGATATTTAATCAGTCTTGGCCTGCACACATGAAATTCCCCGAACCGTGATTTGAGGATGTAGACCCTTTCATATTCTATAAACAAATCGAAATTGCTACCTGCTTGATACTCTTACTTTTCTCGCTTTTATGTAGCAAAAAAGTATTTGCGTCAGAAATCGGCGACTTTTTGACAAAAACAAAAAAACCCGTATTGTGGGCCGGTATCGAAAAAGTTGACAAATCTGCTTTTTACTATGAATACAAGTAATAAATGACTTTCTCTAACTTCGTATCTTAAATTCAAAATCCACGTTGTGGGTTCCTTGGTAGCTGAAGAACTGGACAGACGGAAATGCATGGGGTTTTGGGTCCTCTGTCTGTAGTCAGCGGTAGCGTTTAAACATTTTTCCTCCCAAAACCGTACGATTTCTCCGAAATTGATATTACCTATCGATCTGGACGAAGTCCGGAGCATCGAATGTTTAAAAACGGATATTCTTATTTCAGTAGATAGGTTACTTTTGCTTCATTAAATTTTAAAAAGCTTTCTCAAAAATAGCTCCGAATTTTTTTTATTTACTTTTTTCACACACAGATAACGTTTTAAGGGGCACTTAAAAATAGGCATATTCCCTCATTTTTACTTGAAATTATCCAAAATTTTAAGAATTGCAAAACATTTTTTCCGGCGTCGTACCACAACTGGTAATGTGAAATATATAATGTTTTTTCTATTAAATACTTTCTTTAAAGAAAAATTTTATAATAAAGTTCTGTACAATTTTTCGAAAAATGTGAGAAGTTTTCTGGTAGTGTTTGCGTGAAATAATAGGGATCTCCCCGGATCTTCAAAGCTTTGGTTTTTACGGGACTCGTAACAACTTACACCGATAACTACTCACTGCAGGGTTTAAATAGCTTTCAAGAGATATTATTGTTATTGAGATCATGTTACCACTGTAACCATGACTTGAAATGTGATGTAAAGTATTTTCATGGATTGAAAATTTTTCGTAGTAATATGGAAATTAAAGGAGATTGAATCGTAAATATTGTAGGAATTATTCTATCAGAACCACGCCCCATCCTTGGGGAGAACAGAAGCATTATGGAATGCAAATTGTGAACGCATCTAGAAAATGACCCTAAAATTTTCGCGGAGCAAAAGAGGGGGGATATTAATATTTGATATTTCCTGGGAGTTCAAAGATTTTTACATATTAATTATACACAACTTACCAATTGGTACAAATATATACCAAAGAGTATTAACTCATTGAAAATATGAAAATTCACGCACGGCATATCAATATTTCCGTGAACAATATTCATTTACGTTTTTAAAATGTTAGTATTATTGACGCAAATTAATCGACAAAATAGAATTAAACCATTTTGTTAATGAGTGAACACCTCTTTTAAGTAAAGAAGTAGCACATTTAGACGTACGAAAACAGAGTTATTGTTTTTTTTCACTCATTAAACGTATTCAGCTTTACAACACCTTTGTTTTAAAAAGTAAAATAAAATTTTATTTTTAAGTAACATAACATCATGAGGTTAACGACGTCCTCTTTCCGTCGGCTACAACATCTGCAGCTTGGCAACAGCGGTGCAGCGCAAGTTCCACCAGTTGCGTATTACATTAACTCAGAATTCCGCTCTCGCGGTCAAGCGTCGGACCGACACAGGCATCTGGTTGTCACCGGCCGTGATTTTCATGGAGCATCACGGTGTCGGCTTTCTAATAAAGGCTGGGCGCAAGTCCCATCTGCCTCGTTTGTAAAATTACACACATATTTTGTTAAAAAAAATATAATAATATGTGTTTGAAAAGACCTTCTATATCATCAACATATATGCAACTATGCAGAGAACCATAAACAAATGCTTTTTTTGAAGAAAACGAAAATAAACTTGCATACGATGCACTTGATAAATTTTTTTGTTACCCTCTGTTGTTAGACTAATGTTGTAGACACTTTTTTATTGACCCGATTATTGGTGAAACTTTTATTTATCACGCGAATATGGAAAATGTATTTTACTTATTTATTGAATTCTATATCGGGAAATCATTTTCAGGGTGGGCCATATTTTTGCAAATAATTGGTATTTGGCATTATTCATAACGTTAGTTTGGACTGTCCACCTCGGGTTTCGAGCCTGCAACGTTAAACAGCCATTCGTGTCATCGCCCATGCCTTCCGAAGAAAAACTGAGACCCTGAAGGACAGATGGCGAGCGCACTAGAGGCTTTAGAACACCGCCGCGGTGATTTCCGTGCTTCGTCACGGCAGTAAGGTCCCATTAAGCATCCAAATTCAAAAAACAATTAAGAATTTTCAAAGGTTCCTGGTAAAATATCATATCAATTCCGAGTAACCACCGCAGGGAGTGTTTTCGCAAAATAATGAACCGTTACATAACGCGAATCAAAAATGAATTCTGATTGCAAAAATGTTTACAACACAACTTTCTAAGTAGAAGAAAAGACAGAAAGAGGATGATAACAGTTATTGCGGTAGAAAGTGTTTGAATTCACTATATAATAAACAATATTTATATTTAAATCATTAAGACTTTCGTGATCTGATATTAAAACTTCTGCGTCATAGCTATTAAATCATGGATATATTTTCACTGGGTATAATTTTTCAGGAGGGTAATCATTGAATAAAATGATTTATCACACAATACAAAGCATCTTCATTCGTCAAGGAATAATAAAAAGGTGACGAATATCGTGCGTTTGGTTAATCCCATCTCCAATCTTCCTTCTCCCTCCTCTAACTGGCTCTGTGCCGTAAGCCGCTATTATGAAACTTGCGTTTCAGGCGGATTAAGACGTGAGGCTTCGCCGGGCACGATGGTGTGTTCGCTCATCCCCCCTCGCTGACGTCCGATCAATCATGTGCGGAGTGGTCGAAACGAGAGCGTCCCGTCAGGTGACACCGGCCCGGGCGGCGCGTCTACCCGTGCTAATCACCCGAAATAGGAAAGCGCAGCTGGGGCGGGACATGTTGAGTTGAACGAATGCGGTGGAGGCGAGGTGGCGAAGGGGCGGCTAGGCCGCAGAGGCTTGATGGCGAAGAATCTGGGATGAACGAAGATCTGGGGCCCGATCTACCCGTCACCCTGCGGGGTTTCCCGTCAGGTATTCCATATCAGAGGGCCACGCCCTACTAGCTCTAAGAATTCTGCCTGGTCTCTGACAAGTGTGATTGTACTGAAGAGCATGTACGTGTGTGGTTTTCGACAAGGTGTGAGCTAGGACAAGGAAGGAGGAAGGAAAGTCGCGCGCGGGCCTGTCCTTTGGGTGGTTTTGGGTACTACACGGCATTCGCCTGGTGCTGATCGGAGAAACCACTGAAAGATACCGATCAGAGCTGGGGGCCTCTACATTGTTAACCAGACGGCGGTTTGAATTCGACTGGTAGGCTGATGTCGAAAACCCTGCACCTTCGGTACTCAAACGTAGACCTCCCGGTCAGAGGCACTTGGGGCAGTGACATCAATTGTGCTGAGCCACCAACCAGGTTGCGATGGGGTGGGAAGGGGAGGGGGAGGGGGGGAGCGGCGGTGGGGGCGGGGCTGCGGGTCGCCGTGCGCACGGTCCGCCGACCCCGCTTCCGCTGCCCAAGTGAGCCCGCTTGTTGAGCGGTTCATCTCACGCGTGGCGCCACTCAGGGCGAGACGGCGCGCAGTTTATTGCAATCAGGCAGGGCGAAACGCCGCCCAGCGGCTCGGCTTGGCTGATTGCGGGTGGCGTGCGGGAGGTAGAGGAGTCTCCACAAACCCGCTGTTCTTGATACGGCTATGAGTTATTAATCGCCTCTCCTGAATTAAAATTTCTATAACCTAATGGGAAGAGCATTTTAACGGCAATAGTAATCGACGCAGATGCTACAAAAGTAGAGTATAAATATAACAAAGTATGAACGTTTTTACAGGTTCTTCTGTAGGATTCTCGGCGGTGTAAACCTCGCAAAGTTTGGATTAAGACTTAACACAACCACATACAAACGGAAAAATAAATAATTTAAAACTCATATAGATGGTAGATTTTACGCAAAATTATTTTTTACCTGTTGCCAAAACGCAGATTGGTTCCTAATAAATTCCACCAGAGCCTCGTAGCAGTTCAACAGAAATTGTACTTTGGTAATATATTCGGGTGTGGCCAGTAGCAAAGTGGCCGTAAAATAAACAATTTTAAGTCCTAATGGCAAGTCTAATAGTTTAAATACGAAACATGACATACAAATAATAATACTGGAACACATGATTTATATAAAATTGGTTTATTTTTCCCCCCAAGAAGGTTGATTATGTTTGAAGTTTGGTCACACGCGGGTATTGTCCCTAAATTAGTTATCATTCGACACTAACTGACGTGAAACTGTGATGAACTATTTCTTAAAGTATAAAGTGAAGTATATTAATGAGGGTTAGTAATCAATGTTCAGTTCGTTTTTGTGGTGATTACTTGTAAATGGTGCCTTTGCTTATTTGTCATGAATGTATGAAATGTGTGATTGGAAAATGGTTTAATGATTGTAATTATTATCGGTTCACAATCTTCTCTCTTTCAAACCTAAGATTAATTTCTTTATTCAAGAAGTTATTTAGATTTCACTATCAAAGGTAAACCGGTCATGTCATCTCAATTGGGTAGAAATGTAGCGGAATTAAATACCCTCTGGAGGACCTACTCGTCCCGTCAGCGATGTTACAACCAGGTGGGTTCTGGGCCCAAAATCGGTCTCTAGTCGTCCCTCGCTGAGACGAGCGAGTTGCGCCCCGTCCACATCGCCCTCGCCTACTCGTCCTGCCCTCTCCACCCCGCCTTCGCGACACACAGCAACACGCAGCCCAGTTGGATTGAAATTGCATTACTGTTGCGCCATCTAATGAGAGTTACAACTTTGTAAACAGCATAAAAACGCTTCTCGCATGGAAAAAACGTATATATGCAACTTTCAGGGAGATCAGTCAAATGGTGTCGAAGTTCGTCGATCCGCGAATATACCAACTTCCAATTTATACATCGTGTATACGATGAAAACAAAAATTAACTTGTTTGTATATACTTTCAAACTTTGTTTAATTCTAATGTGAAATCTTAAAGTTTCACATCCTAAAATAGGGGTTTCAAGTTCCAGAATGCTCATTGTAGACTTATTTGTAGCACTCTAGGTACTTTATCACAATAATTACATCTTACATTCAGAGAAGTTTTCGTGTGGAATGTTTACGATGGAGACTATTGAGAGATCCCCTTGAATTTTTATAATGGCGAAATAAACGGTGCCGGCGGCGGCGGTGGCGTGTGACGTGTCCGTGATCGCAGACGCGGCCGCGGTACGCGCCGGAACGCCGCAGCCGCCGCCGCCGCCGCCGCCTTCGTAGCTGCCGTCATTAGGATGCAGGGAATGTGTTGCAAACGACGACCCTCCGTTATTTTGTACTCACTCTCTGAAGTCTTCAATGTGAATGGCTTTAGAATCCACTTCCCGCAAGCAGTATTTAGAGCTACTCTACTAGACTCACTCTTTCACGTTCTAGGACCGTAGAATTATTACTATATGAATACCATTATCCTGCAAATAACATTTCACACCAAATGTAGGGACATATTAAAATCTTACAAAGCACATAAGGCGTTTCATTTTCACAGCTTTAAAATTTATTTTCTATTTATATGTTTGGTCTAAATAACACCTTTTATTTTTTTATACTTTAGTTACGTTTTGGAAATCGTGCTGACCAATCTGGCTTTGGCAGCGCAGTGGCGTGCGCTGATGCACTTTGCGCATGCCGTGTGCAGCCACCTCCTCCAGGCTCAACTCCTCGGCGATTGTTTGGATTCTGAGAAGCGCTCTCTCCGTTTGCTCGTGCCCATGGGCACGTCACTGCGGTCTTCCTCCGTTTCTCGGATCTTTATTCTCTTTTTGTTGTGCCGCCTGCATGAAGTGTTCACGTGATGGAAAATACTCGCGGTTTTTTAATGGTTTACTTCTTTGCCCGCAAAATCCGGATTGTGGCTGTACCCTCTCAGAGCATCTGCTCAGCTTGTGGATGGGTTATTGTCGGTGGCTTTGAGATAAAGATGAGATTATGCCATGCTTTGCTTAAACAACAGCACTTCTGGGTATGTTATTGCTGATTTCATCATCTGTCCATTCAGCATTCGTCACACAGGGTACTGTTGTGGTATGTTTTACATGGTTTTTCATGTTGTGTATTGTGCTAAATCAAGGTCCCTATTTGTCTACTCAGCTATTTTGCTGTGTAGTGTCCCAGCAAGGTATGCGACCATAGACACTCAAATCAATATTTTCAGTTCCGTAAATGGTTTTGTGAATATTGAGTTTCATCTAATTTTATTTACCCATTGATTCTGAAGATTGTTATCTGAACTCTTCAGTCGTGTGCGATAGCACGTCAAACTTCGCTTACAGCCTTTGACGATTCATTGATTACATTCAGGTGGTCATTACAATTGGACAAAACGGAACTAACGCATTCATGGGTTTTAAAAGTGCTTGCTTCTTCGTACTTGTATTTGAAGCAGGTTTAGACATAGTACAATAAAATATCCGCTAAAGAATATATTTTAATGCTCAACAACATCTTAGAGAAATGACAAAGCACCTGTTTTCTTGAAATTGTCTACTCGTTTTTACGAATCGGCGTAATAAAATTTGGCGAAATAGTATATCTATGTACATGAAATTGTAGAGTTTGAATGTTTCAAAGGAAACACCACTCAAAATTTTCATTATGATATAGTGTATGTGGTCATGCACATTCGGAGAGAAACAGATGCTATCATTCACTAGAATTCAAGGCGAAATAACTACATATATGTAAATATACCGTCATTTGCGCAATCGTGTATATTTACCTGCGAACTAAATACGTATTGACTTACTCTAATTATTTTCCAGAAAAAACGTTATCGATCATACAAATTACTGGGACAACAAAATTACAACAAATTAAATTGTTCTTAAAAAGTCTGGTTAGAATTTACGTCGATTAAAATGCAGCATATTTTGAAATACTAAACTTATAGAGTGAATTTAAAAGATTTGGACGTCGAATCTTTCCCTTTCTAACATCCCAATTTCCTTATAGCACCACGGTGGTTTATCATCGTACTAGTAAGATAGTCATTCTATTCAACACACCAAGGCTGATCTCTGAAACTTTTCTATTCCCTGCCATTTTTCAAATGAAACCAGAAGACACGTGCCTATCAATTACCGCGCTTTGGAGGTACGACGCTCTCGGCGTTGCGTTCTCTTTCCCAAGGTCTTGCCCCCAAAACTATTTTGGGGGATATTAGCAGGCTCAAAACGCGCCAGCTCTGCGAGTTTCGGTTTTGTTTAGTACTCTGCTTGTCTTTCGCGATTCTTGCATAACCTTCTAACTGATCTTCCTGTCCTACCACCAAATTCTGGAAAGTCGTCTCTAGAACCACGTTCATAAAAGAATCAGTTGGAAGCAAAAAAGAAACATCGGACCTACTACCAGTGAAATTAAGTAAGCCGAAGTACATGCAAAAAAAATTAATGGAGTTCGAGGGTCAATATAAATAGGTGTTTTTAACGAAATAACTGAGTATTAATAAAATAATGAATTTACACGACAATATGATTAACAATTAAAGACGACTACTGTTGTGTCCATCTTCACCCATAAAATTGGAAGTCAAATTAGTCAGATCTTAACTTTTAAATTGGTAACAGGTGCAATAAGGATATTTCTTTCTTTTTTCTGGGGGATGAAGTGTTTAGGTAGTCTTGAAGCTTGCTAATAAAGAAAATTTCATTTATGCTGAACTTACATATATTCTTATTTGTGATATTCAGGAAATTATAAAGCATTCATTTGAGATACTGAATAACTTTCTTTGCTATTGAAGATAAGTAAAAACTAGTGAAGCTCCAACAGCACATACTTACTCGCAATATTACGCCATCGTTATGTTCGACGGGACGTCCATAAATTCATTCAGAAGTTACGCGAAAACTACTAACTTTTACAAAAAAATTGAACATGAACTTTTGCTAATTTTGTACAACATACTTTTTCTAATTCAAAAATCTTTGTTGCTTTTTTCAAAACAATTTTGTTGTAATTTTCGAAAAATTGGGTATTTTAATGAAAATGAGACCTGCACCATTCACTTAATCATCCTGCGCACTATTCAACAACACAATGTAATTAAAATTTTTGGATTTTTTTTTTGTTAAAAATTTTGAAAATGTTCGGTATTCTCGAAAATTAAAATATTGGTTTCAAGTACCAGGCGCCGCGAGGACAGCCCCAACGATTGGGGAATTTGAATTTCGGACAAAATCGCCATAACTTTAGTGTTAGCGTTGTGCACAGACAGACAGAGAGCGAAAAATTTTGCCGTGTCATTTTCGGTGTGAAGGACGCACAACATGGATTCCGGCTACACCATGAGTTAGACCATTTTTTTCTCTATATTTAGCAACTGGATTTATCCACTTTTTGTACACCAGGCACTCGCGATCAGAGTTTTTGATTCGAAAACTCTCCGTTTTCCAGCGCACGGTCACAATACTTTCTCTTCTTACGTTAGTTAGAGCGAGAAAGTTAAAATTATGAATATGTTTCATCGGCTTTTTGGAGCGGCAGACCGAATGTCTTCCACCTTTGCGCCTATGGTGACAGTGGTGCATATTCCGCTCCCAGAAATCACAGCTTCGCGCATTCGCCTTGGCTCGTTGGGGAGAGAAAGCGGGGCGCGCACGCGAGGTGGGCGAAGGCTCTGGCGGAGCGGGCGTCACCCGAAGGGCTCACGGTGCTCTTCTTTCGCGTCCCGCGCGCCGGCGCGCCGCGCGACGACGACGCCGCCGCCGCCGATGTAAATCACTGCGCAAACCCCCGGGCGCGACCTTGCCAGGCGCGGAGGTCACGCCGGCCTCAATGATTTCTTTATGCCCGCGCGCGCACCGTGTAACAGTTACGCCGGCGGGAGCGGCAGGGGGGGGGGCACGGGCGAGCTCTGTGTGGGAGAGGTAACGGCCCCCGCCCCCCCTGGAGAAAGTTGCTACTACCATTCAAGCGAGAAGTAAATAAAAAAGCCAAAGCGATCACTGACCGCTGGCAATTCTAGTTTTTCTTTAGAATTTTAAATTATTGTGTGTCGTAGTTTTAACGTATGAAATTAAATTTTGGTTTTCATAGATGGGAGTTGGTAAATTGTTGTTGGAGGCCTACTCGCGTGTCCGATTTTATTTTCAGTTTCAGACCAAGGACTAATTCTGTGCGTGACTGTATTCACCTTATAGCGGGATACATGAAGTACGTTCATTGATCTTTGTGGGCAGTCAATTGAGACGGTCATTTCAAAACCTTGAAATTCATAAAGCAACATTAGAAAAACAAACGGTCGTTTGAATTGTGTATCCTAACTTTAAAAGGATTAAGATTGTGATTCAAGGTGTTTTTACAAAAGATTTACAATTATTGATCGTGATTGCAGATAAAAACAAGATTCCAGATTTTACTGATTTTTACGCATACTTTTCCCATCACTGGTTGGGCATGCTTTTAACTGAGTACACGCATTTTATACAGTTAATAATAATAATAATAATAAATAATAATAAGTCATCAAGAACCCACTTTTGTAGTCAGTCATCGACTCATCAAAATGACACATTAATAAGGCAGGTCATTACATCTGACCGAAAAATATGAAACAGAGACATTGTTATTATGGCAAGATGCATTACGAAGAAAACCATGCAAGTCACGCAGAATGGCATAGAGACTGAACTTCTGATGTTACTAAACATGAAACGTGAGACACAAAAATGTTAATAAATCGTCGAAAGACAAACCACTCCATGTACATAATCTAAAAAGAATGGACAAGGTGCATATCAATGAAGGTAAATCATTTATACGACTTAAAAGGTGAAGAATGATGCCAGAATCGGAAACAGTTCTGATAGCTGCCCAAGATCAGGCGTTCAGAACACATTATGATAAAGCGGTACTCAAAATTTCCCAAGATGATAAATGCCGCATTTGCCAGGAACAAGTAGAAATCATTAATGAGATTGTTTCAGCTTGTCCAATTCTAGCAAAGGTTGAATACTTGAAAATACACGTCATGGTGTGTAATTATTTCCATTGGCAGATCTGTACCGCCGGAATGTAATCGGAAGCACTAAGTGGAATATGCTAACCAGCTGGAAAATGATAGTGTTGACCGAAGCAACACATTTTTGGCTTAAGTAAGGAAATCTTTGTGGACACACTGCAGGATTTATGAAAACTATCCAAGACAGAGCACTACCAACCAAAAACGAAAGAAAATTCATTTAAAAAGAAACAATCACTGATGACAAATGCCGCAAATGTAAAGCGGTCACTGAGACTATTGAACATATTACGGGCTCCAGCCGCCTCCTCGCCAGTACGCAATACACAAGAGACCCAACTCTGTGGCGAAGATTTTACATCGACATTTAGTACGAAATGATTCCAACTACAATCCCCTACTACAAATATGCTCCGCTTGTTACTGAAAACAATCACACAAAACTATATTGAGACCGTGAAATAAGAGTTAATGTCACTATAAGCAAATCGACCTGATATTCTGCTGCTGGACAAAAAGGAAAGAAGAAATTCACCTAATGGATGACGCAATTCCACTTCAAATAACATTGGCACAAGATACAGTACAAAAGTAACAAAATACAAAACCTTTGAAATTAAAACACTGGAAAATAATTATAATTATAATTATTGTCATGTCATTCCCTGGCTTTTTTATGCTAAATATCTTCAAATGATTTTGATGTTTTGGAGGAAATTTACCACCTATTCATTTGTGAAATGTGACATTACTTCGTTTCGTCATTTTGCAGTGCATTCAGTATATCTCTGTCTTATCTTAGACACAATTAAATATACTTCAAAAAATCACACAATTTGTATAACCTACAAGTTTACTGGCTACGATGCATTCCACTCGGGCAATCAGTGATTCTCCACCCTTTTTTTTGACAATATACTAACCAACATCACGAATTCACTTCTATGTTTAGTAGTGTCACGTCACCGATCAATTTTCAAAGACTTTCCGAGTAAAGTCTCCTAAGTGAACTTATCAATTGAGATAGCTATCGTTATCTTGCTCGCCTTTCCTGCTCTCCGAACAGCTGAGCAACGAACGCCGCAGCCGCTGCGCCCGTGACACTCCGCCAAGGTCAGTGACCGGCGCGAGAGGTGACGCGCATCACGCCCGGCCCTGAGCCATCGATGAGGGCGAGATATCACGGCCGCTATCACGCCGCTTTTGGATCGTGTAACGCCTGCGTGGCGACTGCCCTATATTCCCTCGGAAAGGACGGAAAAACCATAGCCTTGCCTACAATAACGCAAGGTAAATTGGAGCTCCAGACAGAGCTCATGTTCCCCAAACAGAGTTCCCCTAATAAAAAAAAATATTCAAATTGAATCTATCGAATTTAATTTTCCTTTATTGTTTCGTGTATTAGTTTTAGGACGTTCTAGCTTTCCGGGCTCCAGTAGTTTTCCTATTCTCCTAGTGTCTAGCGCCTAGACTGCCTGCTTGTATGAGTGTCTCTGGCACACACAATTTGGCAGGGTGAGGACACCGAAGGAAGTGATTTAAATGTTACTAAGTGGAAATTTAGTTTAAGACACATTTCTGTAAATCGATTTATTAACGTAACGCTTTGCAAGAGACAGATTAAAAATTGTCAAGTTGCGTCCCACATATTCAAGATATCAATAACATTTTTTAACAATGAATATCGATATTCTTCAAAGCGAAAAAAATAGATACACACCCATTGGCATAAGGAATACTGTTTTATCTTACCCAAGTACCACATACTACCAAGGAACCGTCCATGAATTACGTAATGCCAATTTGGAACATTTTGATTACCCCTATCCCCCTGTAACGCACCTGCAGCGCACGCTTGAACCCCCTAAATAATTACGTACCTCATACAAACTTTCCCGCACCCCGCCGCTCTTACAAAAAGTAAAAATAAATTATATAACAATGAAAACAATTTGTATTAATTTTTATTGTGTTATATATTACAATTAATGAGTATTAAAGTCAGAATTGATAAGCGGCGCTGCCTGCACATAACAATAAACTGAGGGGACAATTTTTACCTGAATGAAGAAAGGCAGTATTGGCGAGAAAATTTCTGACTAGAGCACATTTTGTCGTGGAGGACGTATCCAAGCTAGAATTTACAGCGTCAATTATATTCCAGACTATATTATAGATCAGATTCTAATATTTATTTCGTAATCAATATACCGTTAATGAAAATATATTTTTAATTATTGTAATCATTTATATATCAGAAATTCTTTTGTTTATTTATATTTTTAATATACTTTGTTAATATTTTGGTGTTTAAGACTGAATAAAAGGAATAATTTCAGTAAATGTTCAAAAACAAAACAATGTCAGCGTAACGAGCACTAACTAATACTCCCCTACCTCCATCTACGGCAGCATAACGTTTCCTCAAACCTCCTCCCCCCTCTTTAGCGTTACGTAATTTGTGGACGAGCTCTAATGATTACCATGCGACGGTCACAATGCCTGCAATAAACCTGGTTGCTAACTCGTCTAGATTTAAAAGTTATAGCAAACCTTTGTGTGCATCAGTCCATCCTTGTCAATCGTTTGTGTGTCATGTACCGTACACGTACGTTTTCATGCGTCGAAGGGAGCTGTGAAGCGACGCTCCTAATGGTTCTCATACTCCGCGCTCACTTGCCGCGAGCCGTACTGATGGGTAGATATACGAAATAGTGTAGTTAACTTTTTTTTTTTTTTGCCTGTGACTTTTTCCAGCCGACAGCCGGTTACCCTTTACGCCCCGAGGGACGCATATTCGACCATTCTCTAAACACCAACTCACTCGCGGGCTCCTCTGATCTGCGTAAAGCAGAATCAGCAGAAAGCGAGGCCTTCCGCGACAACACCTACACGAGAAACAACCAAGCCCAAGGCGGGATTCCTACCGTGTCCGAAGCGCCGAGTCGGTACACGCTCTTAGCCACCTCGGCCATTAGGTCGGCGAAGCTAATATGTAGTTTGCGTTAAAAATCAAACAAACAAACAAATAAATAAATAAATAAATAAATAAATAAATAAATAAATAAATAAATA
>BOPP01000005.1:14433570-14447277 GCA_017312745.1 Gryllus bimaculatus | reverse complement strand
CCCAGCCACTGGTGCAGCACTCGGAGCGGCTTCTTGCAGTCGGCTGAGTGCGCTGGACGCATCAGCAGCTTTTTGCTCTGCCGTCGCGAGATGGCTCGCGGCGATTCGTTTCGGCGGACGAGCATGCACTGCGCAGTTTCCGCTTCAACCGAACACCATCAACCAATTCTTCATATACCAACTCACGGCCACATTAATGTTACAACGGAACCTGAACACAACCTAACTATAGAGCCCCCTAATAACGTATTGGGGGTTCTATATTGATATATTCAAAATATATAATAAAAATTAATTAAAAAATACACCATGTATTTTACAATGTAAAAATTTGTTAAAATGTTTATATAAATTTATGAAGTAATATAATTAAAAGCATTAAAAATGTTCTATTCAAAAACCTTGGAAGGTAAAATTGCCGAACAAAGACAAACATTTTTTTAAAGGTCCCACCATGCTTTAGGGTCCTAAGCATCGGCTTGTAAGAAAATTGATCTTGTATTTATTCTTCTACGGGCAAAGTACCAATTCTCGGAACTTCGTGTTATTTTACCCTTAAATAGATGGTAAAAAAATGGAAGGGCGAACTTCGTAACTGGGTTTTTGTAAACATAGCATGCAGAGAAAATACATTTGGTCAAAAGTTGATCTCGATTTTACACGATAGTACCCTTGGGACGGCAAGCAATAATTTTTTGTTTAATTCCGGCTGACTATATACTTTTTGTTTTTTTTTGGTTGTTTGCTTTTAAAAAAGGGAAAAAATGTATTTCTATCGTTCCCAAATTCACAGTTTATAAAAATCTTTGACATATTTTGGAGCATTGCAATGTTAATCGTTCTACTCCTTTATTTTTTCTCAAGATTTGCTTGAAGATCTCTTCTAGTCTATTTATAATTACCTGTTATCACAAGAATACAACTGTAATAGCTTCTCTGACTGAATTATTAAAATCTCGAAGAATCATGATTTCGAACCCCTGAAATTGACTTTCATTGTACGATGAATTTGCTTTGTGAACTGTACGGAATAAATTATTATCTCTACTCTGTTTTCTCAAATACAGACGTTAAAAGCTAAACCAACGGAATTTTTGAAGGGTTTTTTCATAATTCTAAGAGTTTAAGAAAATATATCAGAAAAAACACTTTTGAACGGGACTAACGTTATTAATCAGTTAACACATATGAGGGTGACAGCGCAATAGTGGCCTATCCCACATTTTTAGGAAATTGCGTTCTCTGTGTTAATCACATCTTAATCTCCCTAACTTCAAGGTGCAACAGTTTCAGCATGTTCGCGTCGATAGTTTTCAAGTTATAATTACAAAAAGAACTATTGCACTCAGTTTACGATCACATTTCTTTGTGCAATAGTGGCCTAAGCATAGGCGATGCTGTTTTACACAAGATATAATCCACCACAAATGTTTAGTCAGTGGTCATTCTTACATAATATCATAATACGAAAACACTTACAAATGAGTGTTTAATTTAGCCAATAACTTCATCAGCCATTTTCTCCAAACACAGGATCTGGGGAAAGGCCACTATTGCGCTGACACCCTCATATATCATAGCAGATTAACCATAACTAATCGTATGTCATAGAATAATAGGTATATAAACAGACATATTCATTTGTGAGTTTGCGAGTACAGTAATGGTAAGCCATTGAAGAACTAGAAGTGCTAAATAGTACATATTTCCTCGCATTAATGGCAGAAATTGTTAATTGTGCCGAACTAAAAGTCAGTTTACTAATCCGTTGAACTTGAAAAATCTAGTTAAACTAATTTAAACGAAACGTCTGTGGGGCATAGCTGCGTTTATTTCGATCGCCTGGAACTCTAGTCATTTCTAACTTTTACTAATGAAACTAACATGAATAAATGGTATCCCGGATAAGATGACAAAAAGTTTCCCTTAACCAAATGACATATAAGTAGTTACACAATAACTCTAACATAAAAATAATATATTTTAAAGGTTTCTTATGCCCGCGCCCTCCAGCCACACCCAACTACAGCCAAAAACGTTGTTTTTTTTATTTTTTTCATCAACTTTACACTCATTTTGTTTAAAAGAATATGAAAAATTAGAAAATAATTCATACTAGTTGATAAATATTTTTTGATATTTGCTCTTCTCCAAATTCACATACAATTTTTTTTTTTGATAAAGCACAACAAAAATAATTTTTACTGTCTCACAACCGCGGAATCTGGAACCCAAGAGAAAATTTCAAAACGTCTTCTCAAAAAAAACTGTTGGGGATTATTTCAATTCTTTTCAATTGCTGGGCCGCAGTTAAAAAATAAAAACCATTTTTGCCCTTTTCCTACCTTTTAATCTTGACCACCATCTTGACTTTAAATATACTTTGAAAATGTTTGCAACAGTTCTGTGCATATATTTTAGAGTTTATTATACATTTATATACATTGTTGTAGCACCTAGTAATATTTTCACTGTGGAATGTAGTTACAAATTATCATGTTTTTAAAGCTTTCTTATCCTTTGAGCCGTCAATCGATATTTCGGTATCAAAGACCCACAAAACTTGGATTCTGGCTTTACCACGTGTTGGAAATTTTTTTTAGATTCAGCAACTGGATTTATCCATCTTTTCGTTACCAGGGACTAACAATGACAGTTTCTGTCGAAAATTCTCTGTTTTTTCCGCAGCATTATATAACTTGCCCTATTCTGCGTAAACAGTAGCCACAAAGTACAGCAGGATTAAAGTAGAAGGAAGGGGAAAGGGTGCAATTTTCTGTACAGAAGATAATATTTGCCAAAAATTTAGTTGAGGCTCAAGGCTCTGGCTTTTGAATGAAATAATTTTAATACACAGATGCCGTCCCTAAAAATGTTAATTTCATGTTTTTCTCGGTTCAAGAACTCAAATACTATTACTTATATATGTCGCCAGAAATTTATTTTGAAATAAGATCTTGTGACTAAACGCGGATTCTCAATCAATTGAAGCTATAGGTGATAATTGTTATGGTTTAAAACATAATTAGATTGATTGCTTTAGAGGTTTTGATGAAGATTTAGGGATTCATTCTATGGTACTCGCCGCACGTTTTTAATCTTAACTGGAAAATTTAATTTTTGTATGCTTATTTTCTATGTTCCCAATCCAGGTCATAGTGATAATGAAATATGTAGTCTGTTCGCACTGTCTGCTTATGTTTCTGGTTATCGTTCTATTTCCTGTGAGGAAGGGATTTCTGAGAGCTAACGTACCGTTCGATGGTGTCTTGTATGATAACTATAAAATTACGAGTTTTTAGGCATGGATTATAGAAGATAATTTTGGAACGTTTATTATCTTTTTTTTATAAACATGGTAATGTATTACACTAAGAACATTTTGCAGCGACTTTTTAATAAGGATTTAATTCATTTTATATTTTATCTCGATATCGTAGTTCTTCTTGTACCTTCATAGATGTTTTTATTAATTAGTCTGACAAATGTATACCGGGTATATTGAATCAAATGTTTTCATAGTTCTTCAAAGAATTCGTTACTTTTGTATTGATTAAAATTATTTTGTACTGTTTCATATTTTACACTCACACATCAAAGTCCATAATTTCCACGTAACAAAGAAGTTCTCTTCACATTCCCAATACGTACGCATGTAATATTTTTACTATCTCACTACTGGTTATGCAGTATAGGGAAAGTATTGTAATGCTGCGGGCAAAAAACGGCGAATTTTCGATATAGAAACTATTATTTCCGGGACCTGGTAACGAAAAAGTCGATAAATCTTGTCCATATATACAGTAAATTACTGCTCTTACACGTGGTATAGCCAGAACTCATGTATTGTTTTACTTGATACCGAAAAATCGACTGACTGCAAAACGTCTGTCCGTCCGACTGTCTCTTTGTGAACAACGCTAACAATTGATATTCCCCAATTGTTCATGCTGAAGTTGCGTATCCTGGAATTTGAAACCGATATTTTAATTACGGAGGTAATTTACATGAAGCCCCCCGAGACATTTTCCAAATTAAAAAACAATCTAATGGCACCCAATTTTTTGATTAAATTTTGTTGGATAACTTCAGGGGCACATCAGAGAATGATGCAGATCCCAATTTTGTTAAAATCCCTAATTTTTCGAAAGATGCAAATATCCGAAATGTTTTCGATATATTCCTGCAACTGCAATATTATAAGGATTTTGTTTCTTTTTGAAATGTATTCATCAAACATATCTTCAAATAAGATCACGTTCAATTTTTCGAAACTATGAGTATTTTTGAAAGGAACATTGGCGATTTTTAAATTTTAAACAATTTTCTCGCAGAAACGGCTACAATGTTTTCTTTAATTTTTCACGTATGTAGCAAAGAACGGTAAAGAAAGTACCAATTTCCGTCGCACTCTGTGCATTTGTGATAATTAAAAAGCAATCGATATGGGAAATTCGAAATTTCCAAGCGTTACGCGTGAAATATACTTTCTTTTCTACATGTGCAGCAAATACAATACACAAACACAATAAACATTATGTTATATTTATTTTTCATTTGTAAAAGTTAGGAATGCCTACTGTTCCTGACACAGGCACTTAGCTTGGATTGAACTTTTTCAAGATATAACTAAGTTTTAAGTTTAGCAGAAATTACAATTTTTCAATATTACGTAATTATTTTCAATAATGCGAGAAAGTATGTGCTGCTGGAGTGCATCTATTATATCATTAAAGTAGATTTCATTTTTACTCTTGAGGTTGTCACATTGTATATACTCTTTCAATTTCTGGGTAATATATTACTTATATATTAACAATCAGTAGGTTATAAAGAATTATTCAGGTACACCTAAGGTGATTTTCTCTGAACATGACAGGATAAGACAAAATGAGATATACTGTAAGTCTTCAAAATTAATGGTCATAATGCCACACAATGGAGAGTTTCTATAAGTGACATTTATTCTTTAAATTATTACGAAAATTTAGGGACGAACGAGGTATGCTCTCAATTTGTTATTTTATTATCATTATTAATATTAATATCGTTATAAAAATCTTTTCTTTTATATTTTCCTGTATTTTGCACTCCAGTTTCTATTATTACCCTTCCTTTTCTTTTCGAACAGTGTTTGCGGTGTAACGTGTACACACCATTTCTTTCAATTCGTTTTTCCTTTCATCGTTCTTTTGTTTTCGCGTTCATTTGCCATTTTCTTTCCCCTTCACCTTTAACACAACCTGCAACGACCCCTATATTGGTAGTTCAAATATAATTATTGTTCCCCTTCCTGTTAATAAATGAAAGTAGTAAAGTGAATGTGCAAACACCACTTCTGAGAGTTTCCGTCGTGCTGGCTGTGTTTACTCCTGGAAGAGGGAGTGGCGCGACTTGGGGGACACAGTATTGAGACATGCGTCTGGATTTCCAGCTCCCAGACCCTAGCCTCAGAATGCGAGGCTTTACATTAAGACAAAACTCATTGGGTAAGAACAACAAATAAATACAGAATTGGAAATTTTTTCATGTATTTATAGTTGCATCTACGACTGGGTCATCAGCGACTTATTTACGTTTTATAGTTCTAGTGGAAAATATACATTTTTGCCATATTGCCTCGCATTAATAGATGATAACACTTTAAAGAGTGAATAAGGGGTTATTACTATTATTAATATTAATAACAATATTATTATTAATATTGTTATTAATATTATTATTAATATTGTTATTATTATTATTAATATTATTATTATTAGGGTATCGGCTCTTTTTGTCCACGCTACACGATTAACATTTGTAACTACCGGGATCTGCTTTCCAGCTATATCCCTCGTTAAGACAAGATTCTTACGCCATGAGTTGTGAATGTTGAGGTAATGGGATGATGGGATGAAGTTACAATCATAAATACGTCCATGTCTACTCAGGACTCGAAACTGCAGTCTTCTCGGTGGAGACGATGGCTGCTGCAAGCGTCTGCGCTACGGAGCCTGTTTATTATTATTATTATTATTATTATTATTATTATTATTATTATTATTATTATNATCATCATTATTGTTGTTGTTGTTGTTTCTATTTTATAGTGGTTGGTCGCAGTACTTACTTTATGAATTGCCAAGTCAATAGCCCGACTACACTCTTTATTGAATATCAATATTTTGCAATTATTTTGAGCTTTTGATGTCATTTTTCAAGTTTCTGACAACCATGTGGTTACCAATCAAACTCAGGAAAATATTTGCACTCAAAATTCCTTGTAGTTGCCTCGCACATCCCGCGCAGATGTCTCGTTTTCCAAACACAAATTATGGGGAAAACGTTACGCAAACACCGGAAATATCTCCAGGACATCTGGAAAATAAAGGACGATCTTCTTGTGTTTAGACAAGGAAACAGAATTTCGAGAAGAAAAAGAGGAATGATGAAAATGGATATGTAAACAAGAAGAATTCGTATATTCAGAAAAATAGACACATCGACAGATGTTGTCTTATTCCGATCATTTTATTCCCTGACAATGACATCTGGTAGGAAATACACTCTAGCGTATCACAGTGGCGCAGTACGTTCAGATCATTTATGTAAGGCGCTGGAAAACTACGTGAAACATTTTTAATTTATTTCGTCGATTTCAATTATTCTTGTTCTTATTTCGCTTATTTTTATTCTTGTTTTATATTCCTCTTAGTTAACTCCCTTATCTTTGTAGAGTGAATAAAAATTCGTGGTTCTTTAAAGACGTTTAATATTTGTGCATTTTATTACAAGCAGATTAATTTTAGATCAGATTTCAGGCTTCAGATATTTTTGACAGGTTTTCTAATTACTTATGATCGATGCGTCGGTCTATGCTTTTATGTGACAATGGCACCCGAGCGATTGTCACTAATCCATTCCTCGAAGCTGCGAAGCTTTGCAAACTACATCTATCGTACTAGTAGATCTACATTAAAAATAAGTTTTTGTGAGTATTAACTAACATTTTCATCTCATTTTGTTTATACATTCCTTTTGTGCTGCTTTTATTTTAATACGTTTTAGAAGTTTTATTTACAGGATCTATCTATATTTCCATAGTCATGCTGTTATACGTTATATACATTTCATCTAACTAATTTTACGACTACATCTTCTGGCAATCAATAAACACATTTCATCCCATTAATTCGTCAAGTTCTTTTACTGTATACATCTAGCTACTGGTTACCCTGCTCTCTATTGTTTGACTTAACTACGCCTTATAAATTTTATATATTATTGGTTATTTGTTTGTTATGGTAGCGCATGTATGTGTAAATATGTGTAAGGGAATATCTTATGTGCGTATATGAAATACCCAAGGATGAAGAAGGGAAAATTGGGAGTGACCCTTGATCCGTTTGTTAGAGTACTGCTCCGGCATTCGCCTGCGTGCCTTGATCAGAGCGAACACGGAAAACTACTGATCAGAGCATCCGGCCAATGTAATTCTTCTTCGACCATGGTTGAAATCGATACAGTTGTAGTACGTTGGCAGTGTCGAAAATCCGTCACTGCCGAAACGCAATAGCCACATGTAAAAGATACTGCAGAGGGGGCGGTGTTGCCGCTGAGCTATCGCGGCCGCTGGATGCGCCGCGTCCCGCGTTCACCGAACGGGGCTGCGACCGCGTCGCGTGCGTCGGGACGAATTAAATTCCAACGAGCCCCGACAAAGCAGTCACGCCAGCGTCGGCAATAAGGGAAATATGAGTTTTGTTTTTAATAATGCTATCCAAACATTTAATTAAGGGACACTGCGCTGGTTGGATGTGAAAGCAGATCGCCGCCCGCGTGTGGAGGAAGAAAGAAAATGGAGAGACGCGTCAGCGTAGAGACGTGGCGCCAAAGCATCGCGTGCGGAGGGGCTGTTGTTTGCGCTAATGGTCGGTGCGGCGGCGGTGGCGGGCGGCTTGAAAAATGGATGCGACCAGCTCTTGACGAAATTTAATGGAGCCTTCTTTTGTTCTTTTTGCTCAGTTTTGCATCAAGAGAATAGAGATGTGCTTCATAATTCTAACCCTTGTTCAGCGACCCGTGTTTTTTCCCGGTTGAGCTTTCTTCTTTCGCACACGTTAATAAACGTGCATTAAAGCGTGTAGAAATCGATCTTCTTTTCTGTAAGTGGTTCATTCTTTGCTACAGTCAATACATGAATGCGATGTATCGGGGTGTTATAGGAGAAAACTTTCACTTTTCATCACATTCATAATTGAATCTTTCGTACGCTATTTCTCCTTTAAAGCTGACACCTGACCAGTGCGCTGAAGGACTGATGACCCAGGCCACCCTAATGTCGTTTACTCGAGGAGATAATGCACCAATAACGTGTATCGCTCGTACTAATGTTCCCTCCCCACAAAAACTGACTTATGCTCATTTTTATTTGAGGCGGGAAGTTCTACTTTTACATTGTTTTCTTGGTTGATACACTTGCAAGTAAAAACTCGAGAGAAAAAATGTTTAAAGAATGATTTGTCAATGTTCGGTGTTTATTTTCAGCAATTATACTAATTATAATATGCACTGTTCGTGAAAAGTCGTGAGCGTGTTACTTGCCAATCGTCGTGCGTAAATATGTTTTCACCTGCTTTGATTAATATTAATTATATTCAGTATTAATTTTACTTGTAATTTCATGAAAGCCTCATTACTATGACATTCAGTACTTTCGTAAGTAAACAACTGGCTTCGGAGCTAGAATGATTTAGGGTAAAAGAATGATTTAGATGGTTTCTCTTTTTCTAGATCGTTTTCCATTGATAATAACTGATGAGCTACTCAAAAGAGCAGCTCATACTCCTATTATTATTATTGTTATTATTATTATTATTGTTATTATTATTAATAATATTAATAATAATATTGATGGATAGGACATAACTGACCACGCTCCACGATTAACATGTGTAATGTGTAATTTTTCCAGGATCAGCCTTAAGTCTAGATTGTTTGCTTTTTTTCACAAATTTTGAGTTTTGACTAGAATAGAGCTAATGAAGAAGGTAGTAGGAATGGGGATGGGTGAAAGAGAGCGTAGAAGTTAGCCTCGAGGTTGGAATCGATCTTTTGGGAATAATGATTTACTGCGGAGTCAGTTTTTTTACCTAAGTTATACAATGAATAGCAAGGAGTGTTAGGTACGTGGTTGAAGAAATTGTTGACCAGATGTTTTCCGTCTCCTTGAATTCTAATAGAACTAAACCTCGTCGTATTTGTTGATTGGGAATGAACCATGGTTTATTCAAGGCTGATCTCATATATTAATTTTGGACTGTGATCAGCTTGTTGATAGGGCTTTGTGGAGCTCCTCCCCATATTGGGTATGTCATTGTTGGTATGATGACCGATTTAAAGATTACTAATGCACATTTTACTCTCAATGATGAAATACGATTTATGATAGGTGTTAAATTGAAGATTTTGATTGTAGCAAATTGCTGCCAAAGCCGCTATTTACATTTTTGCTTAACATTTTGACACTGAAGTTGGCAATTCCATCTATTCCTAGGGATTTTTTTGATTTTCAAGAGTTTTATTACACCTGCTGTTTCGGATCAAGATATTAACTTATTAGCTGATGGTCCTCTGGAGATCTCTAGGTCTAAATAGTTCCTTTTTAGGCTTATAGAGGCGTTGTTTATAATTGGGTGAAGTGAAAAAATTATTTTTCAGTAGTTGAGCAATAGTATTTGCCTATTCGTCCTTTGAGTTAGGTTCTTCCTCGTTGAAGTTTCTAGTTTTAACGGAGGAATGGTCGCTTTTGTTCGCGATAAGCTTTAGAGTAGACCATAAATGTCTAGAGTTAGGATGTATTTCTGACAAATAATTTTTATAGTTTTTTTATTAGCCAACTACATATCCCATTAAGAACAATGACCTCCTGCTCGCACAGGGAATAATTAATCCTTCTTAAATGAAGAGGTAGGCTGATGATGAAGGGTGAAGGGTGAAGGGCGATCACAAATACATCCATGCCCGAGGCGGGATTCGATCCCGCGAGCCTTCGATCCGGGTTCCAATATTGCCTTAACGATCTCGGCTCTCAGGATCGGCTTTTTATAACAATTATAACGAAAAAGATCTAGTCGATGTTTTATTATTCTTGTATGCTTTTACTTTCTTTTTGGTATCTTTACATCTTGTAATCTGCCAATATCTTCCAATTACTCTTGGTTTTGATTAAATTCAGTATTCTGAACGAGATAGGTTTTGGTTTGGGCATTACTGATTTTGCTTATCATTTGGCTGATTGTTTTTTATTTCTTTTAATTCTGGACAGGTTTATCCAGACTAGAGATAGATTTTTACAGAGCCGTTTTGATTAGATTTCGCCATCCCAATCGTAGAATGAAGATATAGAATAATAATTTTTAAGTTTCTCAAACGTCGACAAATCGTTCGTGAGCTGGAATGGTGGTACAAGTCAAAATTAAGGTGTTGGGATAAATGAGTTTGAAGTTTTCACCTTGTACTGAAATGTATCATGCTTGCAGACACACTTCTTCCATATCTTGGTGAAATATAGTACTGCAAGATATATTGCTGTTGCCACTAGAAAGTAGATAAATCTGCAATTTTGGAGAGTGCATTAATTTCAAATTCATATTTTTTAGTTGTGCCACTCTTGCAGCCCACGAGCGATATAGTATCAACACTTCTTACGACTTGCATTATTTTTGTCTCTCGGTGTTTTATTTTCCTATATATTTAATTTTTCAAGTAATCCTCTAGAATATTAATTTCGATTGGAATATATTTTTCCATGTGGAAAACACCGGTATCTAGTCGAGTTTTGCGCTGCCTTTAGGGGAATGCTAGAGGCCGGCTGGTTTGATCGAAATTTTCCCATGGATCAACACCAGGTGAATGCCGGAGCTCTACCGTAGCAAACGGTGTTCAGACAGCGCTAGTAAGGCCTCAACGGCCACAACTAAAACCCTTAAAAAGGCCGAAAAGTATAGTTGCAGACCATATTTTCATTACGATCCACATCTGACTTCCCCAAATTGCTAAACTCGGCGCTTTGCTTGGCTACTCTGAAACGGGGAAGGGGGGAACGAAACCATCCGTGATATCAGGCCGTAACGCAGTAAAACACATTGGGCCGACTTTGAATTTAGGAATTTACTGAAAAAATCCTTAAATCCAAGCTTATCCTATATCTACATTAATGGGACATTGATCCCGGCAGGGCGCATGCGCTAGGCGCACATGTTTTAGGCTTTCAGTTTTGACTATAAACCTTTCGCGGGTCACAATAAAAGACACCGCGGGCTTCCAGTTGGGCAACCCTGACCTAAGTAGTTCACGTGGCCGCAATTAATATCCACTCACTCGAGTGAGGTTAGAGCTCACGAACTCGTATTTTGAAGCCAATGAACAAACTCCCGCTGCAATGGTACCGGCTGGGCTAAATCCGAGGTGGGTGCTGCGCTGCCCGATGTACGAGTCGTCTTCATGACAGCCACAGACGTCACAAGAAAATCTCCGGTGATCTGTGAACGACGCGGCCAGCATGCGCCCTCTGCATCTGTTCTGTTCCGTGCCCTCCAATGGGGCGTGGCCCTGCCATTGAGGCTCGCACGCCATCACGCGAGCCGGCGTTGTGTTCAGAACATTGGAAAGCACCGATACAACACGAACACCTGTCGATCCTATTGAAAGCGCACACCTGACTGGCGCAGAACATGGGCACGTGGGCCGCACGTTTGTGTCGCTCGGCGCTCTGATTGGTTGCAAGAGCTTGGCTTAAAAAATAATGGCCGGGTTAATACCCTATTGCTCGTGAACAACATAAAGGATATCAATATCGGAGGGGAAAATATAGCTATCGTAATATTGAACTGAATATAACGAACATAATAACTATCAATGAATATCAATTAACTATCAATGACTATCATGAACATCTCAATTGTTGAAAAAAAGAGATAATTCTCGTAAACATTTCATTAAATCACCTTTAAGGAGATTTGTGATGAATATGCATAGAAATTCAAGAGTTTGACAGATTAATTAAAACTTAATTATTTTTCATAATCTAAATGTAGAGTACTTAAGGTTTGAATGAAATTTACAAATAAAATGATAGAACTCAGAGGAAGCATATGTATATGGTGTGCTGATCTTCAGTAGTTTTGTTTGTCAGATACAAAATATTTTTTATATATAGTTATATGTGCATTCATCCAGAAGTTCCACAGGGAATCGCATTACGAAGGTCAGTCGTCTTTCGACATCGCAGGCAGGTGACGTAACAGGACCGTGGTTGGGCGAGGCAGGGTACGTGAATGCACACAAGCACCATAAAGAGCGAATTACAGAGCCGGGAACAATTTAACTGCACGCAATAGCTCCCATTCCGGCGGCGGCATCGCGGAAGCCGGAGGCTGGCCCGCACGGAGACTGCAATTGGAGCGATTGGGCCGCTGCCGCCAGTGGACAGGGTGGCCGCAGGCTCCCCGCTGCACGCCAATACGCTCGGTTCCACGACATCAAGCTTTGAGCGGCGCAATGTAAGGAAAAGCACATTCTCTTGCTGAGCATCAACAAAACATCAAGAATGAATGTCGCACTTGAGGTCAGATTAATCCGACTTTTGCCAGTTAGTGGAGTGCCCATGCCTGGACCCTGTTTTTTATTATTCACGCCTGAGGGTAAGGGAGACATTTGGCGAGCATGGACCATTTCATTACCGTACGTAGCATATTCGGCCTGCCTGAGTTTTCTTTCGTCACACAGCCATAGAAACTGAGACGATATGTTTTAAAAAGCTACAGTTTTATTTTTGCCCCGGCCGGGAATGGAACCCGAGACCGAACATTAACAATCTCTGATAATTATTGTAAGAAACAATTCCTGGTTGTACGGAATTGGAGGAATAAACGTATTTCAAATTGTCTTATTAGTTCCATTTATTTGAATGTTACCAAAAGTTACCAACTTCCATTTACCAACATACCAACTTCTATTTATAGACAGGTGAGTCACGTAAATTTCAACCCTATTTATCCATATATTTATTTTTAAGGCAATTCATTTCTTTGAATATCAAGTACGTTTATAATCTAAGTACTTGTAGAGTAATATCCAAGGCTAGTATTCTTACGACATGTCATCTTTTTATTGATACATTCTAGACGTAGCTAACTTGTAAATCAATGTTAATGTAAATCAAAGTTATCACAAAATATAGGTGATAGAAATGTATAGCTACTGAGAATTTTTTGCCATTTTCTATATTTAGATCTTTTTTAAAAATCTTTGCGTACAATGATAGGCTAAAACAAAGTTTTTATTGAATCATCAGTTCATGAAGAAATTCACTATTACGAACTCTCAAATTCACACGGATCGTAGGTACCATCCTCCTCCTTTGAAAACTGTTGGTTGGAAGATCGGAGCTAAGGATTATATTTCCTTCTAAAATAAATACTTTATATTAAATCCAATTTTATATAAATACATTTTATTTTAAACAGAAAATTCATTGAATAAACGTTGTCAACTATTTTTTTCAGAATTTTTTTAAAACGAATACGTGCTCTGTTTCAGGTTCCCGTTTCAAACTCCTCGCCTTGTTAACATTCATAATTCTCGCGTAACAACCACACAAGCAACAAAGCGTACCACGCGCGATCGACTGCGTAACTGCGTGCACGCACCGCCCCCCGCGCT
>BOPP01000005.1:14413219-14430617 GCA_017312745.1 Gryllus bimaculatus | reverse complement strand
TTTTTTACATCTTTGTTCTTACACTCATACTAATTTATTTTACATGCTATGCTAACCTACCTGTTTTTCTGTTTTCTTTTTCACTTTTACACTATACTCTCGTAATTCTGGTTGGTAATTTTGTAGGAATGTCATTGGAGCTCTCCCGTATCAGGGTTTTGTCCCACTGTGCGCCACGCCGCCCGGGTGACGAACGACCGACCGGTTGAAAGCAGGGCAGCTTCTTCGCTGGCAGCATTCAAGTGTGTTTGACAGTTTACCCTGCCAGCACAAGGAGGTGGAAAAATATAGGGAGTGCGAACGGAACAATAATATAGGGACTAAAGAAACTATCTGTAGAGTTCAGGAACAATAGCACACGAAAAATGAGAGGAACAATGGCAAAAGAAACAGGAGGAGAAAAGAAAGAAAACAGGAGGATGGTAGTTGGTTGGTGTGGGACGGTTGCCAAGTCGTTTGAAGATATTTGTCGAATTGCTCTCTTCCGCGTCTTAAGTCGAGTGTTCTGACGCACTTGATTATCGACAAGGTTGTTTTACAACTCCTCTTCCACTGAAGACTGGCACATTGAAACAGTTTACATACGCTCTAACGCGCATTGACGAAATACATCTATCTGTTCAATGCCTCTCTCTGCGTACACATTAACTCTTATAATTTGCATTACACTTTACTGTCATTTGATTTCCTGAGTGCATTCCTCTGCAACAATAGTAGCTCTGGGAAGCACAGCCTGTTTACCAATTGCCCTACACTATAGGCGTGTGCAGCGTAAAACAAGAGGGGGGCATCAGTTTAATTTTTGGGGCCCATTACTGCCTGGAGGTAACAGGAGATACTGTAGCTAGAATTACGTATTCTCATTATTGAACCTAGCTTATTTGACCTGCTTGATCGTTCTTTCACCACAGAGCTACAGAAACTGAGACGATTTCTCGTATTTGAAGCTCCTGTTCCATTTTTGCCTCAGTCGGGAATCGAACTGGGGACCGCCTTACAAAAAGCTAGCTCGCTGTCCTTGGGATACATCTTATTAGATGGATAAGCACCCTAGAGGTAAGTACGCAGTAACTAATATAAGTGTAAGTACATACTAGTAACCCGAGTGCCTCAGGGATAAGTAAGAATACTGTAAGAAATACATTTGATCGGTAGTGTGAGTACGTTTATTTGTTGTGTTCAATTACCATTCAGTTTTATTAAAAGTGCAGTTTTTATTACAAAGATGGCTTAACTTTCTCTGATTCTCATAGAATTGTTTTGAAATACGCTCTATACAAAAGTAGGAGTAAAGAAAAAGCATGAAGTATTTTCTTATGAGGTAAATGTGAAGAGCTGTGTCTGGACGTTTTTTGTCAGCTTCGGTTAGAAAAACCCCATCCGTAAACACTTATCTCGTTTTCTCTCATAGACTTTCGTATCTATCTATAGTACTATCACTATTTACAATTTCATCGCCATTGTTGTTCTCGGTAATAGGGTTATTTCCCACTTGGGTTATTTCCAAATATGTAGGCCGTCAATATTTCGGTCGTCAAAACATCCGGATGAAAAGCGACGGCATAACTTTTTAATTAAATTTTTGTAATAAAAACGTAAAAATGTCACTACATTCGTGGATTTATTCATTCGCTCCACTTCTGTAATCATCAGAGTAAGTTGTTGACGTTTTTAACAATCTTTTTTACATAAAGACGTTTACCGTGACGCGATAGATCATTTTATTAATCCATTTAAAAAATCGGGACAATTTGATAATGCGGAAGAATTCCGGTCTCGATCCAAGGCTATTTTGATAATGGTTGTTAAGTCAAAGACTAGTTGGATGTGTAATGGAATGCTGTATGATAATTGTAACGAAGATAATATTTCAAAAACAAATTTACTACATTCGAATATTTTTCTCGGAGAAGTAAGTTTAGTTTGAATAACTTTCTAAGCAACATAATTACTTCACAAAAAAAAGTCTTAATTCCCTCTCTCTGATCTCCATTGTGTTAATGCGGATCATCGACTTTGTACTGTTGCATATTAATTCAGGCATTATATTTACTCACTTAAACCATTCCAACTGATTAAAAAGCGCTCGCGTGATGTGATGTAGCAGCGACATCTGTGGGCGTGCGATGGGGAGGCCGTGAGGGAGGGAGCGGGGCGGGGAGATAAGATAGCGCCAGCGCGAAGCCTTCGCTCTGCCCCGCGGCCGCGGCGACCTGACAGCAGACGATGGAACGCAGCGACGCCTGCCATTCACAACGGAGCAGCGCGGATTCGCAATGCTTTTTTTTTTCATTTCTTGCTCGAGAGAACTGATTCCAAGATGACCAATTTCAGGCCGAAAAAATGTAAGAAAAAAAGTACTGCGTGAATATATGAAACATTTTATTAATTCAAACGAAAATACATGAATTATGCTTACATAGCAAGTGTATTTATCCACTTTTTCGTTACCAGGACCCAGCAATATGAGTTTTTCTGCCAAACATATACCATTTTTCGGCAGCATTTCAGAATTACTACATACGCGGTAGCGAGAAAGTGACAATGATATTTTCAGTTCTATTTGTTCTGCCAAATAGTTTCAAGTATTTTCTCTCATTTGATTAAGTATAGTTTGTTATTTACTTCAACTACTCTGAGTTATAGTGTTCTTGTATTTTATGTTTATAAATGTTGATGATAGCATTATGGACTTCGGGGTGTTTCGATTCATCAGAAAGAAAAGTTGCTAGTTGTATTGCTCTATCAGCTGTTATCAGATTCAGTTTACATGGGAAGGCGGGATGGGGAATTTTTACTTCGGAAGAGGAGTGATGAAATTACATTATAATTGTAGTTTCTTGTCGTAAGGAATAAAAACTAAAGAAATGACTAGTCTCGATTTGGACTTCGATATAATTATTTTCTATTCAGTCCTAATTGTCAAAATAACAGTAAGATATTCTAAATAACAGTAAGCTAAATTCCTTGGCTATTTTAAATAGAGAACTAGTGGATGTACAGCAGCACATGTGTATGTTTATGTATACTTTCTCGCATTATTTCTCAATTTGCAATTTTCGAAAATTCAGATAATGGGACTTGGCTGTTCTATATGCGGAAGAATTCTGAAGAAAAAAACTGGGGTGGTTTTCGTGAAAATGTTTTTTAATTGCATAATTTGCCTAAAAACTACTCCTTTTTTCACAAAATTTTACATGACCTGTTTGAAAGATTGACAGATTTTGTTTCAGACAAATCTTTCTATCTTCAATCTTGTCATTTGTAACTCACCGTGGAAAATGTCGTTTCAAAAAGTCAACATTTTAATTATTTAGATGACAAAACATGTTCAGTTTATTTTAAATATTTCAGCAAATACATTTTCGAGTTCTTTATTCTGAATAAAATCCTCTGTTACCATTGCAGCGAGCATGGGGCACTCTCCCTCACTCTCTTGACCTCGAAAAATAGTAGTTACGATATATAATAATTACTGTGCCCGAGCATGTTCGTGATTGTTTATCGATAACCTAGTTCCTGGCAATAATTTTGTAATAGGCAATGGAGGGATTGGCCTGGCACTTGCTATCAAGCTGAGCGATAGGCCGCCCTTGTTCTTTCGTTGCCACTCGGTGCAGACGTGCAAAACGGGCTGGCGAAGAAGAAGGCTTTCCGTGGGCCTCTCTGGTCTCCTTGCAATCCTCATTTCGCTCAAGTTGTATGGTGTGTTTACATCTACAGACCATATTACGTCATTTGGAGTGGGTCAGGGCGATTGGGTGGTTGAGACTGTGATGATATCGCCTTGCTGCATTGCGTGCGTATGCTGTGTTAAGTGATAAATCACACCTTTCGAGACAAAGTTAACTCGTTAATTAATTAATCGCTTGATAATTATTGATGCAATAATTTTTAAATAATGTATATTTTCGTTCTATTGTTTTCCTTTCCCGGTGACTCTCATTTCCTCTGGTCGATGCTAAAGTAAAAAATGGAAGATTTTACGTAATAATTTGAAAAAAAAAGAAGTTTTCACATGATATTCTAAAAAAACACACACTTTTTTCTTCAATTTTTTCCGCAGTTAGAACAAAAAAGATTTAGAAAAAATGGCACAAGAATAGTTTTCGTCGAACTCCCTGAATTTTCGACAGCTGCAAATTTTGAAATAATGCGAGAAAGTGTGTACTGTTGTAGGACCACTAGTTCCGTCACTAGCACCAGCAATAACAATTTTTCTTCCGAAAACTCGCCGTTGTCAGGCGCCCGATTTTATCTTCTTACGAAGGAAGAGTGAGAAAGTAAAAACAACAGCAATGTATTTCGGAAGCAACAGAGTGTGTAGAGTAAGATATAATGTTTTTCTGCTGTTGTAACACGAGATGGTGAGGAATGGAGTTTAATAATTAGTAAAGACCACAGGAGGTGTTTGGTGAGCTCAGTGGAAATTTTGTGATACTGAAATATATTTGTACATTTCTAAGCGTTAATGTAACAAAGCCAGGTATACTGTCAAGTACGTATCAGTTTGTGAATTGGTGTCCTATTTCAATGTAGCAGTGGTAATTTTGACTTTGATACATGATTTCACCCAGTGCATCTATGCATCTCGCGTCATCTGTGCATCTCGGTGCTGGTGATGCACCACATGCTGAATAGTAAGAGGTGAAAATAATTGATTTGTAAATGAGGCAATTTAAAACGCGCGTAGCAATGAATTCGCAACGAGCATGTGGGTTTCTAGAGTGAGTCATCTTTGAACGAATGTTCCTGAAAACCAATTTTAAAATAGCCACTTTAACTTAATCAGTTTCTCTAAGAGGATAGTATTTCTAGACTTAAAACATTCCACTTAATCCAACAACACTGATTGTATGACAATGTTTGGCAGATATGAAAAAAAATATTTCAATTCCAAAATCCAACCAGATAGTTATTTACGCTAGAGTCATAAAGTGACAAGTAGGAAATGTTGCGACACAAGGCCAATAGGCCGAGTAACGGAATCTAACGAATAAAATAAAATCACTTTTATCACGTTTGTCATACACTATTTTTTTAGACAGCATTACTAATTTCTTTTTATTTTTCAAGTATACAAATGACCTTTCACATATGATCATTACGGTTAATAGTAGTTGATGCTCTCAGACGAAATTTTTATGTGTCCTTTGTTGCGTGTACAGACTTATGTAGACAATTAAGCATCGTTTTACTTTTAGCGCTAGTGCTAAAAATTGAACTTTTAGCACGGTATGCATCCTCTGACAGAACAACGTTTACTAGTGGCAGCCTAAAAATGTGTATTTCAAACAGTTATATTTTAACAGTTACATATGTTAGTGATTTAGAACATCCGAATTCAATAATAATAATAATAATAATAATAATAATAATAATAATAATAATAAATTCAAACTTACACCAACACATTTAAACTGATAGCGGCAAAAAAGGCGGATGTTGTTTTCAGGAATTTGGAGAAAAATCGTGTCTCCTTGTAGGCGTATCTGCGCCCTGCGATCAAAGCGTCGGGACGTAACCAGGAGGCAGAGAAACTTCCTAATTACAAGAGTTTGGAAATGAAGATCAGCCAAATGTGGGATATAAAAGCACAAGTCTTCCTGATAGTTCTCTAGGATTTGTACTACAAAATTTGTGTAAGAGCTTGGCTGAACTCCCAGGACATTCAAAATACTGGGAAGTGCAAGACATTGCAGATGTTTAAACAAACTGAGTAGAGAATAAATTTCAAAAGAAGCTCAGGAAGGTAATTTTCTTTCAGATTGACGTAGACATGATAACTGAACCTGTTCCAATAACGGCGAGTTTTTGTGCTAACTGCAGTTACATCATACCCTACACACACACACCTGTGATCTACAAGTACGTAGTGGGAAGTGTGCTAACTAGTAAGACATTTGCACCAACCAGTACGAAATTCGCACCAACCGTTTTGCTGACAGAACATGTCTCTGTAATTTCTTAAACAAATTACACGTGTACACATCCAGTGTACGTTGCACTGTGACCTTCACCTGTATTTTTAGCGTAGTCGAATATCTAAGACAACGCGGCTGGTTTATGTTATTTAGACATTGTTGAAACAGATGAGACAGTATTCACTAGAATCGTCTTACAAAACCGCTTCACACGGCAAGAGTTCTCTAAAATACTACTGGTCTCCAAGTCAAAAAATCGATTTACTTTACATTTTAAGAGGACCAGAGTATCTCTCTCGTAGGAGACTCATTTAAATATCTTACAATTTAAGTAAAACAAGTACGAATTCGCTTGTTATATCTTCAAGATAATCCTTTAAATAAGCCAATAATTTCAGTGAGAGGTGAAAAACGTGTGATTTGTAGAAACATTTCAGTCAATAAATGAATGCTTAATGAACCTTGAAATAATTAATTGAAATACGAACATGGTAACATTTTTCTTATACAACTTTTCTTGATAGCAAGCCTCCGTAGAGTAGTGAAGAACTTTTAAGGACACGTAAGGCTCTAAACGATAAGAATTTACCCTGTTTTGTGCTGTGAGGAAACACACGCGAGAATTAAATGTCTACTTAGAATAAAAGAGAAGTTAATCAAAAATAAAACTAGTAGCGCAACAAACGCACAAATTTTCTGAAATCTGAAATTCCAAAATACAGAGAGTTAAAAAAAAATCGGACCTGCATCACTTTTACAAGCGTACTTCGAACCATTCGAGATACAAAAGTTGAAGAAAGAATTTTGTGTCATTTTTGAGAATATCTTGCAATATGTTTTTAATATTGCAATTATTTCACACACACGACTGATTACGCGAAAACGACTGATAGTTTTAAAAAATAGTGTATCACCTCATTTAAGAACTTAAATTTGTGAATAAGTTTTTATAAAGAACAAAATATCTGTTCTCAATATATTTTTATGTAAGAAGACGTCAAAAAAGTTTGAATTTTTGCAATTCGATAGGTTCGATCAACGAAAATCGGATCATATTATTTGTTCTACTTGAGAACTAATAACTAGTGGCGCTACACAACACACACACAAGCGTTATTTCTAACTTTTGCACCTTCCCAAAACTCAAGAATTCAACGTAAATGATATCTTGCCATTCGTAACGGTTCTTTGCTTACAAGAAATTTAAAGATAGAATTTGGAGCGATTTTGAGAAAAATTTGAACATGTGTAAGGGGTTTCATGAAAAGTACTCCCAAATTTTAAATATTTCTTTTCAAAATCAGAAGACTTCGAGTCAGGGTAGATAAATAGGAGATTATCCATTTTGGCAAAGTTCCAACGAAAAGTTTACGTTATTGTGTTGTCTAAAATCGGATGAGTGGCCAGACACAAGGAATTAAAATAATAACTAGTGATGCTACATCTATCCATACTTTCTCGCATTGTTTCTAATTTTTCCAACTTTAGGAAATATAATTTATAAATTGCATTAACCTCAAGCAGAAATTACATGAAAACTCCTCGTTTTGTCAAAACAAAATGTTTATGCTCGTATTTACGGATCTATTTTGCCGAACTGATTTCATTAAGGAAAAGAATTTACACCGGCAATATTATATTTTTACAATGTTAATTTTTTGAAATTTTCGATACTAGAAAGTTCGCCGGAAACAAGATGCGCATGTTTCTAAAGTACGTATTGTTACCAGGACACGGGCTCATTTTCAGTCTCTTGTCCTTTTGTCATTCGCTCTACTCGGGGAAAACCTTTTGAGCCCTTTTAGACAAAATAATGTGGGCGAAGAATCTTCAATAATGTGGTTGTAGGAATTTGCCAAAATTTTTAAAATTTCTTGTTTTTCTAAAATTTAAATATTTTAACGAAAATTATATATGCACTGTTTTTAGACATTTACGCTATCCAAGGAAAAAATTAATGAAAAAAGCAATTTTTGATGAAACGTTGATATTGTTACGCATCATGTAAAGTACTCCCCAAAAATTAAAATATCAGTTTCAAATTTACAGAGCCTCAAGCTCGTCCGGTTCAAACCGGCAATATCAATTTTGGAGAAAATCGAGTGAACGGTTTAAGCAGCGGTGTCCGCACCCGATAGAGGGGCGGACGAGTGGCAGACAGACGTTTTCTTGCCAATCAGTTTTTCAACGAGAAATCAACCATTGTATTCTGACTTCAACAGAGGATGTTAGAGGACGTAATTTACTGCATGTTAAGACAAGTTTTATCCACGTTTTTTATATGAGGGCTCATATCGAAATGCCAAAGCATTACATAACCCTGTTTATACTACGTAAGTACGGCATGGGTATGACAAAAATGTAAAAATTAACAAGAAATAACCATTGCGTTTTGTTATTATCACTATTATATAATTGTGCGTCTCAAAATACGGCGATCTAACAAACGACTATAGTAAGTCGGAACTGCTCAATCGTGAATTCGAATCGAAAGAACCAACAATACTGCTTTTCTCAAAAACGCATGTCCGTGCGTTGGGGGGGGGGGGCGCTCGGTGAACTGTTTCGCGCGCTCGAGCATCGGCGCCTGTGAGGCGCGGGACTTCGCCAGAAGGCGAGCCATCACGCGAGAGGCGAATGTGCGAGCATCTGGCCAGCGGGCGGCCACGGGCGAAGCAGGCAAAGGTTGGGAAATGCGCCTGGGGTGCTTGTGCTCAAACATCTAGGCGGAAACAGGAGGATAGTTGAAGAACCTACAAACTCTGCATAACGGGACACACCTTCGATAATTAATTAACTTCCCCCCCCATTTTAGTGTCTTGCATTCTACTTAGAGAAAACATTATAATGCTGTAGCAAAAGGCGATGATTTGTCGACAGAAAAACTCGTTTCGTGGGTCCATGTATCTGAAAAAGGGGATAATTCTTGTTTGTACATGTAGCAAATTACTTCATCTAATGCGTTGCACAGTCAGAATCTCCGTTTTATAAATCCTTTTACCTAAAAATTGGTTTACGGCAAAAACGTTTGCTCGACTGTCCGTCTGCCCGCACCTTCGTCCAGCCATTTGTCCGCCTCTTCGTGAACAACGCTGGCGGAAATACAGAAATTTTACCAAAATTGTTATTCTACAATCGAACTGGCTGACGACGCGCCCCATAGAATTTGAAAAGAATATTTTGAATTTTGAAAGAAAGAAATTTTAAAAACTCAATTTTCAGATTTCTCAAAAACTGCTCCGCATATCCCCGGATGACATGGTGTAAAGCTCCCCTAAACCTAATGACATATGAGTAGTTACAGCTCCAACACAAAACTAAATATTTTTGAAAGGTTTCTTAGTCCCCAAAACAGGTTTTTATTTTTTCTAACTACCAAATTTTCACACAAAAAATATGTTTGGAAAAAAATTATTGTATCGGCTATGTATGTATGAAATATATATACTGGCTCGAAAAAAAATGTCAAAAGTTCTTCTCCAAACACAAACCATTGAGATGTTTTTCACATTTTTTTCGGCTGCTGGACTGCAGTTAAAAAAATGAAAACCATTTTTTACCATTTTCTCGGCTATAGATCACCTTGACTTTAAATACACTTTGAAAGTGAGTACTACATAACGTCAATGTGTGTTGCAAAAATCCCTTTTGAATCTGCAATGTTCTATTTTTCTTCTGAAATCTATTCGATGTAGGACTGGGGTGTAATTCTCTTTCCGCCAATAGCACACTTACAAGGTTGTGTATCGATGTTTTCTTATAAACTGCGCAAAACTATCATCTTTTCGTAGGCTGTGATATACTTATAGACATGATTATACTGCTTTAAAAACATGATAATTTGTAACTACATTCCAAAGTCAAAATATAATGGGTGATACAACAATGAATACAATAAATATAATGTATAATATAAATGTATAATAAATATGTAATATGTATATGTAAGTATAAACGTATAATAAACACTAAAGTAAATGCCTAGAACTGTTGCAGTCATTTCCAAAGTGCATTTAGAGTCAAGTTGATTTAAAGGCGGGAAAATGGTAAAAATGATTATTATTATTTTTACCACATATGTAAAAGTGTACTGCCGAGAGAGACTGGCGAGCACGAAGAATTTTGCCGAGAATGTCTCCAGATGTAGATGCAGATCCTGCGAGAGGCCCTGTATTTCTTTTAGACGCCGAGAGATAGCAGCTGGAAAGAGAGTGGGGAAAATCATAAAGGTAGCGCCGATTCAAGAGAACAGGATACTTATAACGAGAAAGTCAGTGCCATTTGAAGCATTTGACTCTAGCAACATTATTTAAGTTTATTTCATAGTGAAATGCCCAAGTTTCATATTTCATTGGTTATCGTAACTCAATCAAATGGTAACTCTTCGGAAAGTCCATTTTCTTGCAGGTTTTATTAATTTCACAAATCGTCGCAACTGCTCTTTTTCGTACTTTGTTAACTAATTCTTCGATATTGTCTATACTTTCCTATGGTCCTGTGTATTTCATATACCGGACAAACTCAAATGGACCGATGCATTTCGTATTACAACACGAGATACAATTTTATAAAAAGTTTGTTTCTGAATCGCACTATCATGGAACGAAATTTGCTTGTGCGATGTTCTGGAGCAGGTTCTCGCTGTTGCGTTTCGTTTCTGGCAAAACACGACTAATAAGGTGTGGAGACGGCGACCTACTTCTGTGAGCTGGGTTACTAATGCTGACAGACTGTAGAGGGAGAGAATAATTTTCTGAACATGGGACTCTAGATGGCAGTAAAAATGTAGAGTGGAAGCTGACTGAAATATTTGTAGACATTCAGGATCTAAAGAAGTAATGTGAATGTCATAACTAATCTATCTTGATGGTTTGCAAATTGTAATTCTGTCCTTTGCTGTTAATATATCGTATTATGGGGTAAATTTTTGTATTGAAATCTAATTTAAGTTATCGTACTTATTAAAAAGTGAACAAAGTGGCCATCCATAAGTATATTAGCTGATTTAAGTCTATTGATTTTCAACTATTTTTATTATTGAAGAAGTTATTATTGAAGTTAGTGTAGTGAAGTTCGTTTCGGAGGTGCATGTGGGGTAGGTTGAGACATGATTAAATGTGGGGAAGTTTAGACACTTAACAAAACAAACGCTTATTCATATTTTAAACAGAGCTGACTGTTCTACGCAACTTTGTAAACGTGAGAAATAAGAAATATAGAGAAAGAGAGAGAAGACACACACACACATTTTCACATATTCTCATCTCACAAAAGAAGATATTAATTGAGAGAACGAGTGATTTAAATACTTGCTTGGAGGTGTTAAATACAATTATGCAGTAGTGAGTTGCATAAGAAGACATTGCATAAGAATACTTTATAAATGTTGAGCATAAATATTTGCTTTTGGTTTGGATAAACACAACTTGAGTGCTGTGTAAATATCTCCACTATTTAGGCTTTGTTAACAGAATATTCTAAAACGGAGATTGAGTGTCCAGTGTGACTTTGGAAAACAGTAGGATTATTCAATTTATTTGGTTAAGAATATGACTTGTGAAATATTCGAGTTGGTTTGCGCGATAAACGGTGTTTGTAATAGCACAGTCACGAAAGTTTGCATGATTATCTGCATCTAAATTCTTTGTGGTACAAACAACACACACGGGCGTTGTTTGTTTAGTTTGTTTTCTAGATCAGTGGTGATTAACCAGACATCATACACAATTTGGATTACTTCCACAATTGTTTTTAGTGCGTCCACAATGTTAGCAGTTTGTACAATGAGGGTGGCAAGTGTTATTTGTCTTCGCTCTACTTTCAAAATGCAATGAAGATGTATTTTTCATTTCCTAGTCTGGCATGGTAGCTAAACACTGGAGATAGTGGAATTTGTTCAAATGATTGCGGAGGTGCTGGTCCTTCTTGTTCCGTACCTAGTTCTGCAAAAGTGTCAAAGCTATTCTATACTCTCGTGCACGATACATATTCTGAAGTGGAGCTAACAGACCGTTTTGGATGCAATGTCTGATGAATTGGCTGGTCATCGCAGGCGTACACGGTGTAAAACAAGAGGGCTGCCCAACTATATTTTTTGGACCCGCTGGGACCTCTTTTCAATTCAACTTTTTTCATTTACGTATGTATTTCTAATAAATAAATAAAATACACTACAAGAAGATATTAACTGGAATTATAACTTAAATAAGTTAATAAAAACGATATAGTTAATAAAACCATTTTATGTTGTTTAATTTACAGGGTTTGGAGAGCTTCTTCCCCAAATGTCGTATATCAATTCCCCAATTAGGTAGCGGGTTTTTCCACAACCAAGAATCTCCCACGAGCAGAGCCTCAGCCCACGCGGCACAAAAAGCTCCCGACCGGTCTGCCAACATGTGTGGTAGCGTAGTGTACGTAAATGTAAGTGTATGTAAGGGATCGGATAGGACAAGGAACGGGAAGAATAGTCCCGCGCGGTCCGTTACTTGGGTTGGTTGGTGGTCAGTGATTCCGCGCGCGTCAACTACTGAAGTCAGTAGTCCCGTAAGTGTACAGCATGTTCTTTTCTTCGGAAGTTGACGATAAGCTTCAACTGCTGGATGGCGAGATTCAGCGCCGACATACCGTCGGCTAGAGAGGCTCCCCACAACCAGATAACTTCCACATTTAGGATACCGCCTCATTCGGGACAAACCCCAAGCTCGCGATCGCTCTCCCGGCATGTGGTGGAGTAGTACATGTTAGTGTAAATGTGTGTAAGGCGTGAGATCAGGACAAGGAATAGGTAGGCCGTGTTCAGAGAAACCACGGAAAACTACCAATAAGAGCAGCCGGCCACTAGAATTCTCCTAGATTATAGAGGCAGCAACTGAATTCGACGTAGCTGCCAAGCTAGTGTCGGAAATCTTACCACTGTGAGGACTCGAACCTAGGACCTCCCGGTCAGAGGCTCTGCAGTGACAACAGTTGATGCACTGAGCCACATCTCCCGCTCATTGGGGGTAGGCCCATTGGGGGTAGAGTTTCGATATTCCCATGCTATTGATTGAAGAAAAACATACTACCGATCTAGCCGGCTGCTAGAATTCTCCTCCAGAGAAGAGACTGAATACGTCCTATGTTGCTGGTGTCGAGAACCTTGTCTCCGTCTGGACTCGAAGGCTAAACCTCCCGGTCAGAGGCAGTGCAGTGACGCAGCCGACGCAAAGCTCGAAAGCGGAGAGCGCGAGTCCTTCCGCTGCGACCGCCCTGGTTCCGGGCTGCCCTTGCCCGCGCCGCGCCGGGGCGGGAACCCTGGATCCGCTGCCGTCTCCTACGCGGCGGCCTCGACGCGTAACAATGGCCGCCCGCGCGCGCGGAGGCCGCCGCCCCGCCACGGCCCCACGCCCCACGCCGCGCCGCGCCGCGTCCCATTTCGCGCGCGAGGGTTACGAGATGAATTACGGCGCCGCGCCGCGACCCCAGGGAATTTAAATAAGATAATTGTGTCCGGAAATTGTGCTCCATATATCGACTTTAATTACGACTCCCTTTGCCTTTGACGGCGAAAAGAGCGCGCACCCACAGGGGGAGCCGATAGTAGGTCGTTCCAACGGAGGGCTTCATTCGCATGTTGATGTCTCGGCGGCGCTGCCAATGCCTCTTTCCATTCTCAGCGCGCGCCGTCGCGGCCGCTGCCATTGTCGCCGTCGCCAACTGCCTTTGCCACTGCTTGTCACCTCGACCCTCATCGCCACCGCCAATTCTGCCGAAATTGTTGCTGACACAGCTACAACTAACCGCAACCACCATCATCAGCTCAGAATCCTTCATTTCCAACGTAATGAACACATTTTCAAATTCCACGCATCACAACTTTCTCAAATTGATTGATTGATTGTTGATGATTCCAGGCACACAAATAGCTAAGATCATTAGTCCCGTAAGTGTAGTGCACTTTTCCTCGGGAGATGGCGGTGATCTTCCCCACCGAATGGAAAGATCGGCCACCGACCTACCTGTTAGCTAGCGAGGCTTTCCCCATCCAGGTATCCCCCACCAGCGGGACACTGCCTCATTCGGGACAAGATCTCCGTCCCCGACCAGTCTCTCGACATGTGCGGTATTGTAGTGCATGTAATTGTGTGTGAATGTAAGGTGTAAGGATAGGACAAGGAAGAGGAAGGAAAGATCGCGCGCGGTCAGTGGACCATTTGTTAGGGTACTGCTCCGGCATTTGCCTGGTGTTTATCTGAGAAACCACGCCAAACTACCGATCAGAGCAGCTGGCCGCACGAATTCTCCTCCAGACAGCGACTGAATTCGACCTAGCTGACAAGCTAGTGTCGAAAATCCCACCACCGTAGGGACTCGGACCTCGGACCTCCCGGTAAGAGGCACTGCAGTAACACTTGACGTCCTGAGCCACGTCTCCCGGTGACACTTTCTTAACTACCTCCTCCTCCTCCTCCACCACCGCAATCTCCAACCATAAGCACAACCACTACCCGTGCCAGAATTATTTTCCGCATCAGTCGAGTTCATTCCAGTGCGAGGCTTTTCATTCTCATGTTCATGTCTCCACCCTTACCGCCGTCCCCGCCCCCGCGCGTTGCTCTCGCCGCCGTTACGACCTCCTCTCCGCTCCGAGCACAGGAGCAAACAAAAAAGCATCTCCGCAGGGGTTTAAATCTCCGCAAGGAACCTCCCGATATATTTGGACTTGGAACATTATTTCCTTTTCCTTCTTCGAATTTATGCTCGCTCAAGGGGAACGGGTGGCGGCGTGACGACGGCGGCGGCGGCGGCGGCGGTGGGGACGGTAAACTGCGGCGGCGACTACGGAGAAGTAGCTAGTTGTATACGGAGACGAGATGAGCAAAACAGAGGAACGAAAAATGAAAAATAAAAGAAGGGTAAATACAAAACGACAAGAAAGAAAGATAACGACTTGCAGGGCGTAAGAAAATAAGACGAAAAACAAAGAAAAAAGGTAATTTCACACTTCGATAATAATGTAAGCACTAAGATAAAATGAAAAGGGAATGAAGAAGAGTAGAGAGGTTCAGTTGAATAAGGTAAACGCAAATGCAAATACGAGACAATGAGACTGTATAAATTCAAATAAAGAAAAGAATAAGGAATAACATGAAGGACCAGAGATACCTCCCTTCCACAGTAGAAATGAAGATGGAGCGCTGGTTTATGGTGACGTTTAGTTTCGAATAGCGACACAGTTGGCAACGAACCCTCAACCAAAAGAAAACGTCAAAGGAGAGACATGAGCTATAGTGCAAAGAAGCAGGAGGGAATCCACGGAGCTGAGCGAGGGCGGAGAGACCCGCGTCGCGGCGACTGACCGCCTGCTGAGTCACTGGCGGATCCAGGTTGGAGAGGGGGGGCAAGAGTTTTTGTCCTTTATTTGGTAAATTGGATTTAAAAATCTATAATCGGATTATGTAATTATTTACATTATGATATTTTATAGTACTAACTCTACAGTACATACACTATGTGATCAAATGTCCAAATGTTCAAAATGATGTTATGCTGAGGTCGTGTATTTCATGGAGGGGGCTTGCACACCTTGTTGTTTTGTGTGGCATTATCACGGCACAGGCCTACGTTAATGTTATAAACACATCCTTGCTTCCCACTGTTGAAGAGCATTTCGGGGATGGCGATTGCATCTTTCAACATGACCGAGCACCTGTTCATACTGTGGTGGAGTGGTTACACGACAATAACATTCCTGTAATGGACTAGCCTGCACAGAGTCCTGACATCAATCCTATCCAAATCCTTTGGAATGTTTTCGAATGGCGACTTCGTGCCAGGCCTCACCGACTTATATCGATACCTCTCCTCAGTGCAGCACTCCGCGAAGAATGGGCTGCCATTTTCCAAGAAACCTTCCCACACCTGATGGAAAGAAATCATGCGAGAGTGGTAGCTGTCATCAAGGCTAAGGGTGGGCCAACACCCTTTTGAATTTCAATATTACCGATGGAGGGCGCCACGAACCGGTATGTCATTTTCAGCCACGTGTCCGAATACTTTTGATCACATAGTGCAAATATTATGCAATATAATAACAAATATGTTTGTTATTTTTAAAAAAATCACCCCCCCCAAAAAAAATGATTGGCTGGATCCGCCCCTGTGCTGAGTCAAGGGGCTGAAGCTCCGAGCGCCGACAGCGGCCGCGGCGGCGCCGACGCGTCCAAGGCGGAGGCGGCGAGGGCGGCGGCGGGCCTTTTCGCACGGGCGCGCAAGCCACGCGGTGCGGCGCGGCGCGGCGCCATGTCTCAACCCCAAGGAAGCGGAGGCGAGCGCCTCGCCTGCCCCGCCCCGCCAGTCCTCTGGCTCCCCTGAGGCGGAGGGCAGTGCACCTGATTTATGCCGGAGGCGCGCGCGCTTCCTCTGCCCTCACTGCCTCTGCTTTCTTCGCTGCGCTCCGCTTCTCCGGCGTTCTGCCTCTTCCCTATTCTTTCGTAGTCCTTTAATCCATTATACACTTATGCCCTATTCCCATTCAGAGAAACCTGTCGCGAGCGGGCACAAGATGGTAGGTGCGCCGGATTTCGCCATTAAGCCGCCACCTCACGAGAGTAAACATGTACTACACTTACGGAACTAATATCGCATGTGAAGTTACAGTTCCTTAATGTCGAAACACCCTTCGAAATTTTATGACACACGCAATGCACAATGAGAATCCCATATCCAAAATATTAGCTGCCAGTTTAGTAGCCACTGCAAGGGACTAAAATTGAAGCTAAAATCTTACCTAGCACTGGAGTCTCGCGGAGCCGCTGGACATCCCTGCTAGCGTCGAGCGGGCACGCAAGCGGCTGACCAGCAGGCCGGCCGACCACGAGGGCGACAGAGCCAGCGGGCGGGCAGGCGAAAGCCGGGAGCAGTCTCTCGTCGCAAGTTAGGGCGGCACGAATAGAAACAGAAATGAACATTTATGTTTCCACTGAATGATTGAAACATAAATGTTTTTGACACCACGCACAACGAATACAACTTCCTTGTCACATTCTTCTTTTCATTGGTTTTTCGTATTTTCAATATTTGACGGGCACTACAAATTCATGAAGCTGCTATGTTATGTACCTTGTAGAAAACCTAGAATACTTTATCATATTCCGGAAACGAAGAGAAGCAAATTGAAAATGAACGAAGGATTGCAATTGAATAATTGTGTCTATATCGGAAAGTTTGACGTTCATACTCTTGAGACACATTTTTTTCTGATGAGCGGTGATACATTACTTGCCACTGTCGGAAGAACTTATCAAGTAGTTGAATTTTTCCTGTAGTTCCGAGAGGTATCTTGAGCAATTCAATTGTCTTGCCTGGAAGAAGATCTTCAATACAAGTTTTGTGATTGTACGTGGTCCATAAATCTAAAAGCAAAGCGAAATGTTCACTTACAAATTAAAAGAACGCTTCTTTAAAAACACTGTTTCAACTCTTTTTTCCCA
>BOPP01000005.1:14374935-14412398 GCA_017312745.1 Gryllus bimaculatus | reverse complement strand
AAGATGAACTGGACGCGAACCAACGCAGCCCTTCTGTTTATTGCAGGGCCGCTGACGGAGTTGGCCTTAGGGTCCCGTGACCTTCGTCTCCCTCGCTCCAGCTCGCCCGCATTTCGGGCTGTCCAAACGAACCGGTAGACGCCCCGATAATTTCCCTAGTTATTATAAGTGTTTTTTGTATTCCAGCATTATTAAAAAACCTTTTCTGTTGCAAGAAATCGTTCATAATCGGGCATTTTACAGCACAAATGATGACTTATTAGATTTTATGTCACGAATAATTCCGTCATCACACATTCAACCAATCGTAGAGAGAGAATCGGGGGGAGGTAGAGCTAAACGGAACAGCCGACTACCATTTACTCGCACCATGTCAAATACCAGAGTCGTCACAGGGAAGTTGTTTGGCAAAATTAAGTTTGATTCTCTTATAAATGTACAATGCTGTTATAAAAAAAATAGTATGAAACTCGTTTATAATGTTGCTTTATTACATTCGTACAAATTTGAAAACTCGCTTCTGAAGTATCTCGTTTTCAAAACATGTACTCATGCAATAAAGCTTAACATTATAAACTAATTGCATAAACTAATATTTCAATGCTTTATTTGGAAGCCTTACAGTATAAACTGGCAGCAAATATTTTGGATACGGGATTCTGATAGTGCAGTGCGTGTGTCGAAAATTTCGAGGGGTATTTCGACATGAAGGATCTGTTGCGTCCCTTGTCATTAGCTGACGCGCCCGGAGTCACTAACAAGAAACCAACCTAGAGTCATGTTTTGAAAAAATAGAGATGTTACTACAGGTAGACGTAATAGAGATTATGAAAATACGGGAAAAGGTCTTTGGTCTAATTTTGCTATCTGCAATAGTTAGTGTCCATCGCTTGTTAATTTTGTTTAATGATAATAAATCTACATAATAGTAATAATCCATAATGCACTTGAAACAACAAACATTTTTTTGTAAATGCCAAAAATTAAACTTCACTGCATATTTTATTGATAACAATTAGAACGGAATTTTGATCAGTTTCTGTGATTTCAACTCTTCTTCTTTGCGGTACAGTTTGTTTGAGGGTTTATCAGGTGATACTTGTTAAAAACAACACAATTACGAAGGCTCGAACTGATGAAACACTCCAATACACAATGGGGAGAAGTCGTGAAGTACTTAGCTGTAAATATCTGGGAGTAATAATTCGATGAGACCTAATCTGGGCTGATCACGTAAGATACACCATATAGAAGGCTTCGAATGAACAAGTTATGCACATATTACGGAAATCTAGCTGTAACACGAAAATGCAGGATTACACTTCTTGGATCGTCTCCAAATAGATTACGGAGTAGAGTACTGGGATTCTCGTAGGGAAAACCGTTAAACTGAGTGCGGATAAAAGCTGCTAAATTCGCTAAGAGAAACAATGGGGCCTATCTCAATTGGGAATCATTGGTTAGACGTAGGGAGGCAGCATTCTGTGTTCTCTTCGAGGCGTACCCAAAGCAAGCAGTAAGGAAAGCTATCAGTGAAAAACTTGAAATGCCATGTTATTGAAGTACAGGCAACCTTTCGCACAAAATCAAGTGCAGAAACCAAGAACTGATACAAGAAAATTCAGCTCTATGAATACGACCTTTGTTGGCTGGAACAACATACTTGCAGAGATGCTAGTGACTCTTCCAAGAAGTACGCGAGATATGACTTTGAGAGTTCTTATAAGCGGAAATGTAGATTTCTATGATATGCAGTGACGTTTTTCATGATAAGGGATATGGAAATGCCAACAAAAGCGTGGACAAAGCGGTGCATACGTTTAACATTATTGTGTACATTTCTGGGTGTCGAACGGACATGCAATTAAGTAAAGGGAAATAATGAGATGGGTACGGAATAGAGATGAGACCTTTGTATAAATTATTTTATTGCATATCTGGGAGGTTTCTTTTCTTTTCTTTTTTTTTTTTTGATTGTGTATTTATATTATTTCTTTAAAAATTTCTTACGCAGTGTTTTTTTTATGTTTGTATGTTTTTTCGCTTTAATGTCACCGAACGCATCCTCTTTTGCAGTAATAAACTATTCCTTCTTCCTTTCTTTCTTTCTTTCATTCTTTTTCTTTCTTGCATTATTATTATTATTATTATTATTATTATTATTATTATTATTATTATTATTAGTCAATTAGTTTTCTCTCTTCTGCTGCTGATCTTCGTCCCTCTCACTCTCCGCCCGCCCAGGTCCTGTCCCGCCTATGCTCACCGTGCGAAGTCGTCTTCCAGTACCCGTTCTGCTCCCGCGCGCCCTCCTTTCCGCGCCATGACCGCGTCCCGCCCCTCGCTCAGGCGCGAGTGACTTGCACGCGCGCGGGCTGCCGTCCGCCGCCGCCGCGCGCGGTTGGGCGCTGCCCGCTCTGTGTGAGATGACGCGGCGACCCAGTGCAGGGCGGTGGCGGAGGCGGAGGGGGCGGCCGGCGGCGAGTGCCATCGGGCGCGCGACGCGATGCGACGCGTTGAGACGCGGACGAGGGGACGCCGAAGGCACGCGGCAGCGGGCGCAGCAAGCGGCGGGCGGCGGGGCGCGGGGTGGGGGGCGGGGCGGTGGGGCGCGGGCGTGGGGCGCGGCGCGAGCGGCGGGGCGCGGGGGCGCGGGGCGCGGCGCGGGGCGGCGGGGCGCCAGAGCGCGGGGCGGGCGCAGAGCGCGGGGCGCGGTGTGGGAGGCCGGGGGTGCGGCGCGGGGCGTGCGGCGCGTGGGGAGGCATGGGGCGGCGGGGGCGTGGGGCGCGGACGCGGGGGCGCGGGTGTAGGAGCGCGGGGCGGGGCGCAGAGCGCGGGGCGTGGGGCGGGAAGCGGGGTGGCGGGGCGCAGAGCGCGGGCCGCGCGGCGCGGGGCGGGAGGCGGGGGCGGGCGGGCGGAGGGGCGGGGCGTTTGGCGCGGGGTGCGAGAGCGGCTGGGAGCGGGGGCGGCCCTTTTTGGGGTGTGAAAAAAAAAAACAAAAAGGGGGGCGGGGGGGGGTGGGCCCCGGGGAAAAAGCGGGGGGGGGGTGCGGGGCGCGGAGTGCGGGGCGCGGTGGGCGGGGCGAGGCGCGAGAGGCACCATTGGAGGCCAGGGGTAGATCCCTGGGGAGTCACACTTTGGTGACGCAGTGGAAACAGCAATGCGACATCGACGTAGATGATTTATGAACATCTATGTTTTTTTATAAGATGATGGCTGGATTGAACATGAATATTTTGAAGCCGATTATTTTTAACTTCAATATTTTGTTTTCAATTTTTAATGTTGTTGAAATTTTACTTGTTTTATAAAAATGCATCATTATGAAGGTAAAAACCAGAAAAAATGTACGATATTCATAAGTTGAACATTATTTAAACAAATGTGCATAAGATTGAGAATAATCAAAATCGTGTTTTCGTTTGGCTTTCATTTCGTTTCTAACTGTTTACGCACTACAGAGAAATTATTGTAATGCTGCGTTGAAAAACCGCGAATTTTCGACAGAAAAATTATTATTGACGAGCCGTGGTAATGAAAAGTGGATAAATGTAGTCCCTATGTATATTAAATTACTTCCTCTAACACGTTGTGTGGACTGAATTCTGGTTTTGTGACTCCTTAATACCGAAAAATCAATTAACGGCAAAACATCTGTCCGTCTGTTCATTCGTCTGTCTGGGGACAACGTTAGTGCCTAAACCATAAACAGGATATTCACCAAAATTGATATTCCCCAAACGATCTGGCTGATGTCGCGGCCCTTTGAATTTGAAACCGATGTTTTAATTTTGGGGGTTCTTTATATGAAGCCCCAGGAATATATTGGAGTTGCTTTGTATAAAGGCCCTGGCACTTTGTCAACATTTTCGAAAAAATGGCTCCAATGTTTTCATTAAATTTTGAAGCAAAACGCAGCATTAAGAGCATGATGGAAGGGCGTGAGTGTACGGTGGGGTGGGGAGGGACTGAAAGGGATGGTCAGAGTGAGGCAGAGCGGGTTGGGACGGGCGAGTCGGAGCGGGAAGAGGCGGGGTGAGGTGGGGCGGGGAAGGGCTGGACAGCTAGGAAGGGGAGCAGGGCTGGGCTGAGCGGAGCGCGGGGGGCGGGGAGGGGCGGGGCGCTGCGTGCGCCTGAGATTTAGTGCTGCGTCGCGCGCTGCGTCTTTCGCGAACAGCCGAGCGGAAAAGATGGAGAGGCGCGGCGAAAGGTGCTCGAGTTCTTTGACCGTATCTTCGAATCTTCTCGCACGGAGATCCAAGAAGCGAAGAGAGATGAAATCTGTACTTCCCTACTGCGTGTGAGTCCAGAAGTATCACGGTGGAGTGTCGCCTATGCACTCCAGACAATAAATTATTTTTTTATAATTTTATTTCTTTGTGTCCTATTTTGAAACTTGACAGATTGATAAATAATTAGTGTAGAAATTCAACACTATTTAAAAAAAAAATAAATTAAGTGTCGGCCTAATGTGAAATTTTTTTAACTTAAAATATATTCTAAATGTTTAAATAATTTGTTTACAAAAGTTATGTTCACATCACTTAAAAGTACATCGTTCTGGTTTTTAATTTATGTATGTTTGTATTTTTCGGTAAAAAAAAGCGATTTTTTGGTACACTATTACAATACTTTCTCTTCTTATGAGTAAGATCGAGACAGTAAAAATTATATTTTAAGAACATGTTCCTATATTTTCATCCTTTGACCAACGAGTTTTCCCTCTGTCAATCTGTTCCTTTCAAGGAGATTGAACAAGTTCTGGGATGCCATTTTTTTCTTTCTTCTTGGGGCAATTTTCAGCTTTAGGGGATGTCGATTTCGATTAACCGCGCCGGTTACCTTCTATGGCCCACATGAATGCACATATTAACCTTTCACCACTAGACACATTTGTGGGCTCCTTGGTCTGTAGACAGCAGACTCAGAAGGTCTTCCGCGACAACACACATACTACATGAAAGGCAAGGGACAAAAACCATACCCACGCCGTGACTCGACCCTTCACACCGAGGCGCATATTTGGCACACGGTCTAGCCACTGCAATGCTACATTATATTTTCAAAAAGCTGTGAAATCAGCACATGGTTTCAAAGCAAGTTCCCTAAAGAGCAGACTTTGTTTAATTCCTGCATTTTCCGGGAAGAATGTTTACAATCTGTTTGAATCACCTGTTTGTCAGTCTGTCATATTGCTTTTTATACAGTGTCCTTAGAGAACTGATGTGGCCATTGTTCATTTTACATTGCTCTAATAATACCGTCGATGTTATGCTATGTCATCTAAACCGTGGTCGCGTGCAAGAAACAAAAGAAAGAAACGCAACGCAACGCTCGTGTAACTTGAATGGTCAAGGGGTCGTCACTGCAGTTCTGCTGACCGAAGATCAGTAGGATCCAGAGACAGGAAGTAACAACATTAACGCGAAAGAATAATATACATCAACAAACATATCTTTGTTTTGTTTTCAACGCATTCTTCCTCAAGTTTCTCAGAGTACTAATCATAGTATTATTTTTAACTACTAGTATTTTATCTTACTTGTTTTCAAGATGATTCTTGCTTGTACATTTTACATAGGAAAGAATAATGAGAAGTAGTATAGTATGATTAATACTTGGGTTTGTGTGATTAATATTTGTTTTTTGATGTATCAATTACTAATTAAATATAACATTGTTATGCACTTGAGTAATTCAGAAAATAAAATTCATAATGTGAAAGAGAAGTAAAAGATATTTGAAGAAGAAATTTGAATACAAAATGTTCGTCTTGTTTGTATTAAAGAGAGCAATTTCTACAACACTAAAAAACTGTTTTCCTACTTGTTTTGAATTAATACATGTATTTCATCTTCATGCTTTTAATTTCGTCTAGTCATTTAGTTTGCAATGAAGTGTGCTAAAGTTGTATGTTTAGTGCTTTTGAGGATATTTATGACAGTGTGACATTCACCCAGAGAGGAAACACTTGACCGTTGTCCTTCTGAAAATATAGTATATTGGATATTGCATATTGGATCTTCGAAATATTTCATACCCTGTTTGAATATTTTTATAAGAAACATACTTCGAAAAATGATAGTAAACCACAAAATCCATACTCTACAATGGCATTAGCTATTATTACATAAGTATTACTAATAGCAAGAAAGTATACATCAGTCGTAAATTTCTTTTATACCCAGCTGCTCAATTCCCTATTTTTAATAATTTTGTAATGATCATTATTTAGTTTAACTAATAAAAAACATATATGGATCTCTGTAAATGTGAAGTCCGATCAACGAGCTCTGGACATTATTTCTCCAGCACCAGATGTTAGCGCTAAGCAATCTCGTGGGTGCTACAGTATAACTCGCGCGGTCTAGAGGGCAAGGTGTTGCGCTGGCGCTGTCGGCGGCGTCTGCCCCATAGAGCTTCCGTGGGCGGACACGGCACTGATCGCGCATCAGTGCGCCGAGCCGCGTAGCGAGTGCGGCCGCCCACCCCGCCCCACCCCGCCCCCGGCCCCGCCGCCGGAGGGGCCGTTAACAGATTACACGCTGAATTTACATTAGCAACGGCCGCGCCGTCGCTTCGGATTCACAGGAGGGGCGGAGCGGCGGCAGCTCAAAGTTCGAGTGGAAAAGAATCCGCTCGGCGGAGTGAAAAAGGATGACGGCAGTATTGTTATTCAACTACTGGCCACTGTGAGAGCGCATTAGTGGTACTTAACAGCACACACTCTCTCGCATCATTTTAAAATTAGTAAATTTCAAACATTCAGAGAGTTCAACGAAAATGAGACCTTAGGCGCTACCCGAGGACGAAGTTTAATAAAAATTAGTTGCAATTTTTTGGAAAATTTTGAAAATGTTGAGAATTTATATAAAATACAGCCAAAATCAAAATATCCGTTTCAAACTGAGAGGGATTCGAGTTGATTTTAAAATGAGCGAGGAATATCAATTTTGGAGAAAATCGGCGGAACAGTTTACAGACAGAAAAACTGACCACAGAAGGACAGATGGACGTTTTGCCGTCTGTCAATTTTTCGGTATCAAGGCCCCACTGATTTTGACTACTCAAGGAGTTATAGTAATATTTTACGAAATGTAGGAATACGTTTTTTTTTTCACTTTTTCGTTAGCAGGACCGGGCATAAGAATTTGTCTGTCGAAACTTCGTCGTTTTCAGGCGCAAGCTTACAATACTTTCTCTTTTTACGAAGTAAGTGAGTAAGTAAATAAATAGGATAGTTTGAAGGAAAGAATTTGTCAAAAGTTGCAAGTTTAATTCCAATACTATCATTTTTTAACTGAATTCAAGACGTTCTCAAATGATCATGTGTTTTCATCAACGTTTGTATTCGCTCAGCAATATTGCTTATAATTACCACTATATTATATATCTTAGTTACCTTTTTTGTATTCTTTTAATTTGTCCTATTGTTTTAGGCTAGTATATTCGTGGCACGCGAGATTTGAGAACTGCGCGGTTCACGTCCTGTCGGATTTAAGGGAGAGTCATGACGTGCATGACAACATATTTTTACTTAATTTATTAAAAAAAAATATCTACATGCTGATCGCATCACTTCCAACTGAATATTCTCATTATGAAAATTTATATTTTTTTAATATTTAATCCAAGAATTTAAAAAAATGTTTATTGTTTGAAAAATATATTTTGATGAAGTGTGAGGTCCGAACTGGAATTGACTTGTGCCCTGAAATACGCTTGATATAATCTTGATTCGCCTGAAATAATCTTGATTCGCCCCTGGTTTCACTAAATTCAACATCATAGTATCATATACTCATAATTTAGTTCTTTGGTTTTTAAAAATCTCCTGAACCAAAGTGATATCTCGTTTCAGTCTGCGATTTATAAACGAATAGGATTTTTAGTTGACTTAGAAGTTTCAAATTTGGTTTACTCTTTTAACCTTTTTTCTGCTTTCTTGTTCGTAAATTGATGAAATTGAAAGGATCTCCTGAAATTCCAAGGGACTTGATAAAATGCCTTGAAATACATATGCGAATATAAAAAAAATACAATTTTGCGAGATTTACACATATTGAATGTACGGCAGGGAAGAAATCGATCCCTATGTAATAGTCGAATCGTTAAATACACCACATACTAACACTAGTTTATAAATGAAAATCATTGAGAGGAGTGTTTTCATCTCGAAAACAGGAACCTTAAAGAGCATGTAACGTTCGAGAAACTGTTTGCCAGAAAAGAAGCGAACAGAGTGGTGCCGAATGCCCTTCGTTCTATTGCTCGACCCTGCGTCGCGGCGCCGGAAAGCCTGAGCGGGCGGCGATCCCCCATTACCCGCAGGCCGCATTCAGTGACACCCCCACCTCCGCGCGACCGGCCGCCATTGGCGAGGCGCAACGGATCGGGGATCGGCGCGGGGCTTTGGGCGTCGACGCAGCACGGGCGAGGGCGGGGACGGTCGGAACGATCGGGAGGGCGCTGGAGGCAGGAAGGACGAATTTTAAGCATAGCGATGCTCAGGCGCGGCAAACAATACCCTTGGGCGTGCGAGCGCACATGGCCGTCCGGCGGCGGCGAGGAGGCGAAGCGGGGAAAGGCGGGGAGGGCGGGGGGAGGGGCGGGGCGGCAGGCGGTTTGGCTGCGCGGCGATGACGGTGGAAGAGGGAGGGGCCGCGGTGGTAATAACTGTGGTGGAGGACGTGATAATGGTGGAAGTGGCGCTGTGACGGCAGCGATTACGAGGAGGCTGCGCGGGCGCAGCGATCTCAGTTGGTAGCGGTTACGCATTTGGCGACCATGCACTCGGGCAGATGCCACAGCAAACGACATTTACATAATGATTCAGTGGCGGTGGCAAAGGACATAAAAATACGCCCCGGAAGCATAAGAGATTTTATCATTGCAGAGGAAGCATACTTAAAAGAAAATAATGATGAAAGAAAGAAGGAAATAATGTAGCGTTCAATCAATGTCAAATTCCTCTGACGTAAATAGTAAAGGCACTGAAAATGATTGAAAAGAATGAGAAAAAAGTAAGTATCAAATGTTATGGAAGGGGAAAACAACAAAAGGCGATAGGGACATTTTACTGTTATTTCAGAATGGAAGCATGAAATGGAAAAGTAGAATTGCGAAGAGGCTATTTTAGAAGGATTAGAAATAATATTTTATAAAAACTACAAAGATAGATTGGAATAGTTGAATAAAGAGTAATTGTAGTGGATGTTGAACGGAACCAGGATCCGTGTGTGACTAGGCCCAAGAGCACTTGAGGCGCAGCGAAGAGCGAGGAGGCAGGAGGGGAAGGGCGATACAGTAGCTGCGGTGGAAACACTGGCAGCGAAACCGGCGGTTGCGGTTTTAGCAGATGCTGCAGCGAAGCCTGAGGGGCGCTGCTGCGGTGGGCCGTCCTGGCTGGAGAGGTGCACGGCGCGCCGTGCAATACAACTGGCCTTGGCGACCTTGCTTTCTGAACGGACGTAGTAATTAGGGATGTAACATCGCCAAAAAACATTGATGCTCGAAATTAAAACGTCGATGTTAATAACACATCGACCCAAAACCATCGATGTTATTAAACATCGATGTTTTTAGAACCGGATTAGCAACATTTGACGTTCACGACGGGGGGGAGGATTTAATTTGAAACTGGGATCGTCTATTAATTTGTAATAGATTTAACTGGCTAATCAAAGTCAAGAAATCATCAGGACAATTAACAAAGCATGACTTATCTGATTTTATCGTACACAAATTTTATAGGCTTCTTTATTGACAAAAACTGTTTAATTTATTTCTCATTCTTGCTCACATTGGCCTGACGAATGTTCATTTTATGAATATCTGAAAATTGTTCTAGAATTTTTTATGATGAATTCTTTTTATTTAACAATATCGACCTCGTAAAAACATCGAACACCAAACATCCATGTTAATAAAAGAAGTTCTAAAAACATCATCAATGCCGCATTTCTAGTTGTAATGCACAGTGGGGGCGGTTGTGAATTAGGAGGGGTGGCATTAGTGGCCGAAAAATCGCACACAGTTGGCCTCTTCAGAAAATTCCTTGACCGAGGGCATGTAGTGCACGATCGATTTATAAGCAAAGGAATTTCAATCCTAATGTGAGACACCCTCAACGTTAATAACGAAAGATTCAATTGTACTCACGCAGAGATATTTTTAAACATTTTTTGCAGCAAACAAAACAGTAATTTATAGCTGATAGGGTGATATTCTTAGTTTAATTAATAGGCGCGGCCTTTAGCGAAAGAACAACCCTACAAGCAAACGCTGCCACATCCAAATTCCAGAACCCCCTCCTCATGCTTCTATAACATAGCATCTACTAGCCACGCACCGGCCCATTCCAAAAACATCGATCATTAACTAAGGAGGGAGTGCGGAGTGAAATTCATTCTCAAAACTTGGGCTGGTGGTATGCGCGGATTAAACAAATCACTTATGTAAGTATAAAATATTCCGCAGCTAAATTGATTTTTGGGGTAGGGTGGTGTCCTGGAGGCTCTAATGAACTGCCAGCACCGACCATGCACATCCCAACGCAGAATCGAAGACCCCAGCCACGTGGTTTCGACCAAGTGAATTGCAGTAGAGTCATTCCACGTCACATCGCACACTCATAAAACATTACTCCTTTTGATTAACTCCATCGGCTTAAAATATTTTTATAAGGTCTAGGGTTGAAAATAGGCGACATGTATTTTTTCTTTTTTCTCTAATCCCACTCATTTCAGAAATATTATTAATAACATTTTTGGGAAGAATAGTGCATGATTTTTTGGAAGTATAGTGCCGACGTATCCGTCGGCTTGCGAGTTTTTTTTTTTCTCAGCCAGGTGTCTCCCACCAGTGGGGCACCCGAGACAAGCACTAAACTTTCGACCGGCTTCCCGGTATGTGTGGTAATGTAGTGCGTGTAGGTGAAAGTGTGCGTAAGTAAAATGTGAGAAGAAAACAAGGAAGAGGAAGGAAAGATCGAGCGCGTTCCGTGTCCTGTTTGTTATGGTACTGCTCCGGCCTTCGCCTGGTGTGGATCAGAGGGACTACCGATCAGAGCAGCCGGCCGCTAGAATTCTGCTCCAGATCGCGCCTGAATTCGATCTAGTTGAGTAGCGTGTATAAAAAGCCCTACCACAGTCTGAAGTCGAGTCGAACACTGGGACCCCCCCCCCCCGGTCAGAGGCACTGCTATGATATCAATTGATTGCACCACTGAGCCACCGAAGCCCGTTAATTCTGTGCGGAAATAATCCCAGGGCCCTAAGCACAGAAGAGGCCGGCCAAAGAGTAAATACAGTAAAAGAGCTGAAAAGCGTGAATGGCACACTGCGTGAGAGACCATGAGGGGCCGAGGAGAGTTCGTGTACATCAATATTGCTGCCATAACTTGAATGTCATTAAATGGAAAATGTATACGTAACATATCATAAGAATTGTTTTTGGTTTTCTAGGATTTGTGCAACCATGCAATCTAAGCACGAGCCACCACTAGCTTTGATGCGTTGAATTGTCACATTCTAAAGTGTTAACCGAAAACCTACGAATGAAACGAAGATATCATACCATAAATGTGTTGAAGAAAAGTGATTTTTTATGAACATGAAGCTTCAATATTTAATGCAAACTGTTATTGAGGAATGTTTTGTATTCTAAGGAAAATGTTCTTAATGCTGAGAAGAAAATGTCTCGAACTTTGCTACGTAAACATTTCGCAACTCATATTACTTAAATAGGACACTTTAGTAACTTCCAAACATCTGAACGCTGATGCCTATCTCATAAATAGAGCTCTCTCTTTGTTCTGGTTGAAGTTGCACAATTTCGGCGTTTAAATTCAAGAACACCTACTACTAGCATTATAGGGACATTTCCTTCAGTTTACCCATGTCTCCGATCGATTGGACGTATAAAGTAAAAACTCATAAACTCCATCTCCCATCTCGGTTTCTCCCCTACGTAAGATTGGAACTTGTTATCCTACTCCTCTGGGCTTTATTACCCATCCGAACCTCCACGAGCTCCACAATTACCAGAAGTTAACGTTCATACAGTAAAGAAAAACAACAAAGCAAAGCCTCTCGACACATTAATACCTTTGTTTAGAACGTTGGCCCAGCTCAGCCCGGTACGGCGCATTACATGAGGCAAACTGCACGAGCAAATCAGTCGTTATCGCTTAGGTGCGCCAATTCGGCCGTTATTTATCCGTTTGCTTTCGCGTGGCATGTGGGGCGCGCGCTCAAAGGCGAGGTGGCAAACACGCGCGCTTCGCGGCTGGCGATGGCCGTCGTGTTTGAGCGCCGGCGTTGACGACCGCGCGCGCGCCGCGGGCCCTTTCATGAGGCGCACAATGGCGAATTAAAGAGTCGCTCTGCGCGCGCGGGTCGCTGTGTGCGCCGCCCGCGCCGCGTATGAATTGCGGATTGATATTCGTCGTAATTCGATAGGTACACTGAGCTAGAGGTCTCAGGCTTCCCCCTCGCTGTCTCTCTCCCGCTCTCTCTCTTTCCAATTTGCGTTGCATGAGTAGAATTACGTTGTAAAAACAGGATCATAAAGTCGGAGTGAATGAGTATGCAGTTGTTTTTACTGGGAGCGTCAACTACTTAGGTCATTAGTCCCGTAGGTTTCCCGGGAGGTGTCGGGGAGCCCCCACACACACACTCGAACGAGATCTGTTTGCAGAATTTCCCCTTGCAGGTATCTCTCCCACCGGGGCACCGCACCGGCCAGGACAGGCTCTGAGTGTTTGTGAGAGAGGAGAGGATGGGGAAGAAAAGATCTCGCGCGGCCCGTGTCCCGTTTCTTAGGGTAGGTTTCGACAATTGTTTTTGATAGGACAAAACACGGAAAAATACGTATAAGAGTAGCCAGTCAGTAGAACTGCCCTTCATAGAGTGGTTGAATTCGACCCAGTGTGGTAATTGCACTGCCGACGGATCCCGATCACTGTAACCTCCCGGTCATCGACATAGCAAAAGCCGCCCAGCAATCGCAGTCGGTACGTCCCATGTGAATTGCGGATTTATACTCATCGTAATGATTCAACTTCCTTTTGTCTCTGCAAAATGTGTCGTGTTGTAAAACCGGGATCATAAATTCAGAGTCCTTTATTGTGTGTTGGTGCACGAGACACTGTTTAAGTGGCTCACAATAAGGTTTTCTCTGTTTACGTAAAATAATCTTCTCATGGCCACTTGCCACTTCTCATGTGGTCATTTGCATAATATCCTCAACCTTTCATGTCTCTCTTCTATTATTAAATGAATTTAACATTTAAACAAGAAGTAACTTTAGTCGGAAACAAACTGTGTAATCCTGTCAATGGGGAAGATTTAACTTGGTAAAGATTAAAGAGGAGTAAATCGTAAAAGAATGTATAGAACAGTGATTCAAATTCTTTTTCTAATACTGCAGGTCTTTAACTGGGTAACATGGTTTTAGAGTCTCATATATTTTTGAATTAAAATTACTGCCATTTCTTAGTGACTCGTTCCATTAAATATTCAGAAGCCTCTTTAAGCTTATCGAGTGGACATGACCTTGAGCAAAGGAAATCTCAAAGAGATTGGAACTCTTCCAAACACCGTAAAATGTCCATCGTCCTCTTTGAGTTAGAAATGCTGTATTTTCTTTACATCTGTATCTTCTTGGGCGCCCTCAATATTCCCATTGAAGTGGTGGTTCACTGCAAGTACAGTCTACCCTATACACTCACAGACTGAATTGAAAGACAGCCAGGAGCGGATCCAAGCAATCATTTTGGAGGGGTCATCATGCATGTTTGTTAAATAATAAACATTTGTTATTATATTATATATTATTTATATAGTGTATATACTACACAATACAATATTATTTGTTAAATAATTTCATAATTATAACTATTTAATAACTTCTAAATAATTAATAAATATTTAATAATTTTGCGAAATGAAAGATAACAAACGAAAACTATAGGTATTTGCCAGGCCACCCACCCCAGATGACACCCTAATCCTATGCTTTCCTATATCATGGATAAACGGTAGAAGTAATCTTAATTAATTACTAATAGTACAGTGTACACTGTAGTACCCCTCACATCAACCCCTCTACAAAAATAAAAGATTGTCCACGAACGTGATTATCTTAGTCAATGAAATGTCACATGCTTCATTAATGTGCATATTCAAAACATAAAAATCCAATACATTTCTAAGAGATTTAGGTAATTAAAAATATTGATTAAGATGACATCTTTCATTTCTCACAGCATATTAGCTCTGTTCTGTCAATGAGACTTGACAGTTCGGTCTAAAGCAATATGAACTTTTCCAAATATTTGTAAAACAATGAATCGGCAGCAACGTCGAAACAAAACATTCCCTAAATTCTGGGGCTAAAAAATGTTCTGATTAATAAAGGTTGCGTAACTCCTCTCAAACGACACCTGAAGGTTATTGAAATTATGTCTGTTTATTGAATAGACGATCCATTTATCTCAATAACTAAGGTGTGCATAGTTATTGCAGAGGTTTTAAAGAGCGTTGAATTGCAAAATACCTTATTAAGAAACCAGAAATTCAGTTACGAAGCAAACGCAATCTGAATCCAGGAACCATGATAAACATCTCTGCGTAATTGCAGTGCTCCACGCAGTACCGAGTCAGTACAGAAACTGGGGCAAACCACTTCATTTGCCACGTCCGTTAGGCTGGCTAAGCCAGTTCAGCAAAGCCAATTTTTTTTATAGCCTGACTTCTGTACTATGTGCTTTTCAAGTATACAAAATCAAATTGTGTGCTCCAATGATTTTCCCCAAAACGGGCGGTTTTGATAACTTAACTTTATGCTGAAACCTACTTCAGGCAAAATAATTTTCTTTATAGCTTGTGTCTTATGATTTTTTGGTGCTTTCTAAATATACAAAAAACATGTTTGGTTTCACATTGTTCTTTTTGTTCAAAAATTGAAAAACAAAACAAAAATAGAACTAATTTTGTCTTGTTGCGTTTTGGCGCATCCCTCGCGCGTAAGATAATACAGTGTGGAAGCAAAATGATCCAGCAAAATTTGTTCTTCTTGTACAACAATCACAACAATACATATTCTAAAGAACTTCAATATTTCTGTTTGTTTTTTCTTTTCTTTTATGCCATATCCACTAAGAAAACCTTCAAAAATACCACTATTGTCGGAATCAACGCGGTTCGAGTACGCGGTACGTAAATCCACATGAAGCTTTCAACTGACCGTCGCGCGTGTCCCGGGAGGCAAGGGCGGGCGGCCTCAGCGCGCAGCTGGGCGCGCCGCACCGGTCGGGTTACTCGCGCGGGGCGGTAGCCCGTGGCCCTGGGAGACACGTTGTCTCGCGGCGCAGCGCGGCCGTGAGCGGGGGCAGCAAGCAGTGACGTCGGCGGGAGTCGAGCCAGTGACTCCCGCCGCGAAGGTTGGCGGGCGGTCACCTCGCGGGGCGGCGTGGGCGGCGAACACGTAAATTAGCACATGCTGTTTACGAGATTAGAAGATGAATTTACTAAGTATTCTCGGGATAGCCTCAGACATTTCAAAAACCTCATCTTTTGCCAGTATTGCGGTTCTTTCGTATTGATTATAATCACAAATGTTGCACACTGAGCTGATTAGACTACGGATGATTTTTGTATTAAACTACGGTGGACAAAATAACGTAATAAAACACGGGGAATGACTGTGGACTTTGATTCTGTATGAACTCCGCATGGAAGTCTCGATTGAAAAGGTTAACACATGGTATGCCTCTTTCTTTAACCACATGAGGAGGAAGAATATGGTTATTTAAGTTAATTAAATAATTTCAATGTGTTAGGATGCAATCCAATTTTTAGTTGAATATTTTATTCATTTTTATTTGTTCGCTAAAAGAATTTCATCACATGAAAATCATTGTCTTCCGATAGTTTTTAAATATATCGCTAGATATTTTCGTATATTTGAATGCTGTTTTGCATTCATGATATAATACATGTCACATGTTTCCCATTTAATAAGGAATTTTGTATCTTTCCAGACAACAGCTGACGGACGTCAAACACTGATCACAGCTAACGAGATTGTATGACCTACAGAAACATTTCTCACTATCCGAGAAAAGATGGTTGAGTTGCAAATGGACGATAAGTACATATACATACATTCATTTTCGTCTGCGATATGTTCATGTTCCTCTAGGATACAGAATGAAACATCCAATAGAATATATTCACTTCTACTTGAAGGCAAATTATTACAAGGACCTTTCCACAGATTTGTTCATTCGGTCGGATTATGTTGACAGCTTTGCTCTCAATCTTTTCTCTTGCAAGAGGGCGGTTTGCACCTTGGTCTTACTTTGCCGTTGAAATTTTCGCCCGATGCAAGAAGGCGTTCTTTCGAGATGTAAAATGGGAGAAGCTTGGCAGATCCAGGAAGGGCCGGTGAAGCAGTAGCGAGCGTGGGGCGGGGGCGGGCGCGGCGGCGGCGCTGGCCGGCGCCGAGCCGATCTGGAGGCATTTGGGCGGCGGGGGCGGCAGAGTCTGATTTTACTTGGGGTCCGGCGGGCGTCCGAGGTTCGATCCCAGGAAAGATCGCTCGCGTCCACTCACTCGACCTTTCCGAGGCGAGCGGCCACAAGGCGCTGGGTCCGCCCACTCGTCTCTTGACGCTGCGAATGTCGGGCCGTCCTTATGAGCTGCTTTTTGCTGCTCCGCCACTTTCCATGGACTATTTAATGATCGCGAGGCTGTAGCAGGGTGATTCATTCCAATGCTGTAGTTTCCTTCGGCTGTGGATTCAGATATGACATGTTTTTATGAAAGAAGATCTAGTGATAATTCTACACTTTTCTTGATTATGAACTACAAAATAAACTTGTCGTATAAGGTTCAAGTTTTTTAAAAAGTGTTTAGAATTTACGAAGTTCAGTTCATACTCTACATTTGTATTGATGGGTTAATATAAACTTAATCCTAATAACTTAATTCTAGGGTTGAAGTAATTAATATTTAATATATTAGATAACTTTCTGCAATATAAAAATATATTTCATTCACTTGCTTCTGTCATCATTTTTAATTCTTCCCAGTTTGTCGTATCTTCCGTAACAGTAATGACTTGTTGAATATTATATATGTTATTGTTCACTTTTCTTGTCAAAAAGACTACCTCTGGAACACAATGCGACTTTATCACTCTATAACCTATTATATTTATTACTATGTTTTAGTTCATTATTTTCACACTCGTTCATCAGGAGTATTTTGTTAAACGAAACGTGACTTTAATCAGAAAAAAGGAACCTTATTCCAAAATGTTTAAAGTTTACACTATTTCCTTTCGTAAAATATAAAGAAATCAGATCTTATGTAGATATATGCAGTGAACTCGCACGTTGTGCTGCAGGCATGTTTTGTAAAGTTCTAAGAGCCACCTTCAGCCGAAATAGATTATTTTCTGCTCGTAAATTAGCTTACAACTATAGTTTTTAATTTCTATTTTTGTAGCAAGAAACTTTTGTAGTACTTCTCAAAATAATTGTGAACTTTAGTGATTCTTTAAGATGTCTTTCTCGCCTTCAGGCTCTCATTTGTTAATACATAAATTTCTCCTGTTCCTTTTTGTTATGATGCTTTAAGTGCTATTCGTAGAAAATGGAGTTATTATGATTACTTAGAGCAAGAGTATGAAAAGGAGAGAGAAGACAGAGACAGATAGAGAAAAAAACAGAAAGAGGAGGAGAAAGGACAGAAAATAAATTATTAATGTGTATGATGAGCCTATGTTATGAGTTCTGGAAATATCCGTATTGAATGTAGAAAGAAATCTTTTAAATGACTTGTTTTCGTTACTTTTCTAATTGTAGGAGAACTTTGATTTTGATTGATTGATAAGTGTTTCCTGGTGCGTCAACACCTAACGTCATTAACCCCGTAAGTATAGCTGCATGTTTATTGCACGAGGTGGTGGTGATGTTCGCCTGCTGGATAGCGAGGACCAATGCCGATTTACACGTTTTCCTCAACCAGGTATCTCCCACCCGGGAGTGTGGTAATGTGGTGCACGTAAGTGTATTCAAGAAATGGGAGAGATTAGGACAATGTAGAAGAAGGAAAGATCGCGCGCGGTCCGTGACCCGTTTGTAAGGGTACTGCTCTGGCTTTCGCCTAGTGTTGATCGGAGAAATCACGGGAAACTACCGAACAGAGCAGCTAGAATTTCTGAATTCGATAGCTCTCTACGTAGTTTGGAAAATCCTGCCACCGTTTTGATTCGAACCTAGGTCCTTCTGGTCAAAGGTACTGCTTGAATGGGAAAATTATGATTCTTATTTTAGTGCTGCGTTCCATATTTTGTTTCTAATTGCCCCTAACGTTTTCTGTCCGATGAACTTCATGTCCTATAGTGATGTGGTACAATAAGGTAACTGACATAAAATCGTTTATTTTCTGAATGCTTATTAGTTCAAGTAGCAGTGGTCTGCAGCAGTAAAATTTATTCCGAACAAAACCACATACAATTATTTTCCAAAATATAGCAGGCTAACTACAGAAGATCTTCAAATAAATAATTCTCGTACAACGCTACAAGTAAAAAAGTATTTTAACAAAAGCAGTCTTCACAAGTACTTCAATAACGTAATGTAGCATATTTATATAATACAAATAGTTCCTTAAATTTCAAGATTAAAAGTTGCTGTTTCATAACGAAACATGTGAATAACAAATATTTAATGTCAGTCGGCCTCTTCCTTGAAGCCTCGCTTTCGCATGACGTAAAATGTGTCGTAGGCCATGACGCATTGAAATGGAGGTATTGTCGGTATGCGCAGTATGAGAATAAGCAGAATAAAACAAATATTTGTATTTTTATTTTCAAATTGGAAACCATTTCGTTGTTTGTTTGGTTTTACTCGATTTCCTTGATATCTACAGAAACCATTCGCACGTGGCCTGTGTGAGCGTAGTTTTCTCTCAAATTCTGTGCCAATTGGACGTTGGCAATTCAGGAAAACCTTGACGCATAGTCGTGTTGAGAACAATTGTAATCTAAACTTCTGTAATTGTATTGCAGTTAACATCAACAAAATGTAAATTGACCTTTTATTTCAATAGGTAAGGAAAAACAGGAAATCTTTATGGATGTGTTGACAATTCGAAGTTGTTGAATATCTGTTTTTAATAATGTGAATCATTTATGAGTGTACACGTGAGTCCGAGATAGTCGTTTAAGAGCTTATGAATCATTTAAGAATCGGCATGACTTGGGCGTCACATTGAGAAATTCATGTAAGTCACTTGCAAGTCATTGAATAGTGTCATAAAAAAAGTGGGGAACGGGTAGAGTGATACGTAATTATCATTCGCACGTAGTGTACAATTGCGACTAAATAAGCGACAATACTCTTAGTTTGAATTGCATGCATTACAGTGCACCTCCAGTTAGACTTCGTAAACAGGTTAGATATCTCGAAGGTCCTCAAACGATTTAATCCGCGTCTTGGTGCTCAACTGCAACTAAATCTTCCAAATCCACAATGACCTACAGTCGTTGTGAATGGCGTGTCCACAACTTTGACAGCATTTACGGCAAATCAACGCTTAAGCACCATGTACACGTAAGCTTCCGCGGCTCAAGTTCATGACTTCTTCACTGCCCGGAGAAAGCCTGCGTCATGACAGGCGGAACGTCGGCCTCTCAACCAACCACGCGGCGTCACACGGACAGCCAAAAAGTCACTTAAGCATCACGGACAAAATTTAAATATACCGACAAGTCACGTGATTTATTTGACTACATTTGCATGAGTTGTACGGCTTACGAAAAAAGTGAAATAGTGAACAAGTTGGCTCCTTAATATTTTCGCAATACTCTGCAAGCAGAGAACATTCAAATGAATAAGCCCCTAATGAGTCCCGTCGAGGAGGCGCCTTCCGAGCGGCGCCCGGGGCGAAAGGTTCCTCTGCCGCCGCCAGGGAGCGCCGATGGTAATGAGCCGAGGAACGCAGACGGGCGAGCGCCGAGCGCAGACGGGGCTCTAACTGTTCCGCGTGACGCGGCGTTGCTTAGGCGCGAGGGAAGCACCGCGCGCCTGGCAAATTGCAAGGGCGAGCGAAGCAGCGAGCGGGCGGGCGAGCCGGAGAGCGTCTCGGGCGCTAGAACGGGGCCGGCGTTGTTTTGCGCCCCTTTTTCCCGGAAGCGCAGTCTGACCGCGCGCAGCGCCGCCGACGAAGTCGACTGGCTCGACGTCGCTCTCGCGTTGGGGCTGGGAGTTGCGAAGCTTACGTCGATAACAAAACATCGATGTTGTTAGCAATCACCGATTTTAAAAATTAAAACATCGATGTTAAAAATACATCGACTAAAAACCATGAATGTTTTTCAACATCAATGTCATTAGACTGTATGGCAACCTATAACATTAAATTCGTGTGCATTTTTTAACATTTAATTTGAGTGTGTTCGTGTTTATGACTTCGTCAAATAACGGTTCGAGAAGAAAAAGCTGACCCTATGCCCATAGCGTATTTGATGACCATATCTCAAAGAGCGAAATGAATATGAAAAAAGAGGAAACACAAGGGCATAGAGGTCATCTCAGGCGAGAGAGTTTGTTCGATGAAAGTAGTGCAAACAGCGTTCCTTTCAGTGTTTCTATCAGTTATCTCATATTTCAACTTTTACAATATTGTAACTATGAGAATTTTTCATTTAGAAAAAATACATCGGATAAGAAAAAAATCGATCACAAAACATCGATCTCTAAAACATCCATGTTTCTACAAAAAACATCGATGTTTGGAAACATGGACATCGATATCGCATCCCTAGCTGGGAGGAGCCGCATTGAGGCGGAGCTCTGGAAGAGGTAGAAAAGGAGGGAGATAGCGAACTTGAGGCTAGAGAGGAAGATTGATTGATTCACTTGTTTCCGGACACGCCAACTGCTATTTGGCTCCTTTCCTTGTTATTTTAGTCTCCTTAGTATAAGTATGTTTTATCCCGAGAGGTGGCGGTGTTCCTCTACTGATGGAAAGACAGATCGTCTTCGACCTACACTACTCTTCCGGGGGAATTCCCCCTCAAGGTATTTCTTCCAGTGAGGCACCGATCCAAGGGCATCAAGCCCTAAGCTGTCGACTGATCCTCAGACATGTTTTGTTGTGTATAAGTATTGATTAACCAATTTGGTAGGGTATTGCTGCGGCATTCGCGTGGTATTGTGCGGAGAAACCGTGGAAAACTACCGATCAGTGCAGCCGCTGTCTGTAGGAATCTCCAGAGGCGTATGTGAGTCACGGCGCACGCCTATGTGAGGGCTGAATATTTATTAAGGATATGGAGGGAATTGACAAAAGGTAGAGAGAATCACAAGGAAAGAACAGGGTAAGAATTGCGCGAATAAGAGGAATTTGTTTTAATAAATAATTAACTGAAAGAAAAGCTAGCAGAGAAGTGAATAGGGTAGACATGAGGACAGTATCATGTGATCGGGGATAATACAAACGTAGGGGAAGTCGTTATGTTATTAGAATGACACAAGTAAATAAAAGAGAAGAAAAACAGAGAATGAAAGGCAATCTGAAGAAAGTATTTTAAAAATATCGAACTGGATAGCAAGATTCGCAGTTGAGATGGCTGCGTGTTTTCCGGCACTCAAATACGAGCACAAAATACAAAAAATAATGTACTGCAATTAGAAATTAATATTAATTCTATGTCTCGGAATTGTCAATTTATGCGAGATGTGTCATGAATAAGCCCTCGCTTCGCACCAATTCCCTCCATGAATTTTCAAAATATGTAGAGCCGCTCATTATCTTAAATTATAATTGAATCTCAATTATCACTTTACATTTTAATTGTAATACAGGATGAGTCATGTAATGCGTAAAAAACACCCACCAACGCCCTCGTCTTAGTCAAACAAATGTTTCCTAAGTCATTTTACTGGTTGGAAGATGAGAGTATTTCTAAATATTGACGAAGAAAAATCCTACATTCTGTAACAAACGAAAAAAAAAATTGTCAAATTTGTGAATTGACTAATTTGGAATCCTAACGACAAACGTACCGAGCTGTCTTTCGATTGTGACCACTAGGTCGTCAGAAGCATCTGCCAGCAGAATTGCAGTGGACACGGTGTTTGCAAATGACATAATATTCATTCAAATCTACAACAGCACTTCGAATTTTGGAAATGTGCACTTAAATTCCGCTGCAACAAAATTGGAAATTTACAAAATACATTTTCTTCTTCTTATTCCAAAAAGGCAAAGGAATTGTTTATTGCTAATATTACAAAAGACACGTGGCTGTCTTTTAACCTCATGGAATTACCGGCCTATATAAATATGAAGCAATATTTTTCTGTAGCAGGGTTGTGTTGTATCCAATGATTCGTTTCTATAGAAACCTAGTAAAAAAATATTTGATTACAGGATAAGACAATTTTGTACCAATATTGATTGTCTGAAGAGTGGTTAAATTTACTCTGTTAAGATAAATTGTTTCCAGTTAATTAAAGGTATTCAATTGATTATTTGAAGGGCCTTATTTTTATTGTTATTGTTATTGTCTTTTTTTATACTCACCCATTATGTCTGATGGTGTTGCAAAACGGAAACATGATTGTGTTTTATTTGCTGTGAATCAATGTTGTGATTTGAATCAATGTTCAATTCAAATGACCAATTGAATACACGTAATTGACTGGAAACAATGTACTATATTGTAAAACCTCTGCATGTGCATGTGTCATCGGCTTGGGGAGGGGAGCACTGAAACCCCATAAGCCCCCCTCCCCGCTGTTGGATGCAATACAGTAAGATTTCGCCGCCAGAGGAGTGTGACGTATGGGCACTTTCAAAGGCAATTCGCTGACTACTCTGGAACGATATCCATCCACATGCGTCGGGGCTCCCTCGAGGAGGTGCAATTGGCGAGCGGGAGAGGATGAAAGTAGCGAGTGGGGGGGGGGGGCGCCTTGCGGAGGGCGGGGCGGCGGGGAAGCGCTGTGCGGGGCGGCGCACGAAGCTGCAGTGAGCGGCGCGAACGCGCGAGCGGTGTTGCAACGGAAGGAGAGTGGCGGCCGATGGGCGAGTGGACGAGCGCGAGCGCGGCGACGGTGGCGCTGCCGGCCGGCCGTTGTCCTCAGCTGCTGGCGCCGCCGCCGCGAAGCGCAGGCGTTGCAGTCAACAGCCTTCGGGACCGTTCCTCTCCACCCCATCCGCTCTCACGCCCGCCTCGCGGATAACAAAACCGCACTGCCGCGCCACCGCCTCCGCCCCGCCAGCGCCCACCGCCGCGGTCACCGGGCACCGCAACGCCTACACCACCGCCCCCGTCCCCGTCACTGTTTATGCCACAAGGGTCGCCACATTACTTTTTAACAAACAGCTACAGCATTTGGATACGGAATATGGAACATGCAATTTTACGGAGAAACACTTTTGAAGTAGTAGTTATGTGAACTCAAAATAAGACGTAAAATGTGTTGGAAATTGTGCGTTGGCTGCAAGTCAAGTGTATGCCAAGTGGTGGCCAAAAGACTTCGCCGTCGACGTGAAAATGCGCGATGGAAAGGAGTCACAGAACATCGTCCATTCCTCTCGTGGTCCCTCAAACGTATTTTACCTCTTAAATCTTCAGCACCCATCTCAATTTATTTTCCTTTATTCCACGTAAAGCTGAGGAAGAGAAATAATAGAATATTTGAAAGGGTAGTTGTTGTGATAAATTCTCTCTCATGGCTACATCATTCACTGCGTGTAACTCCAAAGTTCATGGAGGAAAGTATCTGGCCCCAGTAAGTGGATGGGAAATATATGGAGAGTACTTCACTAATGCCTTCGCGCGCTGACTCCAGGAAGTTTAACATACATAATTTAGCCGTGTACTTGGCCCCGGCGCCGCGCTTCGTATCTGCCGCTCCTGGGTAAGTGCTCCTACTGGGAAGCAGTCTTGCGATTTTCTCCTTCTTCTCTCGTGGGGAAAAGAGTTTACTATTATTTTTGTTACATTACAGAGATGGTACCGAAAATAAAAGATGAAAACAAGCAATAGAACAGCGAAACAAGGCTAGTTGATTTTCTTTATCTTTCTTTCGTTAACTAAAACTAAACCTAAAAAAATGGATTCTGACTATATTGAGTGTTAGAGGAAGAAATTCACCGTATACTACAAGAACAGCTTTGTTTAACATTTAACATACACATTTACATTTACAAACTGTTGTGAGAATAGTGTCCAGCAAAGCGGTACAACCAAATATTGAAAGAAAAATGTCTTAAAATCAACAATTTTATGAGTGAGAATTAAAAGACGCTTTAATAGAACTGCATGTTTTCTATTAAACAATCAAGAGATTAATTATTTTATATTATCGATTATTTTATTTATGTTTATTTTTATTATTTAATTTCAACTTGCACAATCATTTTTGCCATTGTAGAATAATATAATCATTTGTGGCAAGAATATGTTTAAATTCCATTTTTTTATTTCCATTTTGTTAGGTTTTTTTACGAATTCTGTAATTTATATACATGCATCTACATATAGCCATAATGTGAAATAAATTATTGAAACATCTCTCTGTAGTTTCTGTCTTGTAGTAAAACCTCCCCTTAGATGTAGCATTACCAGTCTTAGTGGAGGACAATAACATTTGTTTCTAAACTGAACGTAGAAACTATTACGTAGGAATTATTGTTAAAGCAATTATTGCAATCTGCGAAGTCAAAATCACCTGGATTGAAAATTTTAATTTTATTGGCAATGGAAACGTTCAAATGTTATGGTAGAGTAGATGGGAATTGTAATCACTCAATTTGAGGCAACAACTCAACAGGCTTCTCCAAATGAATGGCATGTGCCAGGTATCGAGTGAGGTACCTCTCCCCGGACCAGTTTGTACAACCCTTAACTTTACCAAGCAGTACATTTGTGCAGTTTTGTGAACGCACGCAAAGGGCAATGCGCGTTCACGCCACCGCGGTGGGACCATTCCTACCCTTACGGGCATCTACGGACAATCCTGTAACATGAAGAAAAACAGAAGGTCAAAAGATGACTTTAGCCTACCGGCGCGCGCATTGCGTGTTTTGAAATACTACGTCTATGCTTCAGACTCATTTCTCTGTTTCAGATTGCTCTTAATCCAGAAAGTGCTTCGGTCGCCTATACTTCGCCCTTTGGTCGGGTTGGTATGAGTCTTAATTTTAAAATTCGCTGCAGTTGTTGTGGTCGCGGCGCCCGCGAGCTTCCCGTAGCTCGTAACCTTGACATGCGTGGTGTAAATCGAACACAACTGACGCAAAGAAACTCGATACTACGCGCCCGACCGTTCTCTAGCCTTAGAAACTTCCCACCAGCAGTCTGATCCGTTTATCAAATACTGTCTACAATATTCCATGTGGCCGTAATGTACAGTACCTACCCGAACCAACTCGTGGTGGTTTATGTCAACTTCATCCGGTTTACGTCTGAAGGAAGCTTCGAAGCTCCATTACATTTTGTCCATCCGTTTTTAAAAATGTGAGCATTAACGGGCTAATTTGGGAAAGAGCTAAATACGTATATTATCCGTGACGTATACATTTCCTATAGTGAAGCAATTGGATTTAGTGTAAAGTTCATGTCAAGTTTTTTTTAGTATAAACGTGAACTAAATCCTAACATAAATTCACAGCTAGAAGCTAAAGCTGAAATGAATACTGAAAATATGGATAGTAATAAATACAATAAAATGAGTATTATATGTTATTATTTTAATAGTAATTTGAGTATGAAATTAGCCTTTATGACATGTGATTTTGAATTAAACGGAGAATATTATGTGTAGCAGCCCTTGCAACTCTAGCCTTCGGGGAAGGTGTCCTTCGCGGCGTCGAGACTGTTGCGTGGAGAGGGGAGACTGAGAGGGGTGGCAGTGAGGGGTACGAGGCACAACTACAGCAATCCATGGCCTTGGCCCAGAGATCACACTAACAAACACCAATTTTAACGATCAGAATGAGACATTTTTCCATTGATTCATCTGGATTTTACTTTTTTTCTACTGAAGTCCAAAACATTGATAATTTTAAAGAACGATATAAATAAACTGTAGTATAAGGAAGATGATAATAATAAAAATAATTTTCAAATTTGACAAGCAACCAACCACCGTATCTTCGTTGGTTAATTTTATTTTTAATTAAAAGGATCACTCGTCATCTTCGCAACCATACGACTAATATTCACTGCTGATCATAATGGAAAATATAACAGTCCACTTCCGTATTCTGCCGCGGATTTGCAAGTTTGTGGTAGCACGTGGCGCTATGAAGTGAAAAACTCTCCGATCAGTATTAGCAATTGGGGTCCTAGATGTGCATTTTTGTTAAAGTTTGATAAATTTACACTCATAGAACTGTCAAGAGTATTTTACATTGCTTTATTCTTTTGGTACGTGTTTAAGTAGGAAGTTCATTAACAGTAAATAATAGGAGACAATTCCTACCTAGTATCTATTATTTGATGAACAAATCGAAATATTACAATGAAAATCCTTAAGCATTCATTCCCTTCCCATATTTTAAAATGATGGCTTGTTTCTACCATAACACACTGAGCTCCATTCTTGTAAGTTTGAAAATGACCTTTATTATTATCCCCCTTCCGCTACAATTTTTCTGTATTTTGTTCTTTTCGATTATCATAGTTTTGGAATTTCAGTAGAAGCAAAGTTTAATTGAGATTAACAAATGGGAAACAATATCTCATTCTGATCGTTAATATTGATGTTTGTTCTTATGTTCTTCGTGTTAAGACCATGGATTGCTGTAGTTATGCCTCTATCCTTCACGGCCACCCGTCTCAGACTCCTCTGTCCACGAAAGAGTATTGTCACCGCGAAGGCCACCCTCCCCGAAGACGAGAGTTGCAAGTTCTGCTACACAGAATATTGTCCGTTTAATTCAAAATCACACGTCATAAACTGTAATGGGAGGTCCATAGTTAGGGAGACACATAGAGGAGTTCCTCTAAGAAGGGACCACTTTGACAGATCGGGAAACAAATGCACGTCATGTAGGGCGATGACATTGCAAAAGATAATGATGAAGCCATTTGCAAATGAGCTAACTGTAAACCATGGCACTGACAAAATGAGTGCATGGACATAACCTGCAGTTATCTTGTCAGCATTGGCCAAGCAGTGGCTGTAAATCTGTCCCTTCTTATAGCAATCTCTCTACACCTGCGAGTGACCGTACATCCGTGTATTCGTTCGTTCGTAAGCCCATCAGGCACGATTAGACCTCTCCCCGTTCACCAATCGAGACTTATTCGACGCGTCTCGGTCCCTAGTGGGGAACCGATAATTTGTTTTCAGTTCCGGCCAGAAGATTCTAACAACTTTCCAAAAACGTGTTTTTGGGGGTTTTGACTCTACGAGCGTAGTGAATAGAGAGGGAATTAAACCAATGCCACCGAAATAGATCTCGTATACTGTCTTAAGTATTGCATGCATAACACCCTGTTGTAAAGTTTTGGAATCTACTAATTGAAGTAATGTTGCCAATAAGAACACACCAAAATCTTTACATTAGAAGATTGTAAGATGGCAATCATTATAAAACATATTCACATGCATGTACTATAGAACCTTGTGTGTGATTATAAGCTTAATATCAACAATATAATTAACTTCAGATATAATTTTATTAATATCTGCACATTGACCAATATGTTAACGCGCGCGTATTCTTGAGCCACGAATACCTATCCCCACTCATTTGTCATCATTAGTTGAATTAAGAATAAATGATAGCAAAGAGCGGTGTAGACAACATCTGATTTCTGGTCCACATTAGTTCTTACATCATGTAATGTCAGTTGCATCAACTGAGTAAAATTGTTAATCATTCCATTACAAATAAATAATATAACTAAAACTCGATATCTAACCTCACGACACAGGCCTGGAGAAACGAATTACGATTCGAATCGGGTGCGAATATTGGAAAGCAATGCACAAATATTTTGAACTGTCCTTGTACTGGTTACGCCATGATAATTATGTGTTGTGCGTTTTACATATGATTTCGTTCCTAAGGTAAGCATAAACTCATTACTCTAAGAATACATTTACAAAATAGGACAAATTTATCGTGCCCCGTCTTGTGAATTCACAACTTGCAAAAAGTCTCGAATATTGCTATAACGCAAGATTACAAGTTCGTGAAGAGAATAATTGAAGAAATGAAATGGCTGAAAGAAGTTTATTTCTTACTATTTATTACCAGTTATATTTATTTAATCTTTTATTTATCTACGGAAGAATTGTACGAATTATTCTCGGGAAGCACTAATCAAGCACTTACTTCAGGTGCCAAATCCTTCCCATGCATACTACATGCATCCGCATTTGTCTACGACTAGTCAAGTACTTCCCGTCGTGTCCTGTTGCAACGTAATCGCGAACGATAACTCGCCTTCGAGAGCGAACGACCCTCCGCATTACGTAAAGCCACCGTTAATGGGCACAGCGCTGTCGCTAGCGGAAGGACGATCTGGCGGAAGGGTCACTTGGACTAACGAATAAGGACGGAGCCGGCGGCGGCGGCGACGGCGTCCAGCGCATGCAAATCCCCCAAGCAGCGGAGGGGGGCAGGGGCGGGGGCGGGGGCGGCGGAGGGGTCGACCGTGGCCCCGATCGCGATGATCGAATGCAGTCGCAGCCGCCCACCTCGCCAAGGAGAGAGAGGCGGCGACGATGGCGGCGGAGGCGGAAAGCTGTTGCAGCGGCGGTCAGGGACTCGCTTCTGAATGTAGGTAAACGAAATTCTCTGCTTCAGGAAGGCGAAACCATACCTTTTCGAGGCCGTACGTCTAAAATTAACTGTATTCATGAATATGTTTTATTTAAAATAGGATGTGACTTTAAAAGGGTTCTAGTGGCCTACAGAAACAAAAAAGCTTCTGAACGAAACTACACAAAGCTGGTCCGGATGGCCGAGATCGTTAAGACACTAGTGCTGTAGCGATATCGGACCGAAGGATCGCGGGTTCGAGGACCGCCTCGGGCAGGGTTGTATTTGTGTTCGTCCTTTCTCCCCCTATCATCACCATATCATGCCATCTTCACAGTTACCATTCCGTTTAATGAAATAGTGGCCCCTAATAATCTACATGTTGATGCGACCTTAAATTAAAACACACACAAAATTATTTTCCAAAAAGTATCACACACACTCCTCAAGAACCACAAACAAAATACTCTCGTATAGCACTGTAACAAAAATAAAATATTGTATCAAAAATTGTCATCACGTATACTGCAATATATTTTATAGTATAGAACAACAGTTTTTTACATGACAAGAATATTTTAAAATGCAGCTCCATAAAGCAACACGTGAATAGCAAATACAACAAGGCGCGCTAACTTCTTCCTTAAAGCCTTACTGTCGCACGCGTGATCTCTGCCTCTTAAACGGTCACGCACAGAATAATAATTCAGTACGGAGTGTGAGATTAGGCGAAATTACACAATCAAATATTTGCATTTTTAGGTCAAAAGCTAAACTTTTACTTCGTTTTTGATGTTTCCTGGCTTCCTAACAAAACTATAGAATCCCACACATGGTGGGAAGGTCACGTCTCAATTTCTGAGAAGATTGGAAATAAGTAATATATATTTCAGGAGTCAAAGATATCCTGAGCCTTTGAGAAATTCAATTAACTGGTTAAGTTTGTTAATGCAATAGTTCCTATCTTATATTTTTTGCCTCACAAAAAGTCCGCCCGCTGTTTTACAAGAGTTTAATGCCCCTTTCGAGAAATATCTATCCGCAGCTTTCGCCTAGAAGACTTCCGGGAACAGATTATTTTGAGACACACTGTACTGAATGACTTATTGGTCCTCGACGAATATTTCGAAATGACCTAACTTGTAATAGCGTCGAGGAGTCTCTCTCAGTACACCACTCCTGCCCTCTTCTCCAGTGTCGAAAGGCGACAGTCGTTACATGCGTTGTCTTAATATTACAAAGAAAATGAAGTAACGTTTCGTTTTGCAGTTACCAGAATAAAAGAATTAAAGAATAGTAACTTGGGCAATGCAGAGTGAATGGCAGTCAATTTTTAGTTGTTTAGAACTATTTAATTAGATAGTTAACGATATACCAACTAGTAAGGGGAATTTTACCGAGGGAAATACAGAGGGGGCAAAATTATTTTGTAGTGTTATTGAATGAGACAAAAAAGTATTTTAAACTTGACAATAAACACAGTGTACTGGTTTCTAATGTTTTATAAACATAATTCATATTCTTAATTAACATATTTGTTGTGAATCATGTTGGAAATCAATTTTTAATACTTTCTTTCAATTGCAGATTATTTTTGCTTGATACAAATAAGTTGTTTTATAAAGTAATTTGTACGGTCTTTTTTCTCTTATTGTCTATTAGCAATATTATACCAAACATTTTCCATGGGATTCATGACAAAGCGACATTGATGCACAGACTGGCCAATTTCTTGTATTTTCCAACTTTCTTTCATATTGTAGCATGGAACGCAGTCGTGCATGAATATGCATGGGTTTTTTCCAAACCACTCATTTGTTTGAGAGGATATCTGACATGACAAATTGGGCCGGCGTTTCAAAATGTAAATGTCTCTCCCATGATTTCCAACACGCCATTTTCGAGGTCTACGAAAATGAGACCTCCGCCGTTTTTTTGTGATCTGTAGATATTGTCCATTCTATATTATATTATTAACTAGTGTCTACATTTCCATTATTATTAACAGGCGTTACACTTCAACCAAGGCGCTTCCTAGGAGGTATTGCAATACGTTAAGTGAAGGAGAAAGTATTAACCAAAAGAATTTGTCCACCTCTGTAATGGTAGTGGCCGCAATGGTGGCTGCGCGGGTGCCGACGCAGGCCGGTAGAGGCCAGGTAGAGGGCAGGGGGCGGGGGCGGGGGCGGGGGCGGAACGCCGCCTTGTCCACCCGCACCCCGGGCGCCCGCGCGGCGCGGCGCTCTCGTGGAAGGACGCGGCGCGCCGCAAAGGCCACTTGCTCGCGGAGATACGCATCGAGCCGCCTGGACGGTTGCCCATGGACAGGCCGCGCGCTAATTGAGCATGCGGGATAAGATTTGTGTGATTATTCGGAGCGCACGAGTAAGCCCATGCCCTCGTTGTCGGTTGGCTTTGCGCGGAAAGAAAAAACACGGCATACTTTAGTTATTATAACCGTTATAATTGACCCGTATCCGGCACTCAGAAATGCTCTAGAAACAAAGCCCTGCACCCCCCCCAAAAAAAATAGAACTACTCAAGAAGTTCCTATGTTCCAAGAAACGTACCCGGTTTCGTTTCTTAAAGTAGCTATGAAAGCACATACTTTTTCTCATTATTAATTCTCATTCGTAACAGCTCCACAATATAAAACTACTATATGAATCTGCAAAAATGTTTCCAACCAGCAAAACGTTTTCCACGCCGAGACTCGAACTTAGGTCCACCGAGTTAACTCTGACATACCAACTTGGGAAGTCTGAAAATGTAATTGTCTCTCCCATGATTTCCAACACGCAATTTTCGAGATCAACGAAAATGAGGCCTCCACTTTTTAGCGTCCTGTGATTTATCCGCGGAAAAAAAATTAAAGTAAAAATCCGGAGCGGTTTTTGAAAAAATATGTTTTTATGAATTGCATTCATTCCAGGTAAAAATTACGCGAAAACTACTAGTTTTTGTTTTTCAAAAAAATTGTACATGACCTTTCATTAATATCTGATGATTAGTATTGATTTAGTGGTGAACTGTCGTTGGTAGTTAATATGAAATAATTATAGGTGATGTCATTGTTAACAATATACGAACAACTTTCATGGTTTAGCCATCATCATCAGTTTTCTGCTGTTTGGAAGCCACAAAACGTAGTATCGAGACTATATAGTACATCTGACACTGATGACGATAAACACAAACGTATTTAAGTAACTTCATATTCACTTATCAAAATATCACTTATCAAAAAAAGCAATGGTAGTTTATGTATCTAAAATATATCACGCCCGACGAAATTGAATTCCATGGGAGAAGGTCTTACGAAACTCTTGATTTCTGAGTTGTTTTGAAATTTTCTTGTCGATGAAATAAATTTCCATGTTTAAATGGCGTTGTGGAGATGGTTGAATCTGAGACCTCTTTGCCTCTGTTTCTATACTCACGTCAACAAAATGGAACTCACACCCCAAATTTTTGAAAAACAATTATGAACTTGTTCGGAAATTACAGCCATGGCGACCGGCGAGTTTTAGTAAAGAAGAGCAAAGAATTCTTTCCCTTCATTCCACTGTGATGAAGCGCTTCGATTTGCTTTGCATCGATTTGCATATCAAATCTGGCACTGAGCCAATTCTAAACAGGAACCATTCTATTCGTGTTGGTAATTGAGAAAATAAAATCGTGAGCAGGGAAATGAGGTTACAGAAGAGAAAAAATCCTTCTTTAAATGTCTTCTTTTTTCAGTTATTTATTTTTTCGTTCTTTACGAGAGAAGATAAGGAGGGAATTGGGAAATTGTAGGAGTGGTCGCAGAAAGATGCAAGTCATATTACAATGCAAATTTCCTAAATTACAAAACACCCCCCCCCCACAAATTATAATTATTAAGTATATTAGGCATTGTATTAAATCACTTCATTGGGGGTTTTAAGAAGCCGTATTTACGGATGGATGAACAGAGTGACAGACATTTGGCCGAAAACCAATGTTCCGGTATCAAGGACCTACCAAACGAAACCATTATACTACGTATATAAGACTACTTACTACACGTAGCAGCAAGAAAGATCGTTTCCGTTACAAGCGTTCCACAAAAAGGTTTTTAGTTGGAAGAATCGTTACTTTTCCCTGAAACATGACAATACTTTCTTTATGATACGTATAGGAGAAAGTAAAAACGGCTTAATACACATTTAACTATGAGAAAAAATATCATGTCTTTATTGCTTTAATGACTTATGTCAATTATTAGGTCGAGAAACGAACAATCCCCTAAGCTGGCAGTTGCTTCGCAGCAGCAGGAAATGAACATTTATTAAAGCATCCGGATAAGCAAGTGCTACTAGGAACATTTATGCTGATGCATGAAAAATGATCTTCGACATTTTTTAAACGCAATTGTGAAAAAGAAATAGTGTTACTTATTTCTAACTAACCAAAAACGAAACATTCTTATGTGGAGGATTCAAAAGCATTCGCAAAGAAGTTGAAGAATTCACGAGGCAATTAGAGCTGTGCAGTCGGAGACCATTCTTTCTGTGCCCTCTGCGTAAGAGTTGTCCCTTTAAGTCGGTTGCAAAAAGCTGCGGGTGGAGCGTTGATGTCTAGTTCCTCCTGGTGATTCACTGTCGTCTGCGCAAGCGCGATCGCGCAGGCGATGGCTCTGATCTCGGAAGCACCTGCTCGCCGGCCTTGGGGCGAGAATGCCGCCCGGCAGCGAGGAATCACTCCTGCCAACTGACAGCTCCCCGCCCCGCGAGGTGAACTAGGCGAAGATGCTGAAGCAATATATTTGCGAATCATGTGCAATGTATTGCACTGTAAGAAAATTATTATTTTATATATTTATTCATGTATATCAAGAATCACTATATATATATATATATATATATATATATATATATATATATATATATATATATATATATAACCCAGGTGAGATGGCCCCGGGCATCAACTGATGACAGTGCAGTCCCTCTGACCAGGGTGTCCTAGGTAGACGTCCCGACGGAGAGAGGACTTTCGACACTAGCTTGTTAGTTACGTCCATTTCAGTCGCTGTCTGGAGGGGAATTGTTACGTCGGCCGCTCTGATCGGTAGTGATTTCCGTGGTTTCTCCGATCAACACCAGGCGAATGCCGGAGCAGTAGCCGAACAAACGGGCCACGGACCGCGCTCGATCTCACCTTGTGGTGAGGTGGTGCCCCGCTGGTGGAAGATACCTGGTAGGGGAAAACCCCGCTAGCCGGCGGTAGGTCGGCGTCGAATCTCGCCCTACAACGGCGGAAAGATCACCGCTACCTTCCGAGCAAAAAACATGCATTACACTTACGGGACTAATGACCCTGGTAGTTTACGTGCCCAGAATCACTAAACAACCAATCAATCAATAATCAATATCAGATGCATTGTTGTATTGAGCATTAAATATGGTTTGTACACTCACTGGCTAAAGTAGTTGCATTGTAAAACTATTTATGGGCCGAAAAGTGAACTCATTCAGCCTAGATCGATAAAAAATGATCTACATAGAACTAAATCTAAAATGAAGTGGGAAAAATATTTTGCAACTTTACAAAGACATTAATTTTTTTTATTTTGAAAGCTAATGTATTTCAATTAAGGTCATTCGAAAGTTAAATTCGCATTTTATTATTCTATTAAATACAGTTATTTCTACTTTAGTCTTCCTCTTTCGTCGCTGCGGCTTAAAGCTGAGTCGTTGCTGAATGTCACATGTACAACATTACCACACTTGTCAGGAGACAAGTCGGCCCCAAGCTTAGAGCCTCTCCCGCTGGGGCAGTGCCATTCTGGTGGGAGATACCTAGTTGGGGTTACTCACAGTAAGCCGTTGTAGGTTCACCGGGCACGATCACGTCATCCAGCCGGGGAAGATCCCCGCTACCTCCGCGAAAAAAACATTACTACACCTAGGGACTTAGCAGTTGTCGCTCCCGGAATCACTAATCAATCATAAACAATTAATTAATGAATCAATTAACACCTTGCGTTGTTACAATCTATATTTTGTGGTTACTTGATAGCGCAAAATTGACACAAAATGGTAAGGCAAAACGTGTCCGTCAGTCTCCCGTCTGTCCGTCCGTCTGTAAACAATCTCGTGACTACACCGTACGCTGATTTTGCACCAAAAGTGATATTCTCCGATCTATTTTGCTGATGTCGCGTCCTCGCGAATTTGAAACGGTCATTTTGATGTTGGAATTACTTTACATGAAGAATCATGGACATTTTTAAAACTATCGAAAAATGGCTCAAGTTTTTTTTTTTTGTTATTTTTTTGTTTTTTTTTTTTTTTGAGTGGACACAACGCTTCTGTTAAAAGGTCGCAAATCCGATTTTTTCGTCGAACTTTGCATTTTTGAAAATTGCAAAAAGGTAAAACCTGTTTTCGTCTCTTCCCACAACTACAATATTGAAGATAAAGATATGAAGATAAAGATATTTTCTTGATGAAATATTATAAAACTTTGATATATAAAAGAGGTCACGTGGAATTGTTTCAGAATATGAGTAGAAAATTTCCCACAATTTGACGTCAAATGACACTTTTAAAAGTAATTCGTTCTTTAAATTACTCTCATTTTTGTCTTTTTTTTCTCAGTTAGTACAAAGTATGCTTTTAAAAATGGCACAGGACCGAATTTTGTTAAACTCTCTCAATTTACAAAAACTACAAAAGTTAGAAATAATGTGAGAAAAATATGTGCCGATGTACCACTAGTTTTATCAAGTCATTCTAAAAACCTGTCGTAACAGAGAAACTTGGCATGAGAGCAACTGACGACTTTCACTCGCACACAAAAAAACAGCAACTGAATTTCAGTTTTGTGTGTAACAACAGTATCTCTCTCATATTACCTGGCCAAGTTGCTGGTCTGAAACGGCCACCGCATACCAGGAACAATTCCTTCTTTTCCCAAATTCAATTTCTGCTGGGCAGGTAGGCGCGGGGCATCGCACAGCGCTGTCGGAGAGCGAGGGAGCGGCTGTGGCCTCGTTGGCCTCCGTGCAGGGGGCGGGTCCTGGGCGGGAGCGCCCGCCGAGCCGGCCGCAACCGCCCGTTATTACCCTTTGCCGGGCTACCCCGCGCCGCGCCGCGCCTCTCAGCAGATGCTCAGAAATCGCACAGCGCAGCCGCTGGAGGGGCGGGTCGCCGCCGCTCCCAAGGACAGGGCCAGCGCCGCCCTGACAGCGGGTGGGCACGCCGGCGGCACGGGGGGCCATGGCAGCGATTTTGCAAACGCCCATATTCGTTTCAGTATGACTGTACTTTAGTATCGAAAATGTTATGTTGGACATTGCTTATGGGAGAAAAGAAAGTCAGGGCAGTACTCTAACAAACGGGCCATTGGACGCGCACGATGTTTCCTTCCTCATTCCTGCTGCCTTATTTTCTCTTATAAACATGAACACACACATGCGCTCGCGCACGCACACGTGCACACACACACCGACAAGTACTGCACTGCCACACGTGTCGGGAAACCAGTCGAGCGCTTAGGGCTTCGCCCCCCGGGGGGAGGGGGAGGGTCGTTGGGAGGTATGCCAGGTGAAGGAAAACCTCGTATGCAGATCCCGGTGTCCCGCGATCTCACTTCCAGTGGGAAACAATACAGCCACTTTCTGTATTTCTGTGTTGTAAGATGTTCTGCACTTACGGGACAGGTGAACATACCGAACACAAGGATATATTTTGTGTATATGTATGTATGTACTTGGCGCGACAGAACGTGTTCGCCTGTTCGCGGGCTCAGGCCTACCGGCGACCTCCCTGCCTCCCGGACACGGGTTAAGTGGGTACGTGGGGGTAGCCCAAAAACGAGACTGGACTATTGTTTTTTCAACAAAAAATCACTCAAAACTTTCGGAGCTAGTAACTACGGACGGGGTCTGGTTTTGTTCACATCAACAGAGTCAACAGATGGCGGCTATGAAGCTATAGCAACCGTTCTAGTATCTCAAAATCTCATTTTGGGACTGAGGTTGTTTTTGAAAAAAACTTCAAATGCTCAGAAATATATCGATTACTTAAAATTTGTGTATATAACAGTTATAGAACCCTTATAAAACCATTATAGAACTTTTAGCTGATATTTAAAGACTTAGGTAAGTGCATATATAGTTCTAATAGAATGTTTCAAAAACGAGAGAGAGGGAGAGGGAGAGGGAAAGGAAGGGAGGTGGAGAGCAAACCGCAGAGGCGGCCAAGACGCCGACGGCGCGGTAGGCTGCGTTATCGCAAGCGCGAGGGCCGGAGAGAGTGGACGAGGAAATGGGTGGGCGTCGTTGGCCGCAGACGTGCGGCGACGAGGCGCGGGTGGAGCTGCGCAGGAGACGGCGAGAGAAAGGAGCCTGTGACTGTGAAATTGGCGAGAGCGGTTAGACCGGGGAAGCAGCAGCGGTTTGCTGATTGAGACCGCGTCGCGGTTTGTGGAAGTGATGGTGATGAGGCACCTGGCGACGAGGAGGCAGTGGAACTGGGAATTGTGGCCCGCGATGTTGCACGCAGTAGCACAGAGCGTGGGGAGTAGGGATGGTAGATAGTAATAGCGGGAGAAACGGAGGGAGCGGCGGAGGAGGGGGCAAGGGCGTAGGGGAGGTCGGGGGTGAGGCCGTGTGGAAGCGGCGCT
>BOPP01000005.1:14357547-14370343 GCA_017312745.1 Gryllus bimaculatus | reverse complement strand
TATATATATATAAACAACCAATTTATGCTGCTCGAGACCCCATTGTTCACACATTCGACAGCATCATTTTGCTTGAAGTTGAGAGAATTTGAAAGAAAACTTGTAACCTCTTGCTATTTGAGATGTGTCAATGGTTTCGTTATGTGCCCAGGAACGTGGGGAAAATGCAAAAACAATGAAACAGTTTCAATTACTACTGAAGAATGCAAATATTTGATTATGTTACTCCGAATATTCTCATACACGCGGAGAGACTGAATTCTCAAACTCAGTGTGTCACTGCTTACAACACAACTGACGTCATGCGACAGCAAGGGTTCAAGGAAGTCACATTTCCTCCATTAAACGTAAATGTAGCTTCACTTTGCGCACGTTTGTTGAACTCTCCTTTTACTTGTAGTGGTAGGAGTAGAGGTAAGGGCGAGTTACTATTTAGTTAGCAATGCAGAAAATAAAATCTGCTGTTCGTTTACCGTTGCAAATACGTTTTCTATAACTGGGGAACAAAAATGTCTAGTTTTTCATATGTCGCTATTGTGGCGCTTTTTTAAAATTATTATTATTTTAAATTTGTTTTTAACTTTTATTCATTTTTCAACTATTTATAGTTAATATGATGGGAAGGAATTCTGGAACTCAAGAAAATGTGCGCAGATTATCTTCTCCCCCATATGTCATATAGAGTTTTTTTAACTGTTTTTTGACTAAATAAATTTTAATCTAAATCTAAACATTAGTTATTTACATGTTAAATTATGAAACAGCAATTTTTTTGATATTCTTGTCACGCAAAGAAACGTTTTACTGTTCTCTACACTATGATATTGCAGTATTCGTGAAGACTGTGTTTTTGTTTAATATTAAACTTAATTCTGTGCTACATGAGAGTGATTATTTATTCTTGAACAGTAAGTATGCTACCTTTTGTGTGATTTTGTTCAGCAGAATAGTTACTGTTGTAGGTCACTAGTTCCTTAAAATATCGAATAAATAATTAAAATGATAAAAGTTAGTAAATACAAGTCAACTTCTGACACATTTTTAGGAATTTTTAAAACATATTTCACACAATGTGACTCACAACACCCCTGTGTTAGAATTAAGGTCAATAACTACAGTAAGAGGTACAAAAGGAGCCTCGATAGCTTACGTAGATCGAAAAATTGACTTTCCAATAACCAAGTGGATTAGCATATTTAGAAGGTCAAAGTCGAGAGAATTGCTTCCTGCCATGTAGTACGTCTAGTTATAAATTTAAATGTACCTAATCCAACGCAATCGCAAAACTCCCTATTAACATTCGCAAATAGAGAACAATTTTTACTGTTATAGAAGAACACTTCTAGTTAGACAAACCGTCGAAAACGATGCACGGAGAAAGCACCATCTAATGATTTTTCATGCATGAAGAGTATTAATGTCCTCTCATTTTTCTACCCCTCTTTAAGTGGGTGATGAGTGATAATGGCAAGGATCAGCACACAAAGACGATGTTTGAGAATTGGACTCAGCGCCCCGCGCCCCAGTAAACAGATTGTTTGTAATAGATAGGAGGAATTAAAATATTTACATACGAGTTTCCGAAATACTTGAAAAGTATTGAGATTGAAGTGACTATGGTAATGGTCCTTGTTACAATTCGCCCTTCCATGCAATATGTCTCGATGAGACGTCTCGTCTGCCCTATCAATGAAACGAGATCTGACGAATTTTGGTCGTTGCGTTTGCCTTCCACTACTCTTTTCCTTCACGCGAAATTGGCAGAGCGTCGTATTCCCAGTTCATGATCATATTCAGTTCATTTTCAATCTGAGAAAAAAGAAGAAGAGAATTGCTTCAATCGAAATTATATCCAACGTTTGAAAACCATTAATGGACTTTTTAATTACCAGTTTGAATTTAAACCAGAAGTCTGACGTAATCAAACTTGTTTTCTCGACACTGAATGAGACGCGATGCTTCCTAAACATAAATGAGAAATGTGGTTTTAGTTTGTAGTGGACGAATGATGAAACAGGTAATTTTATTTTCATGTGTAGCTCACGGGAGAGCAGATGTGCAATCAACTACGCGTGGTAGATTCCTGTACGAACGTAATGAGATCGTTGTTAACATTATCACTGTTTATACGTAATTAACGCTTTTATTAGGCGAGTTTAAATCCCTTCTGTTGAATTTGATAATGCTGTTTATTTCACTCAGTTGACCAAACAAAGTGTAACATATCATTATGGTCCGGCGTTTCTTCTTCAAACTTGCTCAACGGTTCTATTTTTGTTCAATAAATATTTTCGCATACTACCTGAAAGATAGCTTTACAATACGGGTTCAGAACTAGAGAAAAGTGGAAATTGAAATAGACGTACACATTTCCATCTATTTTTTAAATATAATGTTCAAATACAATGTGTTTTCACATGGAAAAATAACATTTTTTGTCTTTTGACTGTTCTGTTTGACATATGAAGCTTAACCATCGTAGAATGAACTTTATTTTTTGTTATCATTTTAAAGACCCTGCAACAATTCCAGTGTCTATATGAGAAAACAAATTCCCGTGTACATTTGACAAACAGTGTCCATTTGAGAAAAATAATACGTTGGTTTGAAATCTTACAATAGCTAGCAATCAGAATACAACAAAGACGTTTAACAAAAGGGCACGTATGAACGAACAACGCACGCACTGAGCGAACACAATGCAGCAACGGGCCATTTTAAACTTGCTACCTTTAGAAGCTTTGGGTCCGTTTACGTCCCATAATTAAAAGACGACAACGGCCCGTCGGGCATTACGTGCACTCGGAGCCCACCGCGTGCGCAAATAACGTTTCATTGGCCGCCGGACGGGAGGCGCCGGGCCTCGAACGCCGGCCCTCCGCAGTGCGAACCCTTCCCTCGCGCACGCGCCGCCAGGGCCGCCCAAACAGCGACCACACGGCGCGCGCTGCCCCTCCGCAGGGCACGAGCCCCTCTAGAGGAAAAGAGTCCTTAACCGAAAGCATGGGGACATTATGACAGCTAGGAATAACTTACAAGACGACCTTGACATATTCAATAAATGGGCAAAAAATTGGAGAATTAAAATAAATCCAGATAAAACACAGGCGAAAAGTTTCACCCTAAGACATCCCCTCACCCCTCCGCAGTTAATTTTGAACAACGAAAATATTCCTTGGGCTGCAAATAATACAGCAGCCAAATATCTAGGACTGCAACTTGATACAAAATTAAACTGGAAAACACACAACAGGACACACAACAGGACACACAACAGGAACAAAAACACAAGCAAAACTTTCTCAACTTTACGCACTAATTAACAAAAAAATCTTCCCTTAAAATAGAGTCCGGAATGATAATTTAATAGTCTATTGTTCGACCAACTATGACTTATGCATGCCCAATATGGGGAAATGCAGCAACAACTAATAAAACCATGTTAACAACTATACAAAAGAAAGCGCGCTAAGAACTATAATTAAAGCCCCTTGGTTTATTTCGAACAAGCAAATCCACCACGAACTGCAAACTCCGACACTAAAAGAACAAATCACCAAACTGTCCTAAGACTTCTTCACATCACTTCCCTCATCTCCCAACACCTTCATTATCAACCTTGTACGCACAGCAGAACCGAACTTACGCATCAACTCACGCTTCCCTAAAACCAGTAGGTTAGTCCTACCCGACATCTCTGCTTATGGATGGAGTCGATCGCCCCTCTGTCTTGCTGCATCACCGCTGCCTCCACCCGTGCGAAATCTCGCACTCTTCCAAAAAGGAGGCAAATTCTTGCAATCACAACATAGAGCCCTTTTTGATGTTCATTTCTATTTCCAATACTAGCTAATGAAGGCCTTTTTGTACTCTGCATTATGAAATGACACAGTGGAGAGGAAGGACTGGGGGGAGGGAAAGCACTAAAACACACATAGTATATCGCAGAAAATTTAAGAGGCATAATATGCATTACAGCGAGTCATGTAATTTTCTAATGAGTTACTCGAACTATTACAAAGGCCAATTTGCATCGAGGTTATCTAATCTGTCTCTGGACTTCCCTCGCTTCTTGACTGCCTTGATTAAAGGAAGAACTGCACAAAGAAACATAATTGCTGGGAGAGAAAAAAAGCATAGAAAACCTACATAATGAAATTCAGCGTTTAAAAAAGACTTCCTATAATTAATAATCTAATGGAAAATGAAACAACAGATGAAAAATATTGTTTGTAATTTCCTTACTATATAATTTTTTTGGGATGAATCAATATGCTCATGCCACACTCTTTGAGGTGGCTTTGGAACTTGAGCATATTCAACACAATGTGAAACAAGAGTTTGGCATTTATGCCTAATTAATTCACTCCATAAATCGAAGAGGATAAGGAAAGGGGAAGAAAAAGGAAGAAGAAACGCAGACGAAAACATACGTATTAATATCGGTTATTACTCATTAAACAGTTTCTCATGACTTCATATACTATGTTACCCACGAGACAAGACGTAGCAATGTTCGGTATCAACGTTTTAAAAAAAATATATCCCGATGAGCCCCGCCCACAGCCCGCCTCCTGGCGGCGGCGGCGGCGGCGGCGGCGGCGGCGGCGGCGCGCGCGCGAGCTCGCCCTGGACCCGATCCGACGCCGCATCCGCGGGCGGCGCCGCGGCGAGTGTTGCCGAGCCGCGCGCGCGGCCGCGGTCAGGCCCCGCTCGTTCGTCGCTCGCCAGGGCTCACTTGGCCGCTCGCAGACGCGCAGTCGGCGCCGCGGAGGCTCGCGCCGGCCGGCCGCCGCCCTCGCCCGTCAGGGCTAAATTGACCGGCCGCCGCAGCCCAAACGCAAACAACGGAGCAGCGCTCACGATCCTGCCGCCCGCCGCCGCCGCGCCGGCCGGCCCCGCCCTGCCGCGCCCGCCCCACCCCCGGCGCCCGCCGCTCCGGCCCTGCGCGCCCCCCCCGCCCCGCCGCCGCATCCGGCCTGGCGCGCCCCGCCGCCGGCCGGACGCTCCGGCCTGCGCGGCCCGCCGTGCCGCGGGAAAGGAGGCGAGGACGGAGGGCCGCGTCAGGGATGAACTGATTAGCAGATGGGGCGATTTGTACTGTTAATCGCTTGTAGCTTATCGCCCGAATACCGATTAATCTGCTCTAAATTGCACTACCACAGCGGTGACATTGCTGGCTTCTGCAGCAGTTTCGATCTCCAGGTGGAGACACCGTTCAAACACATCTGTAGTGCGGAGGGAATTCGGTGTTCAGGGAAATGGTAGATACGGTAATAAAGTTTTTGAAGCGTAAACTGTTAAAAAGTAGCCATTTGTGTGCTGTCAATTTGTGTGCGTGAAATTGAGATTTCTCGAAATTCACCGGTAACTATTATAGTTAGGTAAAAATAGAATATTTAGCTAAAAAAGTTTATCGGTGTAGTTTGCTAAAACTGAGCAGGTTCAATGCGCAGTAATACGGAGAACACTTTAAGACATGAAGACAACTGACGATTCCTGGTGACCAATATACATGACAATAATGATTATGGAGCTATCAAAGTTCGAATACAAAATTAGTAGTAGAAATTGTTAAAAATAATGTGTTTGTACTCTGTTATTAGCGGAACGGAAAAGACTAATTTGAGGTGATATGTGTTAAAAAAATATGTACGCACCAGGTTCGAAATATATGTTAGGACTTGGACATTGCCAACCTCGTTGGAAAAAGTTAACATATCGGTCTGAATATATTAACTACTATCTTGTATAAGGGAGTAAAATTTAATTTGAAAAGAACTTTATAATTAAATCGAAGACGTCATTCAGGGGAAGCTCTTACTGAGCTTGAACTAATATATTTTGGATCGGGTGGCAGTCAAACAGCCGTTGAAACGGTCAATCATGTTTAAGAGCAACTACATTCATTGCGTGTGAATTAATACATTCATTTTCTGAGTCCTGTGATTTTGATAAGAAATAAAAGAATCTCAAATGTCAAATGATGGAAGGTATTAAAAGCGATTGTTGCGATAAGTTATGAAGACTACGCTTAATGAACTGGAATAAAAGCGGAAAGCGCATTTCGGGGGCAAGGTCATCCCTTGTTCGACGTTAGATAGAGATTGAAATGTCTCTCAACGTTAGAGACGGAAGTTGCACAGTTTTTGTTAAGCTGCACTGATCGTAACGGTGAAAAGATTAGCGTGGAGGATCTGTGTACACAGTGTGCATGAAACTGTAGGGCAGAGTCGCTAAGGGTCATAGTGATGTTCCTGAGAGACAGAAGTCACCCACCGCGAACGTAGGATCAAGAGAGGAGTCATTTGTTGTCTCATCCCTTGCTCCTCGTCGCTCGGTACTCCACCATGTTGTCTCCACCCTCACTCTTTCTCTCTCTTTCATGTTCTCTCTCTCTCTCTCTCTCTCTCTCTCTCTCTCTCTCTCTCTCTCTCTCTCTTTCTCGTCTGCTCTCTCTGTGTGGGTCTCTGTCTCGCTCTGCTTCGCTCGCTGCCTCTCTCTGTCCTCACCGTCTCGCTTCCACATCACTGTCTCGGAAGATTTCCATTTCACAGCCTGTCGCTGTGAACTACGACTTTCTATACTATTTCCGCCGAGTGCCGTCAACTGCTGTCCATTACCTGCTCGTAGATGTCTGCTACTCGCAGTCTCCCATTTCGAGCTATTACCGTTCGCTTTCTTTATAACTTCCCTGTAGCCCCCTGGTATTTCCGTCGTCATCTTGCCAACGCCAATTGTATCCTCCTTGTATAATCTGTCTCACACGTGTTCGTCTTCTTCATATTTTCTATTTCCCGATGCTCACCGCACCAGACTTCTATTCTTTACCGCAGACTACTTATATTTTCCTTACTTTGATGCTCTCTGACGTCCACAGAGCTTACGTAACAATCACTGACGTCACACTCTTTATTACCGTTCGGTCAGTTCCAATGCTTCTTTCCCTCAACTTTCATTCTACTCAGCAGTCATCGTTATTGCAATTGCAATCCCATTGTCCACCACCACCACCTGATGTGCACCTGCAGCCGACGCCCGCTCGCTCCACCGGCACTCGAACCACTCTTACGGCTATCGCCACAACCTTGTTCATCGTCGCTGCCAATTACAGCACCGCCGCCAACGCCTTTCGGAACATCGTGTCATCGCCATTCTAATCTTGGGTGGGATCGCTGTCGCCACTCGCCATCGCCTCCACCGACCCCTCCGCCTCGCCTCACCTCGCCGTGCCGGCGCGCGCCCGCTCCGTAGGTTGTTTCGGGCGACGGGGCGGGCGGCCGGGCGCAGCGGCGGCGCGAGCCCTAGGGGAGCCGCGCGGGGGGTGGGGGAGGCAGGCTGGAAGCGAGGCGGTGGTCTGCTCGTGTACGCCGGTCTGCGGAGGAGGGCGGCCGGCGGCGGTGGCGGGTTCAGCCCGGAGTTCCTTGTTTTGGGCCGGGGCGGGCGTTAGGAGCTAGAGGCGGGCCGGGCTGTGCCTCGCGGGAGAGGGCGGCGGGGGCTGGCGTGACGGGGAGCACGAGATGCGGGCTCGCTGCCTCTCACGACGTGCCTAGGGGGGGGGGGGGGAACTTGTCCCGCCGCAGCTCACAATAGGGTGAGAGTAGCCAATCACAACCCGTGGGGTTTGCTGTCAGTTGTTTTTATTCCAATAATGACGCCAAACTGTGTTGGGATGGTAGTGTGAATTCAACGAAAAATTATAAAAGATTGATGAAGGGATTCATTAACTTTATATGATTTTTGCAAAACTAAATGATGAATAAAATATTAGTCATTCTGATTATATGAGAATACAAATGCTTCCCAAACATTCAAAATGCTTCATAAATTGTACATCTACAAGGACAATGTAGCAGGGTAGATGTAATTAAGTTATTCAGTATATTTTAATTACTTTGAAATAAAGATGTATTATGGTATAATTAAATTATTTCATACGAATATATTTAAAATAAAATTTCACATTATAAAGAACAAATTACAATTTAAATAAATTTCAAAAGCAATGTGTTTGCATCAATATTCTTTAAGCTTTTATTTCGGATCCCTGGAATGTTCCAGTAAAATATGTATGATGATACTCTTGGTCACAGTTCTATTTAAAAGGGTCAATAGAAAATTATATAAAATGAAAATTTTTACTCCAATATTTCTTTTTTGATTAACATTAATGGATACATAGTATTATCTAATATTTGCACGTACATTTATATTGGATAAATAAATAAAAAACATCTAGTTTTCAACTCATGTTTTAGTGTTAAGTCACAAAATAAAGAAAATTGTTCCCTAAAACAACCTTGAAAGTAGTAAATTCATTTCCTAATGAAACTGTGTAGTATATGTTGAACTCAATATGAAGAAATATTTCGAAACTGCAACTGTTTTTGGCTGTAAAAGGTCCAATATATATACGTCTCTGTAGGAAATTGTGAAGGATATATTAACTGTTTCACTACTTCGACTATTGAAGTGAGCGGTATAATTTCAGAAAAGAAATTAAGAAACTAAAGATAATAAACAATATTGCAAAGAATGCTGTCTTACTAACTCCTCTTCTTTCATTTCTTGGGTGATGAATTCGCATGGAGCAATAACTTTACGTGTAGTTTAGTGTACATGTTAGCAGGATGATTAAACATATTTTTCATGCGGCCATGAATGTTTGAAGCACTGCGATTTTGAAAGTGCTTTCGTACCGATGGCCTTTGGCGGACGCGTTGCTGCTTGGATTGTTCCGAGAAGCCAGCAACGGAAGAGGCGACGCGGGGGCGGGGCGGCGCAAAGAGCGCGCAGCAGCCAGTGCGGCGGTAATCGAACTTTTTTCTAGAGCGTCCTGCAGGGGGCCTGCTTCTTCTCTGCGCGCTGCCGCAAGCAAACGGAGCCATCGCACTGGCCCGCCCTGCGCCGCCCTGCCGCTACCCCGTCCTCCCGCGCCGCGCTCCAGCCTCGTCCGCATCGGCCCCGCCCGAAACGCCCCCGCACCCCGCGCACCAGCGCCGCATTTGCTCAATTGTTGGACAGCCCATTTTAGCGGCCGGATTTTAATGACAGTCATTTTTGATCTCAGAGACAATTTACAATACTTATGGATGAGTTTAGATATTGCTACTGTAGAAAACGTATTTGTATTGAGCATATAGTCATTGTATTAGAAAAGGTAAGGTAAAGTGAAGGTAAACCATACTAATAGAAAAGGTAATTTTTCGGCTAATTATCCACAAAAAATCTTATATATGTCATATTTCTAAAGACACTCGAATAAATATATTAAAAAGTGTCTCACGCGACGAAATTACAGGGTATATTGTTACAAATAAACACAGCCATTACACTTCAAACTTTATTTGAATCGTAGACAAGTTACCGTAGCGCCCTCGTCGGTTCGCAGTTGTTACCTATTATTGAAAAGGTTTGACAAAACGCTCTCGAAGTCGACAAAGACGACTCTCGAAGAAAAACAGCACACCGGCCACGCTGTTCAATTTGAACTCTCAGTGTTGGGTCAAGCTGCCGATAGTGAAGTGCTCCTACACCATAAAGCTCCGAGGTTTTGTTCGTGAGTTTGGAGAGACGTTTTTCTGCCCTGAAGGGGAAATACAGGTTTTATAGCACTGTTCTACGTGATTTTTAGACATATGGGAAAAAAATAAAAATAAGTTCTGGTTAGTTTCACAGACTACAAAAAGAAAGTACTATACACAGTTTCTTATGGATTGCACTTTATACTTTTATTTCATAAACTATTGGTGCTACCCGCAATATCACACGTAGAACATTAGATAGCACGTGCAGTACATTGTGCAGAATTTTTTTGTTGTGATATTTCTGAAGAATTGGTTTCTCTAGACTCGACTTTTCAGACGTAGACACTTCGAAGCTATTTACCACAATATTTAAAAATACCGCTTTTGTCTCTCATTTTCACTTTCCATTTCTCCCTCAAAGAAATGAACGTGGTTGTCTCTATAAGAAGACGATGTGATATGAATGATCATACTATTGAATTAAATTGCAAAATAACTCAGTATTATACTAATGGACAATAAGGTACATTTTAAAAATTTTGTATAGCGTTATCAGTACTTCAGAAATTCCAAAGTGTTTAACCGGTTATTATTATTATTATTATTATTATTATTATTATTATTATTATTATTATTATTATTATTATTTATTGATGATAACAATAGCCTGACAACAAAACATGTAAGTACAAGTTCGTCGAAAGTAATTGTTCCATTTAGGTATCGATTATCAGGTGTTGGATTAAATATCTCAAATTTTTGGTTGTTTGTTCATGAGAGATTCGTATTAAATAACACAAGACAACATTGTATGGGGAAGAGTAACGTTTGTTCAACATTTTGGTGGCCTTGGGGCCTTGGTAATCGGCAGTTGGTTTCTGCCTCTGGCAGCGCCGTCGTAGGCTCGGATCCCCCCCACAGAGCGCGCGTTCCGCTGGCGGCGGCGGCGGCGGCGGTCGGCGCGCGTGTGCCAGTGTGCGGAGCCAGCGCTGCGCGGCGTCAGCTGCGGGTCCTTTAACTTCCCCACTGACCCACTCCCGCAACCCCTCCCCTCCCCCTCCCCCGCCCTCCGTTCCCCCACACGCTCCGCGCGACGGACGCCTCGCTTCGGACCGGAGCGCCGCGCTGCCGCCGCCGCCGACGACGACGACGACGAGCGAGCGTTCCGATGGGATGCGGGCGCCTGGCCGTGGCGCGCTGCGCCGACGCGACGCGATGCTCCGGCTCCATTCAGCGCGGCGCGGCTGCAACGCTTCGCCAGAGAAGCGCCCAGAAATCTGCCTTTCTACGAAGGGATGTTCCGTAGGGAAGCCTCTAGTTTATGCTTAGAGTGAGAAGGTCTATCAAAACAGTTAATCTGTAATGTGCAAACTTCGTTTAGTTCTTTCCAAGAAATGTTTGAACTTCTTGATAAAACTTTTTAAATAGTGATTTTAAATAGAACAGCATGAGCACATAGGTAGTTTAATTATTTCAAAATGTTGACCATAGCACCTTGATAATACTCATGGAAACTGAGTAAATGCATTGATTTTTTCATTAAATATTATTTTACTATGAAACATGTAAGTTCGGTTTTTGTTCGCTAAGTGGAATTATTTCCTCGCATAGCATTTTGCGCCCTCCAACTTCCGTGTAGTTAGGACGAATAATTTTTGTAACTTTTACTTATTATTTTCCCCAATCTCTGAAAAAATTTTCATTAATTTCAAAATACTTCAGTTTTAATATTTATAATTAAGCTTCTCACCAGCCTCAAGTCTTTGTGAAGTGGATGAATTCGATACGAAGCGAAGTACATCGGCACTAGGACGTTTTCCCGTTATAGATCTGTGAATCACTATGGCTAAACGTGGCCAAAGACCTTGCAATGAAGTACCAAAGTGCAAGTGTCCGCATTCCGTCTGAGGTCCAAGTTTTATGTCCGCCTGATCACGGACGCCCGGTTCGCGACGTCGTCTCACAAGGAGTTTAAAGAATTTTACTGTTCTGCCGATGTGACGCCTGACTCAGCTGGAAAATGAGAATTTCGAATGAAATTCAGAACAGTCTTCAATTCCTCGAAGGAAATACAAGTTTTTACAGCCTTTTGCGAATGTTTATGAAAATAGTTGACGAACTAGTTTATTCTATAGAGTATTAGAGAAATTGTTAACATAAAGAATGGCAATTAAGTCCGGAGCGTGGTGGAAGTAATTTTAATTAAATAAAATAATCCATTTCCAATGCTTATATTTATTTGCGTAGTTTAATCAAGGTTGCACAATGATAATTACCGATTCTTCAATTAACTGTAATTTCTAGGTTACATCAAATTAGTTCCCAAAATAATTTTAGAAAGAAAAAATTTGAACCCATTATACGCAAACCCAACGCGAAATAAGCCTCATATTTTCTAACTCAACGCTCGTATTTTTTCCAGAACTCTCTTATGTACATACACTAAATTTTCCGTGTTTGCGTCGTCTAATTCCGACGACTATTAGAGATGGCTGCTTCTCCCGCAAAAAAGAACGAAACTAATTCGAAACATAATAACATGAGAAATGTGCTTAAGGGTTATAAAATCTAATTTGTTGCACAAAAAGTACATTTTAAATGGCAGACCTTAAACCTTTTTAATTCTGCCAGTGCGATGTAAAACGCAAAACCGTTACACATTCGAGGTTATTCCTCTGTTTTGGTTCCATTTCATTAGTGCATTTTTCTACCGCCGTAGTGCGCGAACGCAGAGCGCAGCCGAAGTTGCTTTACGATGCAAAAGGACAAAAAGCAAAGCGGCGCGCGGGTGGCTTTAAAAGAGGAGAGCGGCGCCCGTAATGCGGTATCGATCGCAACGGCGTCGCGAGCCGGGCGTTTCTTTTCGCGGGCGAACGAGGGGCGACAGCCGCGAAAGGCGGACGCTGGAAGGTGGCTTCACCCTCACTCGCGCTCCATGAACCTGAGAAAAAAATACCTGATATTTATCTTTGTTTGAAGCTGCGGTTATGTATCGGCGTTGAATTATTAAATATCAATCAACTAATCACGATCAAAACAACTTATTTATTCATCATTGTATAGCGATATATTTCATGTCATGCCTCTTGCATTCCTTTTTCTCCGTTCGTATCTCATGAACAAACCCTTAGAAACCCCATTTTACTATGACAACCCGTATGCAGTAGATATAGTCGGTGCAACCCTGTATGTTGCCGCTGACATCGTCGTCCCCGACTCTACCTTCACCGTCACTCGCGCTGCATGAAGGTAGAAAAATATCTAATATT
>BOPP01000005.1:14282512-14308262 GCA_017312745.1 Gryllus bimaculatus | reverse complement strand
ACTGAGCCCCAGAGCAGCCTCGAGGCGAATTTACGACTGGATGCCGCTGCTATACATTAAATATTTTACGCCCGGTTTGACTCGCTGCGCCACAAACATTGAATACGTATTTGCCGTTATATATCGCAATACTATTATAATATTTAATAATAATGTAATTATTATTATCATTATTATTATTGATCTAATTCACAAATAAAAATAGTAGATGACGGTTACATATAATATCTTCTTTCTGTTGCAAACCTGGAGCTTCCTACGGAGTAGATGGTTGCGATGTCGGTTGCTTCACCTATTTGACACAAGATTTGAACTGTTTTTAATAACCGTTATGTCCTGTGTAAACTCCCAGAGAGTGGGCGTAGCCTGAGGGAAGACATTGCAGTCAATGGTTCCACCCAAGGAATAATAATACGTACAATATATTTAAATATTCCAATGGAAGTTTTCTTCAATTCTAAGACTGTTATGACAGGACGAAATGAGAATGTATGTATAGCGCGATGTATCTGTGCTAGACCAGGCTACATGCGCGCCTTCCCACGGCCTTGCTGGATTCCCCACCGCGTCCCGCTTCATGGCGGAGCTACAGCCGATTCATTTTGGAGGGGCCATCATAGATTATATTAAATAATAAACATTTGTATTGTATTGTATATTAATTTTGGTTAGTGTTTATAAGATACCAATACTCAATTTTTAAATAATTACATAATGTACTTCATATTCTCGCAAATTGTAGTAAAAATAATTCCTTTCTTAAGCCTTAGAGAATAATAAAATTGTTGTGGCACACATTTCTCTGACCATGATTGATTTTCTTTCTTTCCAAAATTGGAAAAAAAAAAATTGTGCCATTTTTTTTTTAGAAAAACGTTTAAAAAAACATTTAAAAAAATTATTATTTCCATACATTTGTACGCAAAAAAGTACTCTAAGAACTATTTTTATTGAAAATGTCCCAGGGGTTTCATGTCAAGTTAAACCCTCAGAAATTAAAAGGATTGTCGCTGATATTCAGCAGATCGATTTGAAGGAATATCAGTTTGGAGAAAATCGGCTGACGGTTTAGACGGTTAGCATTGACAGGCAGACGGTCCACGGACAGAAATTAGGTTTTTGCCATCAATCGATATTTCGGTATCAATCACCCACTAATCAAGGAATCTGACTACGGCCAATGTTTTAGAGACAATGTACTTTTAGGGACAGAATTAAATCCACTTTTTCCTTACCCGTGATTCAGCAATTATGTTTTTGTCGAAATTCGGCGTTTTTTCCCGCAGCATTAGAAATTATTTTTCTATACTGTTTAAGCAGTGTCGAGAAAGTGGAAAAAATCTAATTGGTATAGTAAGCTTCTGACCTTCATACTGCACACCAAAGCTTACCAGTATTGTGGAAGTAATTTTAGGTCAACACTGTTTACTATTTCCTACATATTTATAAGTAGGCTGTACACGGCAATAGCCGTTAGTAGTTGTTTCTTCGACGATAAAACCAAGAATCTAAGAAATGATTTACTTGTTTACTGAAGGAGCGTTTCTGAGCTAGCCCGCATCTCGGTTACGCGTCGTTCTCTGCCAGAGTATAGCGCGCGCTCTTTTTTCCGGGCTTCACAAACACTCCACGGAGCGAGGACGCCGGCGCGGCAGAACCCCTCACGCGAGAGCCGTGAGGCGCGAGGCAACGTGACGCGGCTAATGTGACGGCGGGGGGCGGGCGGGAGGCAGGGCGGGGGGAGGGCCCCGGTGGCGGTGGCGGTGGCAGGGCGGGGCGGCGGGGCGTGGGGTGGCAGGGCGGGGGGCGTGAGCGGTGGTGGGGGCGGTGCCGGAGGCTGCGGCCCGGTTGTAGGGCGGGACTGCGTCGGCAGGACGGTGGCCGGGCCGGGGCGGCAGCGCGAGCGCCGGGAGCGTGCGAGGACGTGGACACCCCGCCGGGCGAGCAAAGCGGGGGAACCACACAGCTCTGTCACACTACATCTAGCCCGCCCAATCGCCAAAGGTCTGCCGCACCTCCCTCCCGGGTCTCCAGACTAGGGCAGTCCACCTCCTGCGTCCGACCTCTCCCCACTCACCCTCCTCTTCCCCCCTGCCGCACCCTCCATGCTCCGATCCTCACCCCTCATCCGGTCCGGCCCCTGCCCATCACGGATCCGCACCCCGTCAACCCTCCTCTCATTGAACGCCCACTGACCCCAGCTCGGCACTATACAGTTTCCTCACTCCCTCTCGCATCTCTCACTCCAGCGCTTCCCATCTCCAACGTCTCGCCCCCCCCCTTTCCTCGTTTGAACCGTCATCCCATACGCCCATGTTAATTGCTCCTCGCCTTCACTGTCGTAAGAAACGACGCGGAAATAATCTAACGTGCGCTGGAAACGGCGATAATATCAAGAACTCACCCATATTTTGTGCTCCCGCGTCATAGTAGACTGCCAAATAGTGTCCTGCACTGGCAAAACGTACATACTGTCTGCATCGTCCAATCTCTACATTATACCCTATCCGTCTGTGGTCAAACTAGGATCCTGAACTGTTTCAGCCCAATTTTCTTGTCAAAAGCGATATTCCCACCGATCCGATTTAAATCACTGAAGGGACTCCTCTGAGGTTTGAAGTTAGATATTTTTGACTTTTTAGTGAGGTACTTTACATAAAATGCTCATACAAACATTTTCAAAACATCTCTAAAAACATGATGGATTCCAAATTTTTGGGGAACACTTTTTTTTCTCTGGTAACGTAAATTACTTAAAAGAATGGTGCAGGTCTATTTTCATTAAAAATACCCGATCTTATCAGAAATGTTTATAGTAATATAGGTACAATTTTTAAACAGTTTTCTTCATAGAAAAAATATTTCTCCTTGTATGAATCTGTAAGGTATAAAAAAATGGCGATACTTCCATATTTCAGCGATGATTTTCGAAAATGGAAATATTTTCATTATCAAGTGCAATATTTAAGATACAGATTTTAGCGTTCTAAATTCAGATTCTGTTCTAACAATCAGCTCTTTTTATTAAATTCAAAGAGTTGATACCCCTGCTGTCTTACCTTTGAATATCACTACGACCTGGCTCATTTCTCGATGTCAGCTTTCACCCCACTCAAATCAAACGAAGCGCCTTGTTGAACCCCTTGGCCTCCCCTACTCGTGTCTGCTGCCCACGCTAGTCGGCCATTGCTGCCATCAAAAGCACGGGAATGCTCCATTTGTTTCCCCAAAGACCCGTGGTACCAAACCACAATGCCTCACAGTCTCCTTCAGTTTGAACATTTTTTCCTCCACCTATCCTCTTCGAGCGCCGCCATCACTCCGCCGCCGCCCCCCCCCGCCGCCGCCCCCGCCGCCGCCCCCGCCCCCGCCCTCTCCGCCACCCCGCCGCCACCGCCCCGCCCCGAGTTGCGTGCGGGTGCGTTGCGCGCGGGTGAAATTGCCCGTGACAAATTGAACGCGCGGCGGTTGTGTCCGGCCCGACGCTCCCCGCTCGCCCCGCCCCCCGCCCCTCCCGCCCCGCGTCGGCGGCTGCGCGCCGGAAAAAGGGAAACCCAATCCCTGCAAAAGCCAAGTGTTTGGGAAAGTCGGCACCCGGCCGCTGTCGTCCAGGTCCGTCCGGCTGCGGTTCCATGCGGAGGGCGCTGAGCTGGAGGGGCCCGTGGAGAGAAGAGGGCAGAGATGACCCGTTGCGCCATGGAAGCACGTGGAAAGCCGCTCGCTGGGCCCGCTCTCCACACCAAGCACATGCTCTCTACTCTTCTTTTGGAATCATTCTAAGCAGCTTTTCGAGTCCAGCGACCCGCGATGGCTTTTTTACTCCAATGACCATTTGAAGACTGCCAAAAAATTATGTTGGTCTTTAATTGCCTTGTTTTTTAAATGTTATCAGGTGTTTTAAGCCCAATTCGTTTAACAATCTTATAACATGTGCCCCATAATTTTTTTTTTAATGTTTGGGTTATTTTTGGAGACTGATTCCTTTCGCCGAGCCCCTCCGGACATGGACGAACTGCTGAAGAATTTGACGCTTATCATTACTTCATTAGGGACCATAGATTTTGAACTTCCATATTTTCATCAGGGTGACTCTAACGGTGGTTATTTGATATGTGCAAATTTCTTTCATTTTAAATTTTTATTAAATTATTATTTCAATAAAACACCGAAGCAGAGTTCAAAAGTGGCTATTTTTTTTTTCTCTTTCATTCAATTTTAATTTCACATTTAATATTAGCCTTTCATTTTTTTTTAAAAGACATATTTGGTCTCAGAAGTAAATAATTGCTACATTGCCTGAATATATTACCTAACTTTAGACTTAAAACAATAATTATGTTTCTATACAATAAATAAATATTCTTTTTATAAATCCGACTACCGTAATAACCAATACATTCCAGAAAACACCATATTCGTCATAACTGTTATAAAAAACCATTGAATAAGGTCTCCCGTTTGATAGTTATATTGGTTAATACTGTTGAGTACAAAGAGGAAATGGGAAAATGCTCCACTGCGGCAAGTACCTGGAGGGGGGAAAACGCCTGCCAGTGACATGTGGGAAGTGCCAGATGTCTCCATTCAAGAGAGGAGAACACCGGCCGCAATCCCCACGTAAAACATGCACTGAACTTACGGGGATTAACGATGATTTCAGTTGACGCATCCGGAAAAGCCACGAAACACTCATTCATTAGAAGCGCCGGCTCTGGTCCCGCACGGAGGGTAGGGGGCGGGGCGGGGCGGGGGCGGGGCGGGCGGGCGGGCGGGGCGGGGCGGGGCGGGGCGGGGCGGGGCGGAGGCCGGGGCGCGGCGGGGCGGGGCGAGTCGGGGGCCGAGCCGCGGGGGCGGGCGGCTTGCTCGCTCCAGGGCGCAGGGGTGCGCTGAGGCTGGCGGGACGCCTTGTTTTACTGCGTAAAGGCCGGGGAAACGGCGCGTGGCCGGTTGTTGTTCCGCTCTGAAAGGCGGAGAGATTTGTTATTTACATGTATTTTACGCGCGCGCCGTGCTCATTTGACGCGGGGGAGCCCTCAATGATACGCCGCCGCCCAGGGTTGACGACCCTTTGAAGCAATCCTCCCGCGCCCGAAAGTAATTTTGGAGCCGGTTACTTCAGAAGATTAAATACTTTGTGTTAAGACAGAATGTACTTTAACCTTTCCGAATGGCATATTATAGCTTCTCTTGTATACTATACTACTTGGTTTAATTTTTTTGCTATTGTGTGGAGGTTAATTTGTGTTTAAACAGGATGCTAATTTGGTGCGCTGTACGATGGTTGTAATGATAGACGAAAGGTTTCATGTTGGAACTTGTAGTGTAGGACGCTTTAAATTGTATCCTTCATTTTATTCGCGCATGAAAGCTGGCAGAATAAAATTAAAAACCGCGTCGAGGGCTGTCGAGGATATAATTATCGGCTTTATAGGTTCATATTTATAAGCGATATTTGTAATATCCTGTTTAGGTATCTTCTCTTAATCCCTGTTTATTTTCCACCTTATAAACAGCCGTTATGCGTTTTAAAAACATAACCGCTTTGTTTAAATTGACTGCGCTCGGGATTAAAACTCCAGAAGCTTTTCTTTTCGTTCTTCTTCTTCCTCTTCATCTCCTTCTTCATTTCAGCAGTTAGTTCCTATTTGGAGGACCGTTGAGGCGCCACATCATCCTTTCTTTCCGAAAAACACGTCGTCAATTATAACTATTTAGCAATATGTATTGGGGCAAATTGCGAATGAAGCAGACTCTTGCCTGATTGCCTAATCTCTCTAACTTCGAAAAGATCCACTACCGCAAAGTAGTACAGAGAGCGCAGAAACAATTTACGGAAAAATGCGCGATACGTGGAGGTCCAATTTCCAATGACCCTAAACAGTTATAACCTGCAGAACTTTAAGTGAGGAGTGAGAAAAATACCCCTTGTATCTTTAGGCTGTATTTACAAACGTACTATAAAGATAAAACATATTGAAGCCATTTATATTTTATGGCCTAATTACATTAAGGGTTTAAAATTACAGTTACTATAAAGTGATGAATACGTTGCTAGTGTGATCAAAAAGCTGAGCCTTTGTAGTAGCAATGATGTAAATCGACGATTGGAATGTAGGTTATCATACGCAAGTATAGTCTGTTTCTGATTACTTCATTTTAAACTTGTTATTTCATGTTAAGGAATACTAGTATATACCCTCACGAAGTACTTCCAATAAATGAAACTATTTGGTTGCTACCACAGCAACAATACGTTCTCGCGTTACTTCTAATATTTGCAATTTTCAAAACTTCAGAGAGTTCAAACGAAAATGAGATCCTGCGTCATTTTGCCTTAGCGTGCAATTGCTCTATCCATGGGTTAAAAATTTTTAAAACGTTGACGCCATTTTTAGATCGTTTAACAATTCAATTTGTTAGAGCAGTTTTCAATTAAGATAAAAAACTATCTCATTATTGTTTCTTTTAGTGTTGTTACTTTTTTTGTATTTTTTGAAAAATTCAGTGTTCACTGAAAATGAAACCAAGAATTCCCAAAAATTGTACCCTCCTTTGTTACATACGGAGGAGAAAATGTAAAGAAAAAAATTAGTGGGCGTGTTTTATAAAATTAATTATTTAAGAATTCCCTATATTTCACGTAAAATAACGCAAAACAATTTCATTTTTCGAATAATTGTTTTTATTTTTCGAAAAAATTGACCTTACTTTAACGTCTGAAAAAATAAGATATCTTGAAGGGAAAAAAATTCTTGTCTGCAAAGACTGAATTGTGGGAGATATCGAAAAAAATTCAACTTTTGCAATTTCGGCAAAATTAGGGGATTTAATGACGATGAAAATGCCAACATATAAATTCGCGAATAAGTCAGAAAGACTAATTGAGAGGTTGCGGGAGTCTTGGTGAATGCGGCAAGCCCGGCGAATAAATTACAGCTATACGAAAAGAAATTGGCATGAGGGCAACGCCCCCTCTGCTCCCCCGATCGGGTGCGCCACCGCCCACGAAGGTCGCGGCCCACCGCAGAAGGGGAGAAGCCCGCGCAGCGGTACCGAGAGCGAAAGGGGGGCGCTCGAGTGGCGACTCGGTTGACACCCGCGACCACATCTACGCGGCGCCCGCGATAAGCGCCTGCCCGCAGTACGCGCACGCCAGCGCCGCCGCTCGTAAAGCGATACGCGGTCGGGCTGGCACCTCCCCATTCTCCCTCCCTCCCTCCCCCCGCGCGCCACGCCCCTCTCGCTGGCCAGCCAGCCCTCCACCACCGCGAGTCCCAAATTCTCCCTCCCGACGCTCCGTTGCCTTTTCAATTAATTATTCTCAATAGCGCAACTGATGTCTTCTGTCGGGGTAGTTGCCGTTAATGGAAAATGTCACTCTTCATCTGGCCTGTTATATGTAAGCTTCTGAACAGAATAATCATTAGCTCGGTTCCTTTAAAACTGAAATTGAATATTACAAATGCAAAAAAGAGAACAAAAATCCATCTTTTCGGGTAAGTCCAGGTTGTATAATTATATAAATATGATCTTCATAAGACTGTTATACACAATTATAAATATTATGAAAGGAATTTTAGCTTATAACAATGGTTTCTTAGTCGATAGCACTTCAATGCGGACAAGCAAATTCCATGTTTATTTCAAAGTCAAAACGACATATCCTTAAATTCAACTTTAATCGCTGCAATTTTTTAGTCTTTTTTCGTGGCCTATCTGTATTCTAACACGCCAGAGCTTCCCCCAACATACCTCGACCGATTCTCCATTGCCCACCCCAGGCCAGAGCTCACTCACGCAAAACTCCCGCATTTCGTTACTTCATTACGTTTGTCCCTCGCAGACCCGACATCGTTGTCTAGAATAATCCCCCCACCTCTCTCTCTCTCTCTCTCTCTCTCTCTCTCTCTCTCTCTCTCTCTCTCTCTCTCTCTCTGCACCCATTACTCCGCCTTCCCGCTTCCCTTCGCTCCAACCCCGTCAACTGTTCGCTTGGGTTCATGTCTTTCCCTCAATGCTCCGAGCAGCTCAACGCTTCATTGCCCTCCATTACAGCCCCTCCTCGCTCGCCGCTCACTACCTCTTCGCTGCTCACCCCGGGCCCTTTAGTCCGTACCTCTAGCTGTTCCCATCCATTTCGTCATCCTTCACTCCTCTCTCACCTAACTGTACATATTTATGATTCATGTTTTCCCATTATCGTGTTTCACTAATTGCCTCTGCTAGTATCTCTCTTATCGACACGTTTTGTTGCTAAATTATTTAATCGCGCGTTACTCAGTTCTATTATCAGTCTAGTATAGTTCTATTATCAGTCAAACCACTTCTTATCTTATCCATGTTCGTTTTACATTCGTGTCAATTTGCATATTTTCCCTCTCCTTCTCTGTGAGTGTTCCGTTCCTCTCTATCTCCCTCTTTCCGTCTCCTATGCAACATACACGTACGCGCTCACCCTCTCACCCCCCCACAACCCCACACATGCACACCCAGATGTCCCTCTCTCTTTTTTCACGTCTCCGTCTCCCGTCTTTTGGCAGTCGTGTGAGCTCATTCGCTGCAACCGGCGCCGGGCGTGGTTATTACGGGACAGTTTTCCGATGGCAAGCACCGTCGTCGTCCTGGCGTATCGATTCGGACGCCGCCCGCCCGCCGCGGCCTCCGCCATAATCACGGGGTAATGAAGCTTTTGAAGCTGTAATGACCCCGCTGCGTGCAAGAACATCGCCCGAGCGGCGCGAGCGCTGCTCTGCTGCGGCCCCCGGCGCGGCGCGGCGGACGCGGTGGGCGCGCGGGCGCGGGCAGGGGCCGTGGGCGAATGGTCCCGGCCCAGCGACGCTCCGTGTTTCTCGCCGTCGGTTATGGGTGCTCCGAGTGATAAGAAACTGTTCACGACGGTTACAGCTACAGTGAGAAAATTTCAACTTTGGTTTTTTTATTTTCTGGCTACCGCTTACGCTGTAGAGAAAAAGTTATATGATGCTGCGCGACAAAAAAACGAATTCGGGGCAGAAAAACTCTTATTACAGGGCCCTGATAACGAAAAAGTGGATTATTCCAGTTGCTAGATTTAGAAAAAAAACCTCTAACACGTGGTGTAGCCAGAATCCACGTTTTGTGGGTCCATGATACCAAAAATCGATTGAGGGCAAAATGTTTGTCCGCCCATCTCTGAATTACGCTAGCGGTTAAACCGTTCAGCCGATTTTCTCCAAAAATAATATTCATTAATCGATCTGATTGATGTCGCGGCCCTTTGAATTTGAAACCGATATTTTAGTAAGAAGCCTCTGGGACATATTAATAATTTTCAAAAATATGGGTACATTGTAATTTTTTCGGCTTCTTTCTACAATTACAATTATGAAGACACAGATTTTTCCTGTAATGAAATCTGAGGTGTTTTTTTTCCTTTTTCCCCTTGAAAATATGGGCGAGAAAGTACATGCTGTTTTAGCATAACAAGTTTTTTTTAGATTCATCAAAATGATCAGCTAATACTGCTTCACTAATAGATTCTGTTTTGGGGGGAACATTTGAGTTGTATTAATATAATAGGTTACAAAGCCTACATACACGCCAGAATGATATTGTTACCGGAAATTACTTAAAGTGCATGACAAGTTAGCGTAGACTTATTTAAGAGATTGCGTCGTTGAATTGTGTTTCAAAGAGTGATCTTAAGAAAATTTCTTTCATTTGATGTCATAAATAAGAGTTCGATTTATTTCAATGTATAATTCAATTTATTCAATTCGTGCTAAAAAAAAATTTGCCTTATCGTGTGATATAAATATGTTGTCTCTGGAAGTTGTACTCCTATTACCATTATTTCCAGTGACCATACTGCGGTTTGTGATATTGAATATTTAAGAATATATCGTTTAACTGACCCGAGATCCGTGGCTTTCAGTTTTTGCACTTCTAACCTTCAAATCCTGACTAAACAAAGTAGGCTACCGTCAAAGTGAATTTTGAATTCTCTATTTCTCATATTATTTCCTCGAACAAAACACCACGAACGTCTACAGCACCACCTCCTTTTTTTTTACAGTGCCACCACGATCAACAGAGTTACTGAATGTCCAAGTCAGAAGGAGTCATACAACATTAAAGTGAAGCCCTCATCAGAAATTTTCTTAAGCTGCGCAAAAGTAATGTTAACAGACAGTGAATTTGTTCGTTTGACTTGCATTTATAGGTTATTATTTATTTTTTCTCAAAGTCCTTTAAAGGGATTTCGATCCTTATTAACAAATCAAAGGTGAAGCCCGAGACTCCCGCTTACTTATTCACACTCAATGAGTCCTTGACTGCCGTTGTTCTTGATTCCTATGAGTGTGGTGTTTGAATATTACCAAATTAATGTACTGTATATTCAAATAATTGTTCAGGATCATCTGCAGAGGAAACGAAATAGACGTAACAGCAGAAACTGTTGTGTGAGAGTCACAAGAAATGAATATAAATGTAATTCTATGAGTTATTGATTAAAGTACATTTTAGTCTTTCGGTTTGTTGACAGCTTTACTCCACTCCTGAATAATTTATGAATTAATGATGATATGCATATGTGGTGTTCAGTTTGCCGGGCTGGTTTGCTCTTGCCTTTCTACGGGCTGCGTTAGCTCAGTGGAAACATCGTTGCATCAGCAGGATCATTGACCTGGGTGTCCTTGGATTCGATTTTCGATGTCGAAAATCCGACATTCGACATAAGCTAAATAGCTGGTCGAATTCAAGTTCACTCTTGTGTCTGTAGAATTCTAGCAGCCCCGACTGCTCTGATCGGCAGTTTTCCGTGATTTCTACGTTCAGTATAAGACGAAGTTATAGCAATACCTTAAAAAAAGACGACGACGGACCGCGCGCGATCTTTCCGTCCTCATCCTTGATGCGCCTACTCTCTTTATACTCACACGCATTACACTACTAGAGATGTCGAGGGCATAGATGTTGTTGCGGCTGGCGCAGTTCCCCGTTTGGGGGAATTCGTGGAAGGAGAAAACTCTGCAAACCGATGTGCAGGTCCTTGTTTTCCAAGTCTCGCCGCTATCAAAATTCGCCTCCTCCGTGACTTTCGTGAGATACGAATCCATAACCTTATATTCCACGTGGAACTGTTCCCACCTGAGTCGTCGGTGCTACTACGAAGGTGAATGAAACGAAAAGAGATGCACATTTTGGTCAGTGAAAGTGGCGGGGAATTTCCGGCTACCCATCCTGATTTTTAAGGAATTTTATTTCCGTGGCGGAAGTAACCTGCCCCTTGCGGGGTCGGCGCCGCCGCAGCTCACGAAGTGCTCACTCAGCCTGCTCGCCCTGGGCCAGCGTCGGCCGTTTGGCAGCCCACCCTGCGCCCCGCGCCCGGCGCGCGAGGAGGCGTGTGGCAGCAACGCTCCGGCGCGCGCGCCGCGTGCGGTGCGATAAGAGCGACTGCGCAACTAGCGGACGACTAGCAATGCAAGCGCCAGCTGTGAAGAAGCGGAACTTCGTCGGGACTCAATAGAAGTGGGGAGGTTCGATAAAGTGACACTTCGAAAGCAATGTTGGATTCAAGTGTTGTCGAAGTAGGCAAAATTCACTGACAGGAAGATCACAGTTCAGATGGTTCGAATTTGTTGCATTTACTTAGTGTAGGAAATTTTATCGTAATACGCCTGGCTGAAAATTACATGCGTACTAGATTAATATAAGCATGAAATTAATTGCTGATTGCAATAGCAATAGATAAGCCTATATTTGGTGAAAAATGAATTAAAAGCAGAAATGCATACTTTGCATATACGTTCATCTGGTAGAGCACAAACACAATATTAAGGTCACCATTTCTTATCATTCAAATACGCCGGAAGAGATGGCTCACGATATCATCTGATGTCACTGCAGTCCCTCTGACCGGGAGATACTAGGTTCAAGTCCCGACGGTGTCAGGATTTTCCGCACTAGTTTGTCAGGGTCGAATTCAGTCGCTGCCTGGAGGCGATTCTTGCGGCCGGCTGCTCAGATCGATAGTTTTCCGTGGTTTTTCCCATCAAGACCACGCGAACGCCGGAGCAGTACAAACGCACCGCGCACGATCTCTTCCTTGTCCTATCCTCTCCCGTTAACCGTCGCTAACACTAACACGCACTACACAAGCACACATGTCAGGAGACCGGTCGGGAGCTTAGAGCTTGTCCCGCTGGTGGGAGATATCTGATTGGAGAAAACCGCCGACTAGCCGACGGTAGGTCGACGCTGGATCTCGCCGTACAGAACCCAAAGACCACCGCCACACTCCCGAGCAAAAAATATACCCTACACTTATGGGAATAATGTCCTTTCTAGTTGACGTGCCCAGAATCACTAACAATCACTCAAACAGAGGTAGGTATATTAAGCTGAGCGCGTAAACTGCGAAGTCCAGGTCTTCAGTTATTTTTCTTCTCGGTTGTCCAAACAGTAATTTGTAGAACTATGGATAGAAGAAATAAACGCATTGTTGTTTCTAGCATTGTTATGAAAATGGACGAAAATGCTTGTCTCAATAGTTGTGCGAAGAAGAGAGAATGGCACAGACCTTGTAGTACTTCTTAGTTTTCTAATTTTTTAGTCAATTTTAGCTTTTTGTTTTTTCACCACCCTCTTCCCTATTGCCATCTATCGCCTCTCAAACTACGTTTTTCATATTTTCTCATTTTCGTCCCCTGATTGTTAAAATGAATAATGATTTTTAAGAATACTAATATGCTATTTATAGAATAGTAAAATACCGTCATATGTGGATATTTTCGTTGAAACAATTGAGCAATATTTGAGAAAATGTCATTTGAACGTTTCTAAGAAACAGAAATTTGAAGTTATTTTTCACAGAAAACTTTTGCAGAAATTTCATTGGAAGTTTTTTGAAGCACTTCTCACAAATGTATACGAATTGTTGCTACTGTAAATATTACGGCGTGGGAGAGAGTTAATAAAATTACTATTGTATACTTTTTGGAAAGAATACATCAAAGTCGCATTTTTGTCATGTTATTTACCATTATCTGTTCAAAAAATTAAAAATTTCTAGCTGTTTTTGATAAAATGGCGTTTGAGCGTTTTTTGAAAATATTGAATTTTGCTCTTCATACAATATATACTTGGAGCTTCTCCAATTTACCAGAAACTCTATGACCTTATGTTTCACACAGCCAACACAAACATTTTTATTATAATAATTTTGTCTATAATTATTTGAAAGCATCTCTAATCTCTAATTCTGTTCTCACAAATACTATCATTTGTTGGTGCAGTTTTGTTTTTAATTTCTTTTTAACCTTTATTTCTTAAGTTGTAGGTTAACTGTAGGTTTTATCCTACAGTTGATACTCTATAATTGCACAAAATTCGTTTTTGCATTTATATTTACAAAAAAGAATAGTTACAAAATATAAATTCACATTTGACAAATTCTCTGACAGTATTCAGTCTACGTAACCTCTCTCAAATACACAGAAATTGAAAGCAAAATTGAAGTTTTATTTTGATATCTATGTGTTGTTTCCAGTTCATTTTAGTGTTCATGTGCAGTCCAAGATATGTAATGCACCTATGTGGTGGGGTACAATGGAATAGGCTCATTATTTAATATAAATGTGGTTGGTGGAGTGTATGGCCTTAAAAAGAAAAAAAATGCTGCAGTTTTGTTTGAATTTAATTTTTTTAATTTGTATGACCAACTGTCTCTTTGGTTTGCGTCTAATTGTATGTTGTTTTTAATGTTGATTAGAGAGTGGTTGGAAGAGAAGATAAGTATATAATCTGCAAACTGTGCTGTTTTTACTGTTGGATCTATGGGGATGTCAGCTACGTACAGATTGAACAGTGTGGGTGATAGGGGGGTCCTTGGGGTAACCCAGCTTTGATTAAACTGGGATTTGAGTGATAATTGTTGAGTGTTACTGCAAAGGTTCTGTTGCATAAGTACTTTTGGATTATTGAAGTGATGTACTGTGGAGTGCCGATTTTCTTTAGTTTATATATTAGTGCCTGGTATCACACTATCAAATTCCTGTGATATTCGAGTGATATGAGTATTGACTGATGTTTTTTCTGAAATGCAGTGTTGAAATGTTCTATAATTCTGAGGAGTGATTGTTGTGTGAATATGATCATAGAATACAAATTTATTTCTTGGGATTGCTTTTGTTAATTGTAGTTGCTTTTTAAGTCGTTGTAGTATTATTTTGTCGAAGATTTTGGACAGAGATGATAGAAGGCTTATTGGGCAATAGCTGTTGGTGTTAGTTGAATTTTTATTTTGTTTTCGGAACGGGAGGAATAATGGCATGCTTCCAAGTGGATGGACATTTTTTTGTTTTGAAGCATGAATTGTATATTTGTTAACATGTTAACATATGCAATTGCTGGGGCTGTTAAGTGTTTTAGTATTGAATTACTGATATTACAGTGAGCTGGCGCTTTTTTTATAGGGAGAGAGTTAATGATTTGTTTTATTTCTTCAGAGTTTGTGAAATGAATTTTTGGTGAGTGTGGTAGTTTAGAAGGATTATTGACTGTTATTGTGTTGTGTTCCGGGTGCAGTTTAGATTGGTTGAGGGTGAAAGTCTTCTCAAAGTAATTGACTATTTTTTCTGCCTTGTCGGATGGGGTGAATAACTTACCTTTAGGTGAGTTGATAGGTGGAATTATTGTTTTCTTTTTTAGTATTTGTTTTGTGAATTTCCATATAGAGTTGTTTTGCGTTGTTAAATATTGTATCTTGTTTTGAAATTTGAGATTTATATATTTTTTAATGATTTCTTAACTTTATTAATTAATATGTTTAGTTCTTATTTTATTTGTGAGGATTATGGTTAGGTTGCATATTCTTTTGGCCTTGTTTTTTACGCTTATTATGTTTTTAATTTCTGAAGGTAGAACTGAATGTTTAATATTGTTATGCATTTGTGTATTTGTAGGTTACGTTTCTGTTATTGCTGTGTGTATTATGGTGTATAAAAATAGTACGGCGTTTTTGAATTCCATAGAATTTCCTCCTTTCTTGTCCATTAAAGCAAAACCGTGATGAGAACTTTACTCCTGCTTGTATTAAAAAATAACTTTAATTTAACGTTTTCTAAAACATCACTAATTTCATTTGTATCGCATACACTATCTGATATTGTAGGGTCCAAGTTTTAATAATTTTTTTTACAATAATACACATTGGGTTTCAAATCCTTATCCACGACTACTGAATTGATAATCTTAGGAACAGAATTACAATCAATATTTTGAAAAAGAATATTGTATTACTTATTAATAATCGACCAATAATCGTCCAAAATAAGAAACTCCGGTTTGCTTTTTAGTTAATCAAAAGTACTGAAAGATATTTCATCTCGCAATGTTATCTTTTGCACTTTCTTTAATAGCAGCAAGCAGGTAACCGTATTCTAATCGCAATTTTTTTCTAGAAGACTTTCCCTGTAGGAAGTGCTTGGGCGATTCAAGCAAGCAGAACAATTAGGCGCCAAAGAAGGCGTATATCCACGAGAAAGTCGTGTATGTTTTAAAGGAGGTCTGATATTTAGTCCATTATCACAGTAGAACATTGAATTCTTCTCCATTTCCCACTTCGCAAATGCACTTCAGAGAGGTGAAAGTAAACACTGAACTTAGCAACTACACATAATTCCCTTACCTGGGGACATAGCCTCTATTCACCATGATTCTCACAATTATCTACCCGTTTTACTCAACGTAAGGTGGCATGGGTTGCCGTGGTTCTTAGTGCACGAAATTTCATTTATAATTGTTTGATTTTACGTAAAAAATTAAGAGGGTATGCGTTAGATAAAAAACTTTGTTATTTAGATCACTGGTGAAGTAGATACCTTCTAATAATTAAATATGGTAAATTAAAGGTGTTGTCTGTCAAATTTATTTTGCTAATGATCGTTTCGATCGCGTAGCGCTAGTTAAAATTAGAAATACCGAAATGAAATTGGATTTAATTCATGAATTATAAAAATTAAGTATAAGTTGTTACAAAATATTATAAACGAGAAGTAGACATTGTTTGCCAGATGCGTAAGCAAACTGGGGCGTACATACCTTGCACCTTCCGGGCCGACAACGAAATTTTTGATACCAGACAACACCTTTAATTTACCATATTTAAAATACTTTAATTTTTTTGAGACACCGTACACTATATGCGTTACGCATTGATTCACCAATTTATATTGATGAATTCAAAGGATGTGAACATTTTCTTTTGTAATACACGGGCTTAATACCTTGTCTCTTCGCGCATCCTGTGAAGTCAGAAAGGTTGTGTAATGTTAATTAATCATCCTTCTTCCTCGTCGTGGCTAGCCGGGTCAACAGCGATTAAAGCAAGGATAATTACAATACATTGCATGATATTAAAATGAACGAGCGAGACCCTTGAGAACAAACATGCACGATACAATCTGCACTGAGTCTGTTCATTGAACTAGGATTCTTCAAGGCGCGGGAAAAATCATTAGTAACAGCATGAGGAGAGCGTACTAGCCATTAGTACAGCTCTATTACATCTCGTTGCTTAATACATTTATTAATTCTTTTGAAGGAACATTGGTTGTACATGAGGCTTCTCGGCGTTAACTTGATATTTGGAACATCGTACCTCACAGTGAACTCTGGGAAATTGCTAATCTAGAAAAATATAAAATATTACTTTGATGCAAGCTATAGAGTTAAACGCCAAAAGGCAGGTGCAGATGAGAGTGGAAAAGACAGTATCGATGATGAAAGTTGAGGCGGTAGAAAAAGTTGTAGATGAAAAGGCAGTAGCAATTGGTGGAACAATGGAAGTGGTTATAGTTATGACTAGGGGGAGGATTTTAATGAAATGAAATTTGATAAAAATTATTTTTTCTTTTCACTTTAGAAAAATGTCGTTTAGTATATAAATTCATTTTATGTTATGAGAAAAGGTAATGTCCCATTTTGTGACTCTTTCATGGGTCGCTCTCAACCGCGCTGTGGGCAATCGTTGGCGCGCCGCCTGCCCGTGCCTGATCCTACGAGCTCCTAGTACGCTCCTCCCTTCGATATTATGTGCTAAGGACCGTCATTGATCTCGCACTTGATTGTATCCTGCTCCTACTTGTACTCACTTCCGTCAGGATATCATAATGGAGTAATGACGTCTGCTGAGACATAGAAAAGAGTTGTTGTACATTAGTGTGTGGGGGAGCTCAAAGCTTTTGGTTGGCGACTTTGTAAGATCCATCTTCCGTCGTTCTTGCAATAGAAAGTTCTGAAATGAAGAAATTAAGACTCAGCGGCGTTTGAATCTGATTTCCAACATTAAGTACAAGTACTTCAAGAAAATATCGTGTCACCCGTCCGGGGATTTATTCACATGTTTTCCAACACATGATTCGCCGCCCATGTTATTTTAATGGTTTTCTGATTTATTACCATCAACCCGCGCGTGAACACTCAAAAAACACTTCCTATGAAAGAAATTTGATGAAACATTTGTAAAACTACCTGACGTCAAATTTCGTATTGCTCATAGCTTCTCCAATGTAATTCTTTTAAATGTTCATTAAAAGCTCAAAAAGAATGAGCGGGAAGAACCATGTTTAATCAGCGGCGGTCGCGACGTGGCCCTTCCCCACGGCAGTCGTTGCACTCGGCGCGTGGCGATGTTCTGTGCGGACTCCCCCTGGCGCCCATCCCTCCTTCGCTCTCCCTCGCCTGCTCCAGCCGCCCACCGCGTTTCTCTGCGTCTCCCTTCTTCATCCCATCTCTCTTGCTTCGTCAGTCTAGTATGACGAATTCAGTCGCTGACTGGATGGGAATTCTAGTGGCCGGCTGCTATGATCATTAGTTTTCCTTGGTTTCTTTGATCAACGCCAGGCAAATGCCGGAGAAGTGCCCTATCAAACGGGCCACAGACCGACGATCTTCCTTACCTCTTCATTGTCCTATCCTCTCCCCTTGCACAGATACTTACACTAACACGCGCTGCACAAGCACACATGCCAGGAGACCGATCGGAAGCTTAGAGCTTGTCCCAGCTGGGGCGGTGCCCCGCTGGTAGGAGATCCCTTGTTGGGGAAAACTCCTCCAGCTGACGGTAGGTCAGCGGCGGATCTCGTCATAAAGCGGGGGAAAAATAACAGCCACCTACCAATCAAAACATACACTGCATTTACGGGACCAACGAGCCTGTTAGTTGACGTGCTTGGAATCACTGAAATAATCAATTAATCAAAATCCTTCAGTCTATTTTAGAAATCATGACCGTTGTTGAATAATAAAATTGGTTCACGGGATTGGTCAGAGTGGGTCAGTGAACTCTTCCGATATAAGTGTGCACGAAATCGGTATGTTCGGTTCATATCAATTCGTGTCCCCTTTCCAGAGGTAGGACCCGACTTGCCCCCCCCTTCCCATGCCGCGGCGGGGCTTTGCGCGTGGGGTCGTCGTCCCGCACGCTGCGGCGGCGCATTCTTGGGCCGCAGGCGTCAGCGCTCCACGCGCTTCCGCGCCCGCTTCCGCCTGACGCCCCCGCCCCCCACGCCCACCTCACCCAACGGCTTATCTGCTCACGGCCTCCGCGCGTCAGGGCACCAGGCGACTCCCTCTTCAGAAGGGATACTTGTTTTCGTGAAATACGACAGTAGAAACTACAAGTGCTCAACAGCACGTACTTTCTCGCATTATTAGGAACAGTTATGTAATACAGTAAAACTTGCTCAACGCAGAACGTGCATTATGCGGATATCTGTCTAATCCTTTGAGGTTCCGCATTGAGCAAATTTTATAATAATGCCATTATAATGTACATTATAATATTCCACTCTCTGTCCTGACTTCAGACATCACTTGAAAAAGTCCAATCAGATTCAAACGAATCGCCTGCGATGCATGTCTGCATTTTTTTCGATAGCCAGGACCACTGGCCATTTCTTACTATTACAAAAGAAACAAGCATGAAACATCTCAACTGTTACAATGTATGCTCTATCCGAGGAAAATTGTTCAAAATTGTTTCGAAGATAATTTTGAAAATGCCCTAAGTGCCCTAGAGGCTTAATGTAAAGTGCATAAAAACGTTTGTCTCTCTCTCTCTCTCTCTCTCTCTCTCTCTCTCTCTCTCTCTCTCTCTCTCTCTCTCTCTCTGTGAAAACTGTATTATATATATATATTCACAAACGGACAGATGGACGGACAGACGCATAGACTGACTGTCCTGACAGACGGACGGACGGACCGACGGTCGCACAGACGGACGTGCAGACGGACGGTCAGACGTTTGGCGGTCAGACGTTTGGCGGTCAATTGATTTTTTGGTGTCAAGGACCCACAAAAAAGGGATTCTGGCTACACCACATGTTAGAAGGTTTCTTGCCCTAAATTTAGCCTCTAGGCTCAGAAAACATGCAGAATTGGCAAACTAAATATGAATGAGAGGGAAGAGGCAAGACAGAGAGCAGAGTGTAAGAGACAGAGTCAACAGACTGCGACAGGTGACAGAGAGAGAGAGAGAAGACGGTGAGAGAACAGGGAGGGAGATGAAGGGCCGAGCAACGTCTGCCGGGTTACGCTAGTAAATATATATTACTGATTAATTAAATTAGCTAAAAGAAGTAAGTGCTTGTAATCGTTTTTAGATGCCTCTCACTTGGAAACCATTGAATTTTTTGGAGTTTTTAGGCTTTCATGTGCTGATTTGTAATCCCGATTAATTGCAGCATACGAGTAATTAAGGTTTTCATTTAGAAAGAAATGTATGTTCCCTACTCAATCAAATTTTGTATCTTTTGCTTTAAATATACGGTTGTGAACTCCAGACGTGATATTGTTTGCTATTATTTACCAGTTTTATAGTATAAACACTAAATTGCATCAGCACCCTAAAATAAATAGAATTAACGCTTATCTGACGCCATTTGTTCATTATGTCGTTTCCAAGATCAGCTATATTTGCTCTTGGTCGTTTCGTTTTACGAGTTGCAATTGCTCTTTTAAAAGCAGTGTCTTTTCTTTAGGCGAGCATATATATGTTATAGGGTTACAGTTAGCGAAGAAAAGATAGTGTGTACTTTTAAGTCCGAAGATCATTCAAAACTGGTTCCGAGGACAAACTCATCGTACATTCTCGGAGTCACAGCTATCGCCGCGTCCTCGCGAAGCGAGTTTATTTAATTTTGATCGTTTGTGCCCTTCTTCTCTAACCCCGTTCTCTCTTTACTGCTTTCTGCAGTCTCATGGTTTTCGAGTTTTACGATTCCAATTTAGCGTGCCTATCTTAACTCGAGAGACCATTTCTTGTTTATTCGTCTCTTTGTCCTTTAGTTTTTGAGAAGGAGTGGGGCTTCGTTCCACGCTGCGGTTGATTTCGATTTCCCCACGCGAGGAACAGGACACTATTATTTTGAAAGGGTCGGAGTATTACTCTATTTGCTAGCGAGCCCGTGCAGTTGATTCCTGTGGAGAAACGAGGTCGTGCTGGGCGCCCCTGGCGTCTGCATCATTATGCGCGTTGTTTTGACCGCGCTGCAAAAATCTTTCGGCGTCTGAACGCCGCCGTTTCGCTACCCAGCCTTTAGCGGGTGTCGCCCTTTGATTTGCGCACCACCCCCTCTACTTCAGCAGGTCGCCGGCTCATTCACCGGGAAGTTTCTTCAATCCCAAAACACTTCATCGCACGTCCCCTAGATTAAACTACGAAAGCAAAAACACTGCCTACAAGCGTATAAGCTTCCACCACCCAACTCATTAACCCTGATATCTTCCTCGACGAGACAATGATGCCTTCGGCAGCTCTTCAACCGGCAGATTTCGTTACGTCGATACTTAGTTACTTAAGACTCCAGTCAATCTGTACATTGCCTTCGGCAATCTTAATTATGTGCATCAGCAGAGCATTTATGCACTTTCGAGTGTGTCAGAATGACAAACCGTCTCTATACCGGTACTAGTTGAGCGGCATTCGCCTACCTGTTCGCTTGCTGTAAGTTGGCCCCGTGAGCCGCTGCCTACCACATCTGCTGCCGTCTGTGAGCTCTTTTTCACTGTTTCTGTCCCGTTTCGGCACTGCACACGCGCTCTTCAATCGGTGGTCCCTGTGGGAAGCTTGAAGATGCAGACAGCGCGTGTGTTGCGGGTTGCGTTGCCTCTGACCTACCATAAATTCCTTGGCTAATTGGAAATTGCAGTGAAATTGAATTGCGCTTTTGGATTTACACGTTTTTATTTACTTACATACGTACGCATATACGGAGTAATAAACGCAGTATAGATAAAGTTATGTAATACTGAGAAATATATTCAAAATATTCACTGGGACTACGATATTTCAAATACACGATTTCGGTTACTCTGCTACCGAAAAAAGTGTTGTTTTTTGTTTGTTTTTTGTTTGCAACCAGTGAACTGATAATAATCATATATATGAACTGAACAGTACGAGACCGTTATAAAATAATTAACGACTAGCTGAAAATTCCAGATTTTGTAAAGTACCTTTTAAGAAACTCGGGCTCAATCTCTTCCCACCCCCGCATGTTTACCTGCATGTGCCCTATATATTTCCCCATGATTTTTGCTCGCTCTCCGCATTTTGACTACGCATCTTCCAGCAAGTTTTTCTCATGTTTCCTTACATGTTCACCTCATGTTTCCAGCATGTACCCAACATGAACCATACTCTTTTGATTTCTATATGTTTTCTCATACGTTCTACTGCAAATTCTCCCCAATATCCCCCGCGAGTTGATGTGAAAATTAATACACAAATTCGAAAATGTAATTTCATTGGGTTTTAAATACTTTTGTAAACGTTTCGGAGACAGATAGTCCAGTGGTTCGTGTGGAGGATGAAGTGGAAGGATCGGAATAGCGAGGTCCCAGGAGGGCGAATCCGCCAAAATGTAACAGAAGGATCTACAGAGCTAGTGGTGCTAAAACAGCACTATTTTCTGGGTTTTAGTAATGGTTATTTAGTACTATTTACACCGCAATTTCTCTCCAAATTAACATATCTCAGTTATTATATTTTTTAACTTTTTTGAAATCGTAGAAGATTTGGTGCGAAAATTAAATAGTTTCCAGCAATAGATTTTTTATTTAAGTCTTTAAATTAAAATATATTTTGGCATTGAATTCGTTGTATAAGGTGTGCAGTGTATTCATGAACATAACCGATGAATTTTTTTGCCTTGTTCTATGTAAGCAGTATGCGTGAAAGTGAAATAATTAAAAGTTAATCAATAATAAGTTACTGATAACATTGGCATCATTACAATCCCTCAAGCCGACGTGTAAACAGGCGTCGGGTCTCTTGTTCCAGCGGTGGAGGAACGCCGCAATTCCTCAAACCGCCGTTACACTTACGGGACTATTGACCTCAGTAGTTCACGCGCGCGGGATCAATACCCACTCCCTCTCCTGCTCCCCAGAGCTCCATTTTACGCACGTTGCGCTGGCGCTGGCGCGGGCGCTTGGGCTCTTGGCTGCAGCGCAGCTGCTCCGAGCCCCGGCGTCGGGGCGCCGCGTGCAACGCGAAGCAGGCGAGCAGGCGGAGAGGGGGGGATGGGGAAAGCTCGGTAATCAGGCCCTAACTCGCTCTCCTAAGGAGGCGGTGCCGGATTACTGAAGTTCCGGTGGGGAGGCGGGCGCGCCTCCGGGGAGGAGGGAGGTGAGGGCTCGGCGGCGGAGGGGAAGCGCGGGAGGGCGATCGCTTTCCTCTAGTTTCCTGCTCCCCGTTCGCCACTTTGCTCTTCGTTCCCCTCCCAGCGCCCTTTCTCGTTCCATCCCTTTTGACACTTCGACCATCATCGTTACGCTTTTCCCCATTACCTTATTCCTTCTTTCTTGTTCCCTTAGATTCATGAGAAGCAACGTTATGATTAACGTTACGTTGGTATAACGCGCAAGTTCATCTTTGAAGTTCATTTTTCCCCATGATTTCCGAAATTTCCTCTTCTTTTGCTTCGCTTTTCCGTTGCTGTTAAATTTGTATTGTTTACCACCTTTAATTTCTACACGTTTCTAGTCAAATTTCGAATTCCTTTCCAACCCAACGCGCTGTATACGGCGTATTTTAATGAAATCAGATGTCGGTGGAATGGACCGGATCTTACCGAGTAGTGAGAGTTCAACCGGACGTGTTTGGCGAGAGAACATCCATAGCGACACATGCGGATGACCAACTACAGAATTTCACTTACAGAGCACACACATTTCCCTTTTCATTTTATGTTAGCGAATTTTTAATAAACTTTGACTATTTCGTAATCTGAATATACCATCGTATCATTTTTTTCATACTACTTACGTAGTTTAGTGGTATGTAAAGCTCCAGCGAAAAAGGGCAATTTTTCTACAGAACAACTATATTGTCGAACACTGTTACCCAAAGCGTGTATAATTCTTGCTTCCTTATGTAATAAATTACTTCCCTTTATACGTTATCTAGTAAGACTCCACGTTTTTCGGGGATACCGAAAATTGACGTCAGGCAAAACGTCTGGCTGTGCGTTCATCTGTGGAGACCATGAGTGTCTAAAACGTTCATTGAACATTCCCTAAAACTGATATTTTCCGGTCGCAATCTCATGGGCAATCAACTTTCAAACTGATATTATGATTTTGGGAGGCACTTCACTAAGTGTCTCGACGATATTTTCAAAATTTTCTCATTAAATGGGCCCAATATCTTTCGAACGTTTTTTTTTCACGAAATATTTGTCTCTCTTGAGCTATGAACAACACTAGCGCCTTAAACGACAGAAAATATTCAACGAAGTTGATATTTCTCGATCAATGTAACTGATGTCACAGATCCACGAAATTGAAACGGATATTTTAATAGGCGGGGCTTTAAAAGTCCCAATAATTTTTTTGGAATTTTAGTAATATTGCTTCAATTTTTTGTATTCATTTTTTTCTTAAATAAAGCAATATCCGCTTTATAAAACACGTTATAAAATGGGACAATTCCGAATTTCACTCAATTCACTATACTTTCGAAAATTTCAAATGTTGAAACGTTTTTGGTGTCTTCTTACATATACATTACTAAGATAGAGATTTTTTGCTTAAAGAATTTAAAAAAATAGTCTTTTTGGTCCGATGTTTATTAAAATGTCTTAAGTTTCGAAAACTATAGATTTTCTACTTTCTTTTTAATGTGTGGAAATGCTTTCGAAATCTAAGTTTCTGAGCTCAAATCTCAGTGAAGAAAAAAACAATGTTGGAAACATTTTTGCTGTTCAAGAAGAAATATAAAAGTATGTAACTGTTACAAAAAATGTGGAAAAGTTCGTCCTGTTTATATTTCCACTAGATTTTCTCACGGACTGGAGAGAGCACGAAAAAATCTACGAATGAGTGTTGAATGTGTTTAGAAACTGTGAAATGTGACAAAAGGTACACACGTGTGAAATGTCTCAACGAACACACGGAATTTTCGGTGAGTGACAGCGTTTGAAAATTCATATCAGAAAGCGCGACCAAAAAAATAGCAGTTCTCAGAAGCGTATAGAGAACTTATACGTGAGCTATAAACGGGAAAACGTGTGAGCTGGCCATGGCACGATGAGGTGACTATCGGCCTTAAAATGGGGCAGAGTCAACTGCTGAGTTAGAGTCGACCCAGATTCATTACAAGCACATTGCACACATAGTACTGCTCTCGCCTCTGAATGGCATTTCCGTACATTTATGATGCTAACGAACTTTTGCTCTATCTTATTACCATCGTTGTTCTTACACTGCATTTGATGGCCTCTCTTCAAAATACGTCCGGTTTTAATGTTCCAATAAATTCACAATCTGAACAATTTTCTGAAAGTTGGAAGAAAATATTTTTTTTTAATTGAAATCATTCGTAAATTTACAGCACATTAATATTCTTTTGAATACTATTTCGTGAAACTCCGTTATTTTCAACACACAAACTTCGATTGATTGATTGATTGTTGATTAATTGTTTTAGTGATTCCGGGCACGTCAACTACTAGAGCCATTATTCCCGCAAGTGTAGTTCATGTTTTTGCTTGGGAGGAGGTGGTGCTGATCTTTCCCTTGCTGTATGGCGAGATCCGGCGCCGATCTATTGTCGGCAAGCGGGGGTTTCCTTAACCAGGTATCTCCCTTCAGTGCGGCACTGCCGCAGCCGGCACAAGCTCTCGACCGGTCTCCCGGCGTGTGCTTGTGTAGTGCATATTTGTGTAAGTGTGTGTGTAAGAGGAGAGGATAAGACAAGGAAGAGGTAGGAAAGATCGTGCGCCGTCCGTGGTTCGTTGGTTAGGGTACTGCTCCGGCATTTGCCTGGTGTTGATCGGAGAAACCATGGAAAACTACCTTTCTGAGCAGTCCACCGCTAGAATTCTCCTCCAGACAGCGAGTGAATTCGATCTAGCTGTCAAGCTAGTGTCGAAAAACCTGCCACCATCGGGACTCGATCCTAGGACTTCCCGGTCAGAGGGAATCTCCGAGTTTTCATAATTCCCTTCCATCTTCCACACATGTTTTTTCGTCAGTTTTATTATCTTCTCATCCAGTTCACACCACCAATGTCGCTGGCGAGTCGCTCTGCCGCGTCGAAGTCAACTCGACGGCGCAGGGGCGGGAGAGCGGCCTCCTCGGCGCCCCCTCCACCGCCCTCTCGAGTGGTTTGGCGCTGCACGGGCTGCGGCGCGCGCCGGAGAGCGCGGGTTCGATCGGACGCGCGCCGTCTCCATGGCGACGCGCGGAATCCGACGCTGTG
>BOPP01000005.1:14259564-14282487 GCA_017312745.1 Gryllus bimaculatus | reverse complement strand
GGTAAGAAAGAGAGAGAGGAGAGAGGAGAGAGAGAGTAGAGCAGAGAGAGAGAGAGAGAAGAGACGGGGATAGAGGTGGGAGAGAGGGAGCTCAAGCAGAGAGAGGAGTCTGAGAAAGAGGGAGACGGACGAGACGAGGCGAGACCGGAGAGAGACAGGGAGAGACGGGAAGACGGAGAGAAAGGAAGAGACGGAGAAGGGATCACGAAGACGGAGAACGAGGGAGAAGACAGATAAGCCAGAACGACAGGAGGGAGGGAGAGATGAAGAACGAAGGACAGAATAACATGCAGCTGTTTTCCCACTACAGCAATTATTATAGCAAAGTATTTACCTATAACACGAACGAATTGCAGGCATTATTTCGCCTTCTTGTAATCAGTGCGGCGTTACGAAGAATGGTTTACAAGTAATTAAGAACGGCAAATTCGTATGAATATACATTTTGCCAAAAATCATTATTGATATGGAAGAAAATGAAAATGGATGGAAAATTAATAACAAAAATTAATATTTCTTTATTCCACACAAAACTACTCGATTATTACTTGCCTTACTCAAACATTCTTCTTACTACATCAAAGCGAAAATCATTTATTGTTTCAGCATCTTAACAATAATTAAAGGAATTATGAATGAGGCAATCTTAAAGAAATAACATAAAAATCATCGATCAATCATAATAATCCAATAGTAATCAATAATAATAATAATAATAATAAAATAATAAATAATAATAATGATAATAATAAAATGATATATGAAAAAATATTCAAATTCTAAACTCACGTAAACATCCAACTTGCATTCATCGTTGCAACATCGTTGTTAATAATACATTGACCGAAATCATCGGATGTTTTTAAATTATTGGGTTCTTAAAGTTGCTTTAGTAAAGTTTAACATTAACACAAAATTTTATTTGAAGTCCCCAAATGAATAGTTTATAATTGAGGCTTATCTGAAACGTGAAAACAACTAACAATCGGAAACAACTAAGCCTCTTCACCCAGGGTCATCTCAAAGGGTCAGCCTCAGTACGCCAAAATAACTAAGAAGCGGTATGGGGAAAACGGAGAAGGCCCTGCGCCCCACAACCATGTTTTTTGACCGCCTTATTCGATCTTCAAATCAGGGAAACCTTCAAAAACAAGGCACAAGACGTAATGGTACTGACACGAGATCATCTTCGCTCGGCGAAAGATAGTCTGCTCAAAAGAACGTAGATCCAAAAGAGTTCTTTTGACTATCTGGTCACACTAAACCTGAAAAGAGGTACACTAGTTTAATTATTCCATACTTGAACTTTCACAAAATTGGTAAATTTGAAGATTGTTTTCTTAGGCACAAACAGTAACGAACAAAAACCGTAAAATCAAAACGTACGAAAATCATCCATCGTTAAGAAAACATCGGGTTTTCGTATATCTTAAAAAGTGGATGGTCGCATTCTAATTCTCCCAATGGGTAGTTGTAGCACTAGCGTCTGGAGACATAGCGGCCCCCGGCCGAAGCCCTTCCTGCAGCGGATCCGCCCGCATGGCGACGGCCAAGTGGCGGTGCGACGCCTCCGAGGAGGCAAAAACGGCGCGGCCGGCGGCCGTTGGCCCTGGCGCGCTGGAGGCCGCGCGGCCGGCGGAAGGAGTGGAAAGCGGCGCACGCCAGATCATGACCATCCACGCGAGGAGGCACTCCGCCCTACGCAACGCCAACAAGTGTGGAACCACTCTATTCCACGTATCAAGGTGGCTCATGGCCGCGCATCGCCTTCCACCTGCTCGCCTGGTGTTGAGAGGAGAACAACGGAAAACTGCCGATGAGAGTAACCCGACCGCTAAAATTCTCTTCTTTCGATCACTCTATCTAGCTAGTGGTCGAGCCTTAGGATCCCACGTCAGGATATCTGCACAAGGTACCACTAGAAGTGTTTCTTGTAAGTAGGGGTCTTCCGACATTTGACTTTTAGGTTAAATCAATCGACAAAAATAATTTATCCAAGTTTTTTTCCCAACTCAATTGCAAAAATTAATTTTTTGGGGTATTCTTTTAACTCTTAATAAAACAACTTTTTTACCTTTCATTTTTTTTCTAGGGGGGTTGAATGACGGTGCGTAACTTCGGCGGTAAGAGTCCATTACCAATGGTAAAGGCATCAGGGATTCGCTCTTCCTGGGCAACGAGCCCGCGCAATCTCCGGAGGAACCAGTGTCAAATGCTCGGGATACTGTAGCACAGTGCCTTGATTTTTTTCATGTCGCAGAAAATTTTGAAATTGCCAGAGGGCCTTCACGTAAAAAATACCCCAAAAATTAAAAAAACAAAAGTTCTTTCAACATCCTGCAAACGCTAACATGGACAGGCGTTTTCTTCACATTTGGAAGAAAAACCCTACGCCATAGTTTAACGGCGCTAGTGCGGACAGACGGCAGGTGCGCACGCGACGGACAGATCGACGCAAGAAGGACGGACAGATCGACGTTTGAAAAAAAACAACACTTTTTTTCCGGCCATTAGGGTACCCCCAAAAACGTTGTATGCCACGTCGCAAATCTCGAAATCTCATTTTTTTTCGCAGCCTTGCATAACTCTTTTCCCTATACTAACGTATCATTATTCGTATATGTATGAATTACGGGAAAGTAAAACGGTTATCAAATGGTAGAGGTTAGGCGTTTTATGCCGGAGCCACTGGACAGGAAACGAGGGGTGTTTAACAAACAGTGAAGCGGAATCGAAATGTCTCTCTTTCGATAAGCATAAACTAAGGCCCCAGCGAGAATTGAGAAGTACTACAAGACCCTTGGCGACACTCTGATAGGTACAATCCACAGGTGTCTGGTAGTCACGCCCCCATTTTGCGATCAGCTACATTTCTTCTTTTATGAGTCTGTTTTTGCAACCAAAACTGTTTTGAGATGAGGAGTGCCTTGGCTTCATTAGCATGTTTATTCTTTTTCTTTCAGTTGCACAACTGCCGCCTGTATTAGTGGCGAAGAGCGAAGTCAAGAATAGCAGCTCGTTATCAAGGTATGGCGAAATCTGTGGTGGAAGTAGTAAAGGTGGTGGAAGGTGGTGGGCTGAAGGATCCACACAACTTTGGACCGCAAAACACAGTTACATCTGCCAAATTTAAATGAATGCGTGATGCTCGCAGATTCAGGAAGATAATCAACTTTGAGGAAATTAAGAAGAATGTTAACAGAGTTTACGTTAAACTGTTCTTGAGGGGGGAGTCGGTAAGAAATCATTATATGGCCTTGTAAATTTCACATTGGGGAACAAACCCACAGCTTCATCTCAGCGGGGACGTAGGGAACTAGCGCATTCGCAAATGATGAAACACGAAAATGGCTTGCACGATCATTTTTCCAGGTCATTCGAAATTTGGCCAGACATGGACATGAATAACCCGCCCGCACCCTGACTAAACGCCTCTCTCATACACATTTAGTTGCAGATTCTGCATGTATCTGAGCATGTGGAGTAATATTGAGAAGCGTCGGACCAGCAAAATAGTGTGTTAGAACGTAGATAAGGCAAAGTGTAATAGAATGTTCAAGAAAACCTCATTACGATGTGAGAAACGTTTCTCAGATGCCTTCGGCCACAAAATGTTGATTTTAAATGTCCTAGAACGCTTCGTTTAGGAGTTATTTAATAATATAGAGGTTAAATAGAAATCTTACCGTGTGTTGCGGGTTGCATTCGGAATGCATATTTTTAGTTTTGTTCTTTTTTCGTGAATTTTTCTGATTTTAATTGTTATTATGCTATTCGAGGCGGAGATGAATCCAACAAATCAGAGATAATTCAAATATTCCCCGCTGTTTTTGAGTTATTAAATGGTGTAACTAGTCCGGCTTTGTTTTATATATAGAGATTTGTAGAATACTACAATACAACAGTGTTTAAAAATTACTATTACACATGCATTTTTCGTTATATTTGCATTTGTTTGCCAACGCTATCAGTATCGTATTATTTATTAAATTTTCATTATATTACGCTCTCGCATACTGCTTCTGCAGAATATTGGAAGGCTAAAAATCGCACTCCATATGTTCGTGAATACACTGCATACCTTTCAATTAATTCAATGGCAAAAATATATTTTCATTATAAAGTTGTGAATAAAAAATCTATTTCTTGAAATTATTTAATTTTCGCACCATGTGTTCTATGATTCAAAATATGTTTTACAATGATGACTGAGATGTGTTAATTAAGAGAGAAATTGTTATATAAACAGTATCACATAACCATTACTAAAGGCTAGAAAATAAGTGCTGTTTTAGTACCATTAGTTTCTTGAGGCTTCAAAAAGAAGTGCGATTTATTTGATTTGATGCCCAGACGCTTCTGTAGCAGACATTAATATGTATAGTCTATTTTTATAAGTTAGTTTGAATGTATCCAATACTTTAGAAAACTAGTGGTTCTAAAAGGGCATGAACTTTCTTGCCAGAATTTTCACGCAAAATTACGCGGAAAGTACTCAAATTTTCGAAAATTTGTACATGACCTTATTTCAAAATCTCTCTTTATGGAACTGATTTCATTGAGGGAAAATATCTCTATCATCTTAATTTTAGCTGTAGGAAAAAGCCGAAAAAATTGAATTTTTCCAAGTTTCAAAAAATAAGGGTTTTCAACAAACATGAAACCTGCACCATTTTCTTAAGCAACCTTCACTCTATCCAACAACAAAATTTAATAAAAAACGATGGAGCCATTTTTTTAAATGTTCCAGCAGCTTCATGTAAAGTTCCACCCAAAATGAAAATATCAGTTTCAACTTCAAGGGACATAATCCAGATCTATTACGCAATGTCAATTTTCATTCGGTTTTTCGGTATCAAAGACGCACAAAACATGACTTCTGGCTACACCACGTGTTACAGGACTTTTTCTTCTAACATTATCAACTGGATTCATCCACTTTTTAGTTACCAGGGCCCAGGAATAAGAGTTTTCCGCCGAAAATTCGTCGTCTTTTCGCGCAGCATTACATAACTTTTTCTCTTCTGCGTTAGCAGTAGCGAGAAAGCAACAACCGACGTCTAGTGTGCAGGATTAAGACGATCGTGATGAGTAACAGTGGTGGGCGGGCACGCGTGTCAGGCAGCAGTCGTGAGCGGGAAGGGCCGTGACGCGCGCGTGCGGAGTGCCCACGCCCAGCGGACGACGGAGCCGCCGCTGCGGGCGGAGGGGCGAGCGCGACGCCGAGCGGTCTGGCGAGCAGCAACGGCCGCGTGGGGCGCGCGCGATGTTGGGCGGTCGCCACCTCTGTGATGTAACGTTCCCCCCTGCGCTCCCGAAAAGAACAGCTCGTACAATGAGTGTACACTATATGATCAAAGCATCCGGACACGGAGCTGAAAATGACCGATCAGTTCGTGGCACACTTCATCGATAATGCTGGAATTCAATAGCACGTTGGCCCATCCTTGGCGTTGATGGCAGCTTCCACTCTCGCAGGCTTACTTTCAATCAGGTGCTGGAAGGTTTCTTGGGGAATGGGAGCCCATTCTTCACGGAGTACTGCTCTGAGCAGAGGTATCGATGAAGGTCGGTGAGACCTGGCGCGAAGTCGGCGTTTCAAAACATCCCAAAGGTGTTCGATGCGATTTAACTCATGACTCTGTGAAGGCCAGTTCATTGCAGCGATGTTATTGTCGTGTAACCGCTCCGTCTCAGGCTGTGCACTACGAACAGGTGCTCGATCCTGTTGAAACATGCTATCGCCATCCCCGAATTCCTCTTCGACAGTGGGAAGCGCGAAGGTGTTTAAAACATCAACGTAGGCCTGAGCCGTGAAACTGTCACACAAAACAACAAGGGATGCAAGCCCTCTCCATGAAAAACAGGAGCACACTATTTTGGACGTGTCCGGATACTTTTGATCACATAGTGTAGCTACGATCAAATAAACAGATCTGTTAATTTATAATTCAATACCTCTTTACTACATTACAAAAATATCACAAGACTACTACTTTTATATTCATGCCAATTAGGGATTTGGCGCTGCCAAATCGAATATCCAAACTAGTGATGCTATAGAATGGGTCAGACATTCTCGAACGAGTAACTTTTCTATTTTCTTTGGTCTGAGCTAGCTTTTCAGTATTGCCCCAGTCTTGCCTGTTGCCATCTATCGCCATCCAAAGATTTGAACTCCTAATGGTTCATCCGAAATATTACTTAAAGAATATTATAGAAGAGTCTTCCTCGTGACCTTTAAAACAAAAGTATACATCAAAATGGCTTTTGTTCAACTCATTCAGTACATTTAGCACTATAAGTACAAAATATTAGAAGGACAAATTTGGAGCCGCTTTGAGAAAATTGCGTTTGAGCGTTTCTGTAAATGTGGAATTTTGAGTTCGTTTACACAGAAAACTGTTGAGTTTCCGAGATAGTCGGGCGGGGAGCCTTGGACCACTTGACCTGAAATGAACCTTTAACGAACGCAATATTCTCGTACACTTGCGAAGGAATCCTCCCTCTAGTGCTCACGTTTCGTAAAACATAAAATAGTACCTCAACAAGTGTGAGTGTAATTATTTTAGTTACAACAAACTTCATCATTGAAGGATAGAAGCGTTTTAAGTTCCATAGAGAACAATGCACACATTGGCGATTTTTATGGAAACACTTTAGGCTAACAAAAATTGGGAACATTTTATACTATATATTTGATCTAATACTATTTGTTTGAAGATGTGGATTAAACCAATAGTACGATCTGGTCTCTTTAGTAAACATTCACAAACTTTCTAGATTAAGTTACTACTTAGGGTGCCCAAGAAAACAAAATCTCACACGTATCACTCAAAACATTGAAGGTGCACCCCATGTTATTGCAGGAAAGGAATCGATGGCTTACATGTCGAAAGCGCACGACTTTGCCGTACGTTAAAAGTTATCGATTCCCCAGAAGGCTTTAGAAATGTCGGTGTTTGCTGAGAAGGCATTACCTTAGGCAGAAATATTTATGGAACAAAAAGCACCTCGTGCAAGATACGCCGTCACGCGCGTCTCTTCGGCGCGACAAAGTAAGGCAAAGAGGAGTGACGAGACAAGCGGCGAGGGACAGGCGAAGATAGAGCTCAATTGGGGACGAGACGAGAGGAGAGGGACGAGAAGAGCTGGGTAATGTGTTTGGTAGTGGGACGAGTTGGAGAGGGTAGGCGAAAGTGACAAATAGAATTGAAATGAAAAAGCACAGAAATTACGTCCCGAATCAGGTCGAAGATGTTAGGAAGGGGACAAGGAGACAATGCGAATGGAAAAGTAAACGAGACGAAAAGGTCGGAAATATATTGTAATATCAGATAGTTAGATGGGGCCGGGGTTTGTACAAGAGCATTAACAACGATAACAGGATGAGAAAGTCGTGTATTGGATGCCTCGAGATAGGAAGGGGGAGTCGAAGTGAAAGAAGACATGGTTGTATTGTTTCGAGGTGGAGTGGAGAGAAGTGTGAGTAGACATGAAGCAAGAAATATGAATTGGGCGAACGGGGTGGTTGGGAAGAACGGCAGCAGAGGCAAGAGGTGGAGCAGGGCAGTGGTTGGACAGGGAGAGCAACGCGGTGCCGAGCGGCGCGGAGCGGCGCGGCGCGAGCCGGCTATTTCGAGGCGGTTCCGCGTGCGTCCGGGGCGAGGCGAAGCGAGGAGGCCTTGGACCTGACGCAAAACAAGCGCGCTCTGACGCGGGACCGCTTGGCGACGGCGCGCGCTCCTCTGCAGAGGGGTTGTTAGATGTTGGCGGACACCCCGGCTGAGGGAGCTGCAAGCGTTGCCGCTGCAACCTCACAGATCAGGGCTCAGGGGTGAAGGTCCTACGGCGGCGGATTTTCGACCCGTTAGATAGAGGGCGAATGCAAGTACTATCTGGAGGAGAATTCTAGTGTCTACCTGCCCTCATTCGTTTCGTTTTTTCGATCGACACCAAGCAATACCAAGCCAAGCCAGAGCCCTGTAGATTACCAGAGACCTGAAGAGAAATATCGAGGCCCCAGGGTAACGTCACAGACTTCCCATAAAGTCATTGTAAGGGGAGAGCAGTTCGATACCAAGTAGTATGACTTGGCCATTCTCTCCTCGTCTCTCTCCGCGTCGTCCTTCTCCTCTCTCTCTCTCTCTCTCTCTCTCTCTCTCTCCACCACACACACATTACTTACATCACTACACTACCACACATGACGGCAGATGAAACATAGAGAGGGTGCTTTCAAATGGAACAAATGCCGTGATTTTATCATCAAATGATAGATGTTTTAGGGTTCGAACAGCACGGTGGTATTGAAACTATATAGAAGACATATTCATACGCGAAAAGCGTGACCTGTAAAAGACGATTCGTTTATCACACCACGAAACATCGTTGATATGGAGTATGCAAAATTCGACTCCTGAATACAATAAGACGTTTTGCGACACATAAACCAATAAAACATTGTCTTAGGCACTAAAAACGTTAAGAATAAGCGTATATGTCATACGTCTGTTGGTCGCTTAGTTTTTAGTCTTCAATATTTTGGGGGAAGGGGGCATAACTGAAAAGAAATTTATAAGCGCTGGCGGGCGACAAAATATGCTTCCACAGAGAGAATCGAGTTCTACAGCAAATTATTCGGCTTGTACGAGACGCATGAAACTCTCAGATTCTTTGGTGTCACTAATCTCCTTGGAATTCTCGTGACGTCACAGCTGTGATGCTCCCTGCTGCCATCTCGCAGCCACGTGACGAAACATGTATATTGCTTACATGTAAGCAGTATGTAAGCTTCGTTTGCTCATATGTTTTACGTGTTAACTTGCGCGATTTGGGGGGGGGGGATTAAAACAGATCTCGAAGGCGCATAAATAAAAAGTGCATCCTATTAGATCCAAGGAGGGTTTATAATCGGTGACCCAAAGTCTTGCAGCCAATTTTAAAAATGCGAAATATGCAAACATGAAAAGGTTTGGACCATATATCTATTCTTATTTATCTTAAAACCCCATTTTGTACTGTAAATGTTAAATTTTAATCTTAAAATTAATAGAATGAACTATTATCTCCTGCCATTTCTGGATTACATTGTTAATATGTAAATAAATGAAAACAAATCCCCATTCCTTATTGTTAAGTGCATACTAATTCTGACATTCGGTAATTCTGACATTTCAAAAACCGTTCTGATCCTCTGATCTCTCTTAATCCTACTTCTAACCTTACTCAATCATTCACACAATCATCACCACCACCACTATCACCACCTCCTGTACCTCAACCAACGACAATCTCCAGAGGGCGCATTGGAAGGTTCCGGCTTGACCTCGGAAGAATTATCGACCATAAAGGACAGGCCAAAGATCTTATGCAACACGTCAACAACTAGATGACTGCCAAATGCATGCAGGCACAACTGTTAACCCAGCCAAAATTCCTCTCCGACTATTCCACCCTTCTGATCCAAGCCTTCCACATCCCACATTATGACACCTAACAATCTGACCGACCTACCTCTTGAGGTGGTCTTAATACGCATCATTATTCCCCAAATTCCTCGAACTCTCTTCCCCACAACCACAGTAGAATCCACCATCATCCAAGAATCCTCTCCTGAATCAACGTCGCTTCAGTCTACAATCCTCCAAATACTGGAGTAAATCATGATGTCCTCTCACTTCTTTGCATCCTCTATCCTTGCTGTCATAGCTGGTGTCTTAATACTTCAAAAAAAAACTGCATTTGAGCGATCATTAGTGATTTTGGACAACTTCCGAATAGAAAGAAAAAGTTGATGAAATTGTAGAATCTCATTGCTCAGCTACTATTTGCATGTAATAAATAATTTATGAAGCAAATATGTAGAGAATTGTATGGCCTTTAAAATTGTACAGAACTATTTTTTCGCTAAGATCAGCCGTTAAAAAGTTATTACGCAAAAACTAAAACATTCCCGAAAATGTTTTGATTGTTGGGCCACCAAAAGTTTTTTCGAAGTATTTTGAGGTGGAAAATTTAGGATTTTCTTACTAATAACAATATAAACAAAATAAAAAATAAAGTCTATCTCATCTTTTGCAAGGCAAAATGACCTATTGACTGCACTACCTGGTACATAATACTTTTTTCTCACAAATCATCAGAAGAAATCTTCTGCAGACGATTTGCAATCAAACTTTACAAACTGTACAGAAATCTTATATGGCGTGAAATACAAATTGCTCATTCATGAGGTACCTGATACGATATCTCTTATTGCAATCAGTATCCAACGAAGATTCCGCAAATCGATTTGTTTTTATCTAATAAACTTTTACCATGCGCCTTCTCTGGGATATAAATCTTGGTTCCAAATACACGCAGATTTGTTGTCTGGTCGTTTGCCGTTCCATTTTTCATGTGGAGTCCCCTCGGGCAAACTCTTCGTTATCCACCTGTTTGGAAGGTAGATCGCTGTCGCAACAGCTTCCGCCCAGAGAGACAAAGGCATTCCCGACTCTATCAGCATGCATCTAGCAACTTCGACGAGGGTCCTTTTCCCGTTCAGCGATCCCATTCTGTTGAGGAGTGTGCGGCGGCGTCAGCTGTTGTTGAATTCCTGCGTCCTTAAGATTCACATACTCCTTTCCGTTATCAAACAACATTGCTTTAGTTTTACGACCTGGCTGATTCTCGGCAATTTTTTTCAATTCAATAAATGTTTCATAATTGTCTGCTTTTTGGTGAATGAAATAAACTTGACATCATTGTCTGTGATAATCTATGAATGAGATGATTCAAATGCCGCTGACCGCCTTGGGAAAAGGTTCTCATAGGTCCACATATCTCTTGAGTGAATTAGCTCCTGGAATCTTGTTGATGATTCTTTGCGTTTTCTGCCCGGAAGGCTAGACGTCTTTCCTACTAGCATGTTTCACGATTACTTCAGTCAAATGAGTCCTCGAGTGCCAGTTCGATTACATCTTGACTTTTGAGCATCAGTTTCATGTCCAAATCGATCGTGCCAATTTTTCATCATAATCTTGATACCTGCTGTGTCGGTACTAGCGTATGCTGGTTGGTTATCATCTTTCAAATAGACCAAGTCTCTAATTATTTTTGCGATGAGTTTTATCTTCTTTAGAATCTGACGACAAATCGTAGGCAAAGTATGTAGATATCAACGGAGACGTGTTGGCCATCATGATGCTTTATAGCCTCCCTGAAAGCTACAATATTTTTTTTGTGTCGTAGAATCTCGTGATGATCTGCCGAACGCTGAGACGTTTAAGGTAAAGATATTGGAAGCACACAACGCTCGAAAACTGAAGAACGACGACGGCTTGACATCCGCCATGTTTGCAAAAACTAATCAACGCTTCTTCAAGAAACCTAGATACGATGCCAAAAGCAATTTCAAAACCGAACCAACACTTAAGATTTCAAAATTGAAAATAAAGTATTTTTTTATAATAAAAAAGACGTGAAGCTGAATGTTTTTTGAAGAAAGAGTTTATTTAATCTTCAGAATATACGAGTAAAACAGAAAAAGATTATTTGTTGTGTCCGTTGATTAAAAATTACAATGCGAAGTCACATCACACAGAAAAAGTGTGGTGCATTGGCAGTGGTTGTACCTTCCACATGAGCAACAACCAAAGTGCATTTGAGCACGCGATTAACACCCTCTGACGATTTTGTTACATAAACAAAGGCCAAAGGCTACGTATAATTCTCAATAGCGGGAAATGTACATGACGGAGTAACGTTGAAAACTACTTTGTGTACACCTAATGTGAAAAGTAATTTAACTTCAGTTGCCAAAATTGTCGATCAAAACTTCGATCGAGAGTGACATTCGAAAAGCGACGTGCAATCGTCAGCAACACAGAAAACGAATGATTGATTAGTAATTCTGGGGGCGTCAACTGCTAAGGTCATTAGTCCCGTAAAATAGTGTTTGTCGTTTCATCTGGTGGAGGCGGTGATCTTCCCCCGCTGGATGGTGAGATCTGGTGTCGACCTTTACTATCGTCTAGCGGGGTTTTTCTCAACCAGGTATCGCCCATTCGCTGGGCGCCTCCCGAACCGGGCTCGGAGCTTCCGATTGGTCTCCAGGTATGTGTGGTTTTGATTGATCCCAGTTCAGTACATCTCTAGACACAAAGACACCCCCAATTTAATTTTAATAGATGGTTTACTCTCCAAGTTTGGTCCTACATAATTTCTGCTCTTTTTTTATGTGAAACTTATGCTATCCTAGCTGCACTCAAATACAGTGAAGAAAAAGATGACAAATATATTATATTAACTGATTCACTGAGTGCCCTAAATTGTCTAATAATTTAAATAACAATGAAGCAATTATAAATCATACCATCATTATCGACAATGATTTGTCATACATATAATAAAATATACGTAATTATTTATTGGATACAATCCCATAAAGAAAGGTCCTGATAGATTCAGCAAAGCAAGTAACTAAACTCCCTCTTCAAGAAAAGATAGTTTCACATAATGACATAAAACATAATACACATTCACTTTCAAAAATTCTCCCCAAATTACTTACTGAAAGATCTCACATATATAATGTTTTCAAATTTGTAAAGAATATAAATTTATTTGAAGCATTGTAAAGAATTGTCTATATGATCGCTAATGACCTTGCAGTCCATACGACCAAAAATAGAGCTTATTTAATAAAAAAAATACACACTAGGGATAAAAACTAAATATTCCTTTTAGAAGTCAACAATATGCTACTATATTCAGACCCTCCAACAACACAACATAACAAAGAAAATAATTTTTTTTATGAAACAGCCATTAATTACAGCCGGAATCAAAATAAAATGTATTTCACTATTTGAAACAGTCAATATAAAAAAATTTATTAAAAGAACGAAAATTACCTGGTATTAATGGAATCAGCAATAAGATGCTTGAAAATCTTAATAACTGTGAGGAAGGACCAACTGTAATACTTACTGTCTTCTTGCGATTTAACTATGTCGCTTTAGCCTGGAAGACTGCAGTAGTCCTTCCAGTAGTTCCAGTCCTTCCTTTTCGCAAGCCAGGAATATTATTTTACGTCACAAGGCTAGATCTTTTGTTGACGAGGCACAGAGTTGACGCGCCGAAGCGGTATGCCGAGGCGGGGAATTCTGTCGAATCGAAACAATCTTCATCGGTATCAAGCAACTTTTAATAGTGCTTCTGGTTGTTACTGCGAGAACGAATCTTGAATTAATAATTATGCAAATAAACCTCGTCAGTCTGCGCCAACCACAGAAAGCGTAATTAATACAAGATAGAGGAATCTAAACCTTCTAAGCGCGGTGTCACAAAGATGGCCATTATCATCAATGGTTGAAATATACTTGGCATTGATAGTATCGATAAATACAGAATCAGCAAAATATCAATAAAATGTCCACAAATACATCATCGTTCAGCGGACTTTGAGCTTCAAAAGTTTAGTTTTTAAGGCCCTAGAACTCTTTTTTAGGACTTATTCAATGATTTAACTTAGTGCTGCGGGTTGCATTTGATATGAATATTTAGATGCGTTTTTTAAACAAATCCTTCATATTTTTAAAGTCAAAGTGCAATTCGTCACGTCTCCGTGAAATTCTTTTCCTTTAGAGGCCTCATTTATAATGATAGGCTGCGTTTGAAAGACGCAAAAGGTATTATACTACTGAAATAATATAGGAGACGATATGTGGAAGAATATAGGGAATTTTGTGAGTGGCGAGGTGGGTAAGAAGTGTCTTAGAAAACACGCTTTTCCTATTCTTTAGCGAAATTAGTGCAAAACACCGTTAAAGAGCTCTGTAATAAATAGTTCAATTACAATTAATGTAAATAGCTATTATTTATTTATTACGAAAGATTTTACAGCTCTATTGGCCGTTTCTCGCACTCTTCGCCACTGCTTTTTATTCCGCCCGGCATATTTTTATATTCTTCATTGTGGAATCGATGACGGCCTTCCTCCTTTTCTTGTTTCGGAAGGGATCGACTCAGAGACACTTTTTGGTATTCTGTCAGCATGCATTCTCATTAGATGGCCATACCGTTGGAGTTGTGTGGATTCTCCATTTTTCGATCACTTGCCTCTCTATCTGCATTATCTCTCTAATCTCTTCGTTTGGTGTTCTATCAAACAGGGTATACGACATCTCCAAAAATTAATTTCAATAGCATTTATCCGAGAGTTTATTATATCCTTTTTAACCCAAATTTCTGATCCATAAGTAACACAATTGTCTTGAATATTTGCCTCTTGGTTTGCTTTCAAATATTCTTATTCCATAAAATATTATGAAGCCTACTAGTAATTGCCCTGCCCTCGCTTATTTTTTCAATAATATCCTTGTCATCCGATCCATCTGCACTTAGAGTCACTCCAAGATATTGAAATTCCTTTACTACTCGAAATATACCTACATCTGCTAGGATATCATTCCCAGATTTCCCTACTACCATGTATCTTGACTCCTCGTTATTTATTTTAAGTCCCCATTTTTTATAAGTGTCTGCTAATTTCTTTGATAAATATATTCAATATCATATTGATCTTCATCCAAAATTTCAAACTTCATCCCATCTCCGCCTGCATATGCTGGAGTTTGTGCTGGTCTGCTCGATGTACCTGCATCGCAAATAGGCGTTCCAAATAGGTTGAGCGGCCCGGCTACAGCGGACGCTCCCGGTCCCAAGCCCGTGTAAAGGAGGAGGGTATCTAGTGCGGGATTGCTTCTACTTACTTTTTACACACTTCTTTTTTTCCCCCTCTTCATATATGGTCTTTCTGGACCTCTTATGTTTTTCCGCCCCGACGCTAATAGGTTTCGAGGGCTAAGTCGTCTTCTTTGCTCTTCTCTAACTTTGCCTACTTCCTTTCTTCTGTACTCTTCAAATCTCTATCCTTTACTTTCGTCTTCAATTTCCTGGAGGGTGGGTGGAACTTTCGAAGCCGTGGAGAAGACGACTCACCTAGGGTTTGGCATGCCGAAATAAATGCATCTGGTCCTCAGGGTTGGGGATTGGAACTGTGGGTCTGCGACGATCAAGTGCAAAACTCTCTACAACTGCGCCATGAACACGATTTCAAACAGAAATGTAAATTGTTCCAAATGCAATATCAATTGATAAAATCATGTTTTTAATGTATTAAAAGCTAACTCAATATATTTTGACATGGAACTTTTGCTACGTGGCTAGCTGATTGTATTTTGTTTCTTAGCTAAATGAAGACGTGGCTGGTGCTACTTATCAAGTAAAGGCGCTGCATGCATTGACAATCGAGATCTATAACAGGTTAACCAATACTAAGTCACGAAATTTTAATATATGCAAGGCTCCTTGGTTCCAGTTGGACAGCAGCTACGTTGTTATAATTTGGTGATAGTGGAGTCAGAAATGTCATTAAGGGCTCTTTTATCAGAATTGTCCTGTAATGAACAACTTTCTTGCCGCAAAACAGTACAACTGTGAGCTAGTACTTTACAGATGGTCTCGAATAAAAGATTCTCGACGACCTGAACAAACACAGACCACAAGGCTTCTATCCTCAATTTCTAAAATCCTTGAGAGTCTTCTTCTAAAGAGTCTTAACAAATAACTTAGACACGGGAGCATACCAGATATTTAATTTGGTTTCTGACTAAATCACTCCTGCACACACCAGCTGTTAAGGTTAAGCGAATACATTGCACAGAGCTTCAAAGAGGAAAAACATACTTTAGCCGCATTTCTGGATATTGCTCAAGCATTCGGCGGAGTTTGGCATACCGGTCTGTTATTTAAAATAAGGCAACCCGGAATCCCTGAGTTTATTCAGAATATCATTAAAGGATTTATCACTGATAGAAAATTTAAGGACAAAATCATATATTTTATTTAATATGTTCGTGACTGCCATATCCAATTTTCTAACATGGAAACTCCTCTTTTTGCTGACAATACAGAACTGTTCACAGCAAGTACAAATGTTTACGTGGCTTACAATAGAGTGTAGAACAAACTTAACACTCTAACGCAGGGGTGCCCAACTTGCAAGGCCTCAAGGGCCACAACTAAAACCTTAATATGGTTTCGGGCCATATTTTCATTACTCGGGCAATCGACACCTGAGATCTCCGAATTGTTGATCTCGGCATTTTACCCGGCTACTCTGAACCAGAGGCAGGGAATGGAACCATGCATAATATCAGAATCTACCACGCATTACACATGACGTAGTGAAACCCATTGGGATGGTATTGAATTTCTGCATATACTAGAAAAATTCCTTAAATCTAAACTTAATATATTTTTACATTAAGGGGGTGTTGACCGCGACAGGACTCTTACGCTAGACGCAGTATGCTATGTGAAGTGAAAAATTATCATCACTAAGAACTCTTCTAAAAAATAATATCGTTCACGTGCGAAAACTATTATTACTAACAAGTCGAGTATACGTAAAAAGCATATTCATAATGCCCGACATAGATGCAAGGGACTCTTTCGTTTGTCCCATAACCTTTCGCGGGTCACTATAAATGGCATGGCGGGCAGCATGCGGCCCGCGGGCCGCCGGTTGGACAGCCCTGCACTACGCAATGGGCGAAGAAATGGAGGATCGCAATCAATCCCCACAAAAGTCAGACTAAAATATTCAATCTTAGGAGTCTTTCAAAACCTTCCCTATCTAAAAATAGATGACAATGTAAAACCTTGGAAAAGTGAACCAATAAAGTATCTAGGAGTATTCTTAGACAAGAAACTTTTCTAGAAATCCCATGTTTACCCAGCAATAAACAGATCATATGCAATAATATCAAAACTTTACCCGTTCAAAAATCAACACTCAATCTTTAATATCACGTGTCAGATTGTACTATATAAATCTATTATCCCACCCACACTAACTTATGCTTGGCGGTGTGGCTCCTACCACCGAACAAAAAAATGAAAATAGTCCAAAATAATGTCTTAATGTAGTAAATTAAAGCTCCGTGATTTATATGCCAATCTAGACATCAAATTCGCAGAGAACTCCAAATCAATATCGTTCTAGAACATTTAAAAAAGTAGGAAATAATTTCTATTCTTCCCTCCCCTCATCTGATCCCGCCCATCTAGGCCTAACAGAAAACATCCCAAATCGAATCAAATCCAAATTTCCCAAAGACACGACATGCTTAAACTTCTCTAAACTAATAATTTTGTGTAGAGTTTTCCCTTTCCCGTCCCATTGCTCGTCAGGGAAATCCTAACAGCATATTCCCAAAAATTAAAATTCAACAGAATCTGAAATAAAACAAATGAATAAAATGAGCCAGTGTAATGTAACCTCAATTTGCAAAGGAATTTCCAAATCCAAAAAAGTCAGTATTTGAAACAGAAATCCCTCGAATGACCTCACGTCAATATTTTTTTAAAAAAATGGTGTCTTCATTTAGCCCAAAACTATGGGGCAAATTACTATGCAATTTTTAAAATTAGGGGTGGTTTTCATTTTTATACTCGTAATTAGGGGTAACTATTGAAATTTTGAAAAGGGGCCCAAAATTTGCTTTTTTCGATGTTATACAAATTTTGGAATTCTCTGAAAGTGGGGGCATTAGTTTTAGTCTCATTTAGATATCTTAATTACGGGGTGTTGGGAGCTAGCCCCATTGTGTGTGCTGTGTGTGGTTTGAAAAATAGTCAAAATATTGACGCAATAACTTTATTAGTTATGTGAAAATGGTGGAGCTCGCATTTTTTGACGTGTTTAGTTATATTGTGTTTCTTGCATGGCTTTAACAACCATCCTTGAGGAGGTGCGACATTCGCTTCAAACCACTGCACAAGATTTCTATATATTTTGTAACATTACTCCATATTTTAATAGTATGATTGCTGATATCTAAATAGATGAATTCTGAATCAAATATGAAACTCTTGTTTTACAAATGACATGCTGGACAGGATATCACAGTGAACAGACAAATAACTTCACTATCTTCCATCAAGAACCATATTAATTGTACCTTTGTTAAAGATTATTATAATTAAAAGTTGTTCCACTTTTTAAAAATATTAAGTCGTTATTTAATATTAATATTTCCCTCGTTGGAAATCTCACGATTTCATATAATTTCACATTAAATTCATTTCGGGTTCAAATAGGTTATGTTAACATTCATCATAATAATCATTCATAATTGTGTCATTGTGGTCCACTCAACAATCCGATTATTTAAATCCACCCACATTGCTGATTGCCAGTTATTGCTGTCATCGGATTACCGACTGGTTGCTATCCATTGTGTCCCAATTGTTAATCTAGTTCCGATTATCCGCTTCACCGTCGCTAGCTTTACTGGACGCTCACGGAGTGTGGCGCTCTTCCGTCGGACCCGAGTTTCTACACGAGCTTTGCTTGCGGAAGCTCCGGAGAGTTCGAAGCATTGTAGGAAACAGTTTTACTCTTCCTTGTCCGTTTGGTCAACCCTCGCATTGATCGTGAAAGTTGTTCCCCAGTGTTACCTTTAAGTGATATTAGTCCAGGAAGGTATAAGCTGTTGTATTACATTGACAATGAATTGGATTTGAAGATCGCAATTTTGCGAACGGGTAAACATTGTGGGGCTACGAAACATCCATTTTTTGAACAGTTGAAATCAACTTCCGTGGCATTGCTTGGCCTTTCGTATTTTCCTGAGGACGACTGGTCGTAAAAGAGTAATAGCGTTCAAAATTTATTAGGAGCTTTGTATAAGGATCGAAGTAGTGGCGTTTTCTTTGCATTTTACCGCTGCATTTGTATTTCTGAGGAGTAGAATTAAATGAAATATTGCGCTGATGATTAGAGTCTATCAAGAATTTCGAAAATATTTTTCGTCCCTTCTGAATTTTGTGAGTGTGTTTTCAATATCAGGCTGAGGATTAGGTTAAACATTGGAAGCGATGGTTTCTACCGCGATTTAAGTAGGCAGGTTGTTGTGGGTGAAGTGCATAGATACAGGAGGTGGTGAACCGGAAACCAGTGGAAAGAGAACTTGGAAGACGGACTATTTGAAAGATTGGAGGACGCCGAAGAATTGGTACGGAGCGGAGTACTAGCACTAGTCCCACTAGTGCTAAGATTGTACGACATTCTGCAATTCAGCATACCACTGAACCCACTGCTAGGACCTCTCAATCTGAAGCTAGTGGAAACAAAGTTCTGAACTTACTGGACTTACCTGTAGAAATTTTGGAGACAATATTTGGGCATCTCTCTTACAAAAAAGTGGCCGATCTTCGTCTAGTAAGTAATATATATTTTTTTAAGCTCGTTAATTTGCTTTGTCTTTTTTTTATCCTTTTGGAAGGAGGAAGATTATTTATTTCGAATTTTTTTGGAAACCTTTTTTATTTTTCGAACAACTGTCTTCCTTAACAAATTTCAGTTTCGGAAAAAATCGATTCTATAAGTTCATTCTAGCTAATATAGATTTAATGATGCTAATGCTAAGAAAAGGAATAGTTTCTACTGGAGAAATTGCATGTATGGAATGTGCATTTGGTTAGTTTCTTGCAATATAAAATTTGTGACGACTGAAAACCACTAGATTCTAATGAATTTTCCTGGCTACTGTTGCTCTATAATCGAGTCATGTCTACTCAAATCAAATTGTATAATAATTATTAGGTGTCTTAAATGGAAATGTTGAAGGGGAGAAGTGAATTAATGTTCTGGGTGCTTTATCTTCATTTTGAGGATCTTGTGTATTCCTTGATGTATTTCGTACATTTTAATGATGGGTGTCTGAGATGTGAAGTAAGCCTATATTTTTGAAGTCATGAATTTGAATTTTTATCATGAATATTTTTTTAATAATATATTGATATTGAAGTTTATTTAACTGTAAATCGTAGAGAAACTAAATAATTTTCAACAAACAATATTTGTTCACTTGATTTCTTTTTGATTGCTAAATCAGACTATCTTCTACTTGCTCTGAGTTAACTTCTGACGAGTAATATTGAAAATACCTTTCATAATGGATTTGCTTGTTCATTTAAGGGTACATTTTTGGATCATTTACAAAGTTCATACTGGCTCACTGGCGATTACCCTGGGCATCTTCGTCATTAGAAATTTTCACTGTATATAATGTAGATTGATTCAATTTAAAATTAACATTAATGCTTTTGAAATTCTTAAGTTTTGATCAGAATCGTGCACAGGAAGTTTCAATTCACAGTATTTCCTTGTTTACTTATTCTTTAATTTTTCTTTACTTAAAATAGTCATAAATTACATACATTTAAATCGTATTACTTCATTGTTAGTATAATTATTTTAATTTAATGTAGAAAGAGTTGGTTATAGAATTAGAAAGAGTTTTGTAATTGTTAAGATTTGCATTTGCAACAGCTTTTTGTCCTCGGTAAATGTTAGAATGTTTGAAAGCTTGTTGATGTTTTGAAAATTATGGGTTATGTTTATTAGGAATAAAATAATAAAATGATTGCTACGTTATGATCTTTGAAGTTTTATAGTCATAAAAGGTCATTAATCAGTAACGCCTCTGTGAAGTAATTAAAGCCTATTGCTAATTATTTTAAATTTATGGTTATCACAGGGTTTATAATGTGAAATATAATTATGGGACACAATATTTTGAGTGTTGAGTGGGAAAACAGGGAAACTCAGACGTTTCCAATTGTTTTGTGGTCATATGTGAACAGAATATCAAAATTGCAGACAATTGTTTCAGAATATTTTTTTGGTAAAACTTGATTTACAATTGAATGTTTACACACGGAGTAAAGTTTACAAGAATGAGATAAAAATCAACCATCAGAATTTATTAAATTAAAATCTGTGTAGAATTTTTTCTTAATTAGGTTTTTCTTAAGTTAATTATCAACTAATGTTTAAAACAACATGGACCTGCAACTTCAGTTGTTATTTTTTCTTTTTCTCTCCCTCTCTTTTGCTGTTTATATCTCACAGAAAATTTTTAATAATATTGTCTGAAGAACTTTTAAAGAAATTTTGTTGGGTTCAACGTTTTCCGTAACTAAGTTCTTTGTTTCTCAACCCACCCTCCCTACCATTTACTTGCTCAATTGTTGATATTTAATGTTTTGCTTGTGAGCTCAGTGATGTTTCATAAAATGGAGTGAAGCAATTTAAGGTAACCTATGGCTTTAAAGTTTAAGGAGAATATTTGTACACATTTAGTTTCTATAGTAGAGTAAATATCTAGGAAAAGATCTACTGAGTTAAATTGTAGTCTTTGATGAATAGAAGTTGTTTACTCTTAGTCTTACAAAAAGTTTTCCAAAGAAGAAAATAATTCTCCAGAAGGGTAATGTAATATGCTTCAATGTAGATTTCAATAAAATATTCACAAATAATTCTTATTAAATGTGTTTGTGGCTCTTAGAAGTAAAATCCATTGATTAAAAAGCTGATTTGTTTTTATTGTCTTTAATTACAAGTTCTCTATGTAATGTGGGGAGACATATGACTGAGTATATACTTTACACTTTTTATTACGTACATAGACCAAATTTTTACTACAAGTTTATTCATGTATGCACTGTGCTAATTTCGAGAAAGTGTAGGTCAGTCCAATTTTTTATTTTTAATATTGTTTAATTTGGTTTTAACATTAAAAGCATTACATTATCATCAATATCAAATCATTACTCAGCAATTTTCTCTAACTTTTTTTTATATCTCACCATAGATTTATACAATTTGAACTGAATAATTTTGTTTTCATATGTTTTATTAATGTTGGAACGTTTTACAAGTCTATTAAGATGATTTTTGAAGATAAGAAATTCGCCTTAGGTTCACCGAATGGGAAGTTTTTAATTTACACACTGACGGAATTGTTCGGACATCCATTTTTTTTACTAGAATTCCAGAAAGTTTCATTGCAATCTGGTAAAAATTATTGTGCAAAGAAGAACAACTAAAACTGAAAAGTCATAAGAGTATTTAATGGTTATAAGTTTCAGGATTTACATGTACTTCAAATATCACTAGGTTTTCTTAACAATCACATGGCCTTTAAAGTTGCAGAAAACAAATTTACCTATTTCTAATATACGAATAGGAGACTATTTCACATTAAAACAATATCTTCTGGAAAATTGCCTAGTTTGTCGTAGATGCTCTTAACGTGTTTGTTTTTTAGAAATTTGTTCATAAAATATTTTCTAATACCCCTTCAACTTGCAAAAAGATGTAATTTATCAAGGGTATAACTGTTGGGAAAATTGTTGTTGGAAATAACCATCAACATTTAACCACAATTGGTTAGGTCCTTATTTTTCATCAGTCTTCCTGCTGCCTGCAAAGGTCTTCCTTTTCTCAATATTTACTTTGGGCAATATCTTTGTTTTCTTCCTCTTACCGTGGTTTGTTGATGTTGTGCTCTTTGTAATAATGTTAAAGAAAAAATTAATTTTTAAAATCTAAACTTGATGTATAAACTGAAGGTGTCCAATCTTCATATATTTTGAAAAGATTGTTAAAGAAGTTCTTATAGCCTTGGTCTTTTGGGATTGAAGAAATGTTTCTTGTGAAGTGCTGAATTGAGATTAATTAAGAGGTAGATTATCTGTGTTCCATTGCATCATAGGTAGAAAAAATCTTTTTGAAGAAGATCCAGTTCAAATTTTGAAAGTATTGCAATTAAGTCAAGGACATGCAATAATTTTAACCATAATATGTAGTTAAAAATTTATCAGAGAGATTTTGGAGCATAACTTTTTTTTCTTATTACCTATATGTGTTATGAACTGTGCATTTTCTGAATATGTATTATGAATTGTGCATGAGTAGGTCTCAATAATTTTACATAGTTCATATTGTTTTGTGAAATTTGCTACAGGTATAAGTTGATGTAATTGTTGATATTACATGAATTTTCTTCTTCTTCTTCTTCT
>BOPP01000005.1:14217417-14230707 GCA_017312745.1 Gryllus bimaculatus | reverse complement strand
CTAGCACTAGTCCCACTAGTGCTAAGATTGTACGACATTCTGCAATTCAGCATACCACTGAACCCACTCCTGGGACCTCTCAATCTGAAGCTAGTGGAAACAAAGTTCTGAACCTACTGGATTTACCTGTAGAAATTTTGGAGACAATATTTGGACATCTCTCTTACAAAAATGTGGCCGATCTTCGTCTAGTAAGTAATGTTTTTTAAGCTCATTAATTTGCTTTGTGTCTTTGTTATCCTATTGGAAGGGGAAGATTTTTTTCAAATTATTTTGGAAACCTTTTTTTATTTTTGCAACAACCGTCTCCCTTAAAAAATCGATTTTTTCAAAAATTGAAAATTAAATTTATCCGAGCTGATATAGATTTAATGATGCTAATGCTAGGAATAGTTTTTATTTGAGAAATTTCATGTGTGTGAAAGATGTATTTGGTGAGAGCTTCTTGCAATGTAAAATTTGTGATGTCTGAAAACATCACTAGATTCTAATGAGTTTTCTTAGAAATTAATGCATTAAAATCGTACGAGTCATGTCTATTCAAATCAAATTTTATATTAATTAGTAGGTGTCTTAAATGGAAATGTTGAAGAGGAAAAGTGAATTAATATTCTTGGTGCTTCATCTTCATTTTGAGATTCTTGTGTATTCCTTGATGTATTTTGTACATTTTAATACTTGGTGACTGAGATATGATGTACGCCTATGTTTTTGAACATGTTTGTGAACAAGTCCTGAATTTGAATTATTATTATATAAACCTTTTGTTATGGGACTAGTGATTGAAATATTCAGGTCAGTGTTGTAGCAAAACAGTAATTTTCAGTGGTGTGCATGTTTTGGTCCGAGGTCTTCTAATTTCTGTAAGTTAACTTAAGATGAGTAATATTGAAAATACTTTTCATAACTCAGTTGCTTGTTCATTTGAGGGGACAGTAATTGTCTCCATTTACCAGGTTCATGTTGGCTCTCATGATAACCCTGGGCATCTTTGTCATTAGAAATTTTCATTGGATATAATGAATGTTGATTCAGTATAAAATTAATATTATTGCTTTGTTTCAGAAATTCTTCATTTTTTATCAATATCATTTTCCCGCGGTTTCAAATGCAATTTTTTCCTTGTTTACTTATACTTTAATTTTTCCGTTTTTAAAATTCTCAAAAATTACTTACATTTCAATATTATAAGCTTATTTTTAGTAGAATTATTTTTATTTAATGTAGAAAGTTGGTTATAGAATTAGGAATAGTCTTAATAATTCTGAAGTTCTGCATTTGCAACAGCTATTTGTCCTTGGGAAATATTAGAATATTTGAAAGCTTGTTAATGTTTTGTAAATGGTGGGTTATGTTTACAAATAATAAAAATAATAAAATTATCACTAAGATAGGCTATTGAATGTTCTCGGTGTCATAAATGGTCATTAATGAGGCTTTGTTAGGTAATCGAAGCTTGTTGCTAATTTTTTTAATTTTATGGTGATCGGAGGGTTTTTATGTGAAATGTATCAATGAGACACAATATTTGGAATGCTGAGTGGGATAACAGGGGAACTCAGACTTTTTAAATTGTTTTGTGGTCATAAGTGGACAGAAAATCAAAATTGCAGACAATTCTGTAAGAATATTTTTTTTGGTAAAACTTGATTTACAATCGAATGTATAATTTTTCATTAGTTAATTATCAACTAATGTTTAAAATAACATGGACCTGCAACTTCAGTTGTTGTTTTTTCTTTATCGCTCCCTCTCTCTCTCTCTCTCTCTCTCTCTCTCTCTCTCTCTCTTGCTGTTTATATCTCTCTCAGAACATTTTTAATAATATTGTCTGATGTACTTCAAATTTTGTTGGATTCAACGTTTCCGTAACTAAGTTCTTTGTTTTTGATCCACCCTCCCTACCATTTTGCCCAATTTTGCCTTGCCCAATTGTTGATATTTAATGTTTTACTTGTGAGCTCAATGATGTTTCATAAAATGGAGTGAAGCAATTGAAGGGAACCTATTGAATTTAATTGAATTTGCCTTATTTTACGTGGCGAGACTCGGGCCATCAGGCCCACTCTTCCGTGAACCCCGCAAACCTATGGCTTTAAAGTTTAAGGAGAATATTTGTACCCATTTAGTGTCCCAAAATTTGCTATGAAAAATATACAAACAGCAAAAATAAAAATTTTGCTCAAGAATACATATATACAATTTGTACAGAGTAAAAAGTTCTGGAATTGGGAAAGTTCATATTGATGTTGTAGTGATGGTGAAAAAGGGCTGAGTAAATGGATTAAATGTGCATATTTGAAAAAGCACAAATAACTAACTTCGACACCATCAGTATTAAAATGATAATTATATTATTTATATTTATTATATGAACATTGAAGTTTGCAATTTGGGGGTGAATGCAACAGTTTTCTAAAGTTCAATTTGTTGCCTATACTTGTTTATTTATGAGTAAATATCTCGGAAAAGATCTACTGAGTTAAATTGTAGTCTTTGATGAATAGAAGTTGTTTACTCTTAAGTCTCGCAAAAAGTTTTCCAAGGAAATTAATTCACAAGAAGGGAAAAGTAATACGCTTCAATGCACATTTCAATAAAATCTTCACAAATAATTCTTAACTGTGCTTGTGTTTCTTGGAAGTAAACTCCATTTATTAGAAGCTGACCTGTTTTTATTATCTTTAATTAAGAGTTTGCTAAGTAACGTAAGGAGACATATGACTGATTATTTACTTTTTATTTTTTATGCATACATTCTCCCATTTTTACTATGTTACATGCTTCAAAAATACACATATTCATTGAGTTATTTAAAACTTGTATTGCATGGCGTGAACTTCTCATTCTACCAGTTTTTAAGCATAATCAGTAGATTATTGGGTGAAAATTTTTGTTGTTGCCAGCAGGGAGCTTAGTTTTTGCTGTTTAAATAGTGCATTCAAATGCTAGGTATTGTTGGGAACTGGGAAGTAGTTTCTATTAAAACAAATGAACTCGTTCATTAGAGTTCATTGTTGTATTAATATTCAGATATAATGTATTTGAAATATTAATTAATATAATTTATGTAATATTTATTATTGTATTTATTTATATAACTTACACATGGAATAAACATTGTCAATGGCTTAAGTGTGTTTCCAGTGGGACAACAGTTTCCCCTGTAGGAATTAAAACTTGCTACAAATTTGAACATTACCAATTATTTTGTATAATGTAACTGCATTTGTGAAAGTACAGTATTTCATGAAACTAAAAAGTAATGTTGACAAAGGGCTGATGATCTACAAACTAATTTGTAGGTCAAGTTAATGAATCGGAGTTTATAAAACGTTTCAAGTTTCTTGTTTTTGTATGTGCTTCATTTCAGTTACCACCAATGAATTTTATTTCTAGTAAAAATTCTAGCATCATTTGTATTTTTAAGACTTTTAATGTAGTGTTGTTTATTCAGTTGCTTTTGAACATCAATTCATAAAATTCTTAATAAACAAAGAATCAAATACAAGAATAAAGAAATGTGAAATACAAGATTCAGGATGTAAGAGAAACCTAAATATTTTGTAGGGGAAATTGTGTAAATCATTTGAGAGTTAAATGCAAGGTTGATCTTGAAGGGTATCTGTCAATATACTTGGGAAAAATGTAAAATAGATTGTGTGAGTGTTTTGGAAAATCAGAGTGAATACTCCAAGCATTACAGGGTTAGTATTGATCTTAAATCTTAGTTATCTAAACAAACAGTTGGTACTAAATAGTAAAAGAATCTAAATGCAATGAATGCTTTAAACTATATTAGAATATTGTACAGAATTGTTATCTGTGAGCTGGGAGGTTATATATCTTGAAAAGGTTACTTGTCAGGTAATTTGTAATTACCTTCAAAAGTTTGAAAAAATTATTTTTTTATATTTGCATTGAGACATATTTTAAAAGTAACTAAAATCAGAAAGTGTATGATGTGAACCAAAAAATGCTGTAGCTTTCTAAATTTCGTTGAACAATGTGTTTTTGCATTCGTTGCCAGAAGCTTACTCTTAATAAAACAATTATTTACTATTGATGTGGAAGTTAAACCACCAAGCACGGATCAGTACCACAGCATATTGATGGTGACAATCTATGTAATCGTTTACTCTATAGTAACATTACAGGGGCACCGGGAGACTCAAGAAGCTAAAGATTAGCTTTTGTAAGTTTGAATTTTTTACTTCCTTGCCCCCCTTGAAAGAGAAAGTTACGAATTTGTGTTCGGAAAATTGCAAATTATCGACTGAAAAAGTATTATTGCCATGATCTTGTAAAGATGTCCACTTATCTTGTTCCTATGTATAGTAAATTATGTCCTCTTAACATGTGGAGTTACAATCAATTTTGTTAGTCCTTAACACCCAAAAAATCGATTGACGGTTGAACGTCAGTCTGTTCGTTGTTTGTTTGTGATTACGGGCGCTTCTACTACTGGTATCATTACCCCGTAAGTGCAGTGCATGCTTTCCCTGGGAGGTGGCAGTGATCTTTGCCCCCTGGATACAGAGTCCCTTTGGCAAGCGAGAATTCCCTAACCAGGTTTCTCCCACCAGCTGGGTACCGCCATAGCTGGGACATGACAAAATATTTCAGACCTGTATTTGTTGGAAAATCCAACAAATACAGGTCTGACATATTTTGTCCTGTTCCAGCTATGGCGGTACCATTTCCATATATATACATATATATCCATATCCATCTAAACAGCAATGTTTCTTGATGTCACTGTTCAAACTCCCAACTTCATTTTGAATTTTCCAACAAATACAGGTCTGACATATTTTGTCCTTACCCAGCTATGGTGGTTCCCAGCTAGTGGAGATACCTGGTTAGGGAATTCTTATATATACGAGAGTGAGGTACTTGTGATACAATTCCTAAAGAACCATAAGAAAATAATTTATTTGTTTTTGCTTTTTAGGTTTGCCGGAAAGTGGACAGTGTATGTTGCACTATCCTTAATACAACTTTTCAACGTCTTCAGACTATAGCCAGTCGGATCAAATGGAAGGAATATCAATTTATATGGGAATACCCTTCATAACAGTCTCTTTGGGGAAGAACCTGCTCACAGACAGATGTTTTGCTGTATAACCATTTTTCTGGCAGCAAGAATTCTGCCAAGCGTGGATTCTGTTATTCACAGAAATTGTTAAGGAATAATTCCTCTGAAATACTGGTGCAAAACAGTATCGCGAAAGTAAATGGAGAGTAAAACTGTATATTTTAATAGCTGTTATACAAAAACATTTTTTTGAAAGTTTCCCAAAAACCATGTTTTGATGTTTTAGAAATGTTATCAATTTTGCTTAACTATTTACATCAATGTAAATACATTTTATCTGGTCAAGAACAGCAGTTTCTAGGCAATAAACTGAAAATTATTGGTAAATTTAATTTACATGATGAGAAATATCATTGAACTTTGAAACAAATTTGTAATATGTTATTTTAAGCAGTTGGATCATAAAAATTCGCATAATAAATTGATTCTCTCCTTGCACATACATTTTCATAATAAGCTTTTCTTTCAGTTTATGCCCTTCATGATATTTTAAAGAGCATACACAACAAGTTTCATTAAATTTAGGAAAGTAAGTTATGAAATTGTTTACAATGGAAACTGAACAAATTTTAAAAACATTCAACTGAATTTCTGTTTTAGTTGTGAGATGTATGGCGAGTCAATGTCTCAGAAAAGATAAATTATTTTAGTTGTGCTTGTTTTGTATTACTTTTAGAAAGTGTTCAGTTTTTTCCACTCTGTGCATTGTCCCTATAACTCAAAACCTGTAGTGTTTTGTTTTCTGTAAGGGGGGGGGGGGTGCAGTTGGGCGTTTGTGGGCATATTGGTATCTTCAAGAATAATTAATGTAATATACCATAAGTTTCTGTAATATCTTAATAGTTTTGGGTTTTATTATTGTACATTTTCTTTTTTAGGTTTTCAAACTGCAGTATGAATTTGCAAACAGAGTTTTCAGGGCAGGCAGTAGGCATTAAATTTTAAAAAAGCCCCGAGGCACTTCTAAGTAACCATAAGAAGGTCAATAAATTATATACTTGAAATTGATTTTATTTCTGAGTTTGATGATTCACCTCGGTAAGCTTTGAATATGTAAATTATAAATTAAAGGTTAAAGAAAAGTTACGATTCTTTAACTTTAAATTCTATATTAGAAACAGCTTATAGCAAATCATAACCCATTTTTTTGACTTTTTCTTTCCAATTATCTTTAAATTGGCTACAATTTAATAATTGCTTACATAAAGTTGAAATATAAAATATATGTATAATTTGCTAAAAGTTTTGTATATGTTTTTGGTAGTTTTTGCAATAAAGATAGATTACTTTAAAAAATGAGTAATAATTCTAAAATATTTTTTGTTTACTAAAGCTTATTAACAGAAAACCTTTCGCAGTAACCTTCCATTAATCCTTTGCGGAGTTCAACTCCAGGCACTGGTCTAATCTATACGTGTTGACTGAAGGTTTGATGTTATGTTGTAAGAAGCTGAAAAAAAAGGAGAAAGCTATTGATGATGTCATTCTCCTTCCTGTTGGATCAAACTACATTGCCTTCCTTACATGGCGAGGGCGATGGTAGGAAAAACTACATGAATTACTCCATTCGTAACAGCTGGTCAACACAAAAGGAGGTATTTAATGAAAATCTCCTATAATACTCAACATATTAAATTATTAATTCATCATATCTGCTATTGATCATTGTAGTTCATTTACTGTGAAATACTACTAATTATAACAACATGGTATTGAGAATATAATAGAATGTCTGGAGGTGAATTAAATAATAATTTTTTGACAGAAAATCTCATATATTAAGCCCCATATCAAAAAAAGTTGGAGTTATTTTTGCTTCTCATGTGTAGTAAATCATTTATTTCATCTAATACATTGTTTTAGATCAAAATCCACATTGCGTCTTTGGATCCTGAAAAAAATTATTTTTGGGCAATTCGTTGTCCTTGTCTCTCTGGTTTTGGAAGTACACTAGATCTATATAAATTGTTCAGTTTTTAATGAAAATTGATAGGGAGAAAGGGAGTAAGATTAAACTCCAAAGGTCCTGAAGAAGACTGCCACTTAAGGGAATATAAATCCTCTAAAACGAAATTAGCCTAATGAGTCCCTCCTGGAAGGGAGTTGAGAATATGGGGCCAAAAAAAAAAAAAAAAGAAGAAGAAAGAAAGAAGAAAGAAAAGATCACACACACAAACACATCACGCCACACTTTCAAAAACCCATCAATGGAAATGACCTTTGGATAAAACTCCTGTATGTACGAGACGTAGGCAAGGAAAACTGTTTTATGAACTGGGTGCTGGAATGTTCCCAGGTTAAGCACTAACAGTAAATAAAGTTTTTTAATAATAGAGGAGTTTAACATTGATATAATAGTGTTGAGTGAACAAAAAAAGGAAGAAAAATGGAAGGAAAAGGAATTTATAGTACATTTTTTTAGTGGATGTGGAAAAAAAATGGAGCAAGCGCAATGGGTGTCTATTAGCTCTACACATAAAGATAGGAGAAACAATATCATATTGCAAAATCAAATTGATGAGAGAATAGCATGTCCTGATCTTGCAGAGAACATTTTTACTAATTGGGGTTTTTATGCTCCAGTTAACAGAGGTTTTTTTTTTTCTTATAAAAATTTGTTAAATTTTTAGGTATGGTGACTTATGGTTACTCAAATTTTTGAAAATTACAATTGCTCAACTTTCATTTCGATGTCAGCATTTTGTCTAGTAATTAAGAGAATGCCTTGCAAAACTTAGTATCAAAGTAAGAATAGTGAGTGAACTTCTGAGGACTAACATTTTTTGATTCAGTATATCCGATAATGTCAGTATATCGCAAATTAAATAGATGTTTTCACAATGATTGATTTTATAAATTAAAAAAATACATTAGCTGCTCAGTGAAACTAGAAAAATTTCATTAGTTTGTCTATGTCCTTAAAATTCAATTATTTTTCATTTTTTGCTTTGTACATTTTTCATTTAGTATTTTCAGGTAGATTCCTTTTCAGAGTTTGTGCTCTCGTCCCTTATTGATTCTGGCATTATCCTCTGACTAAGTACGATAACACAGTCTGGACACCCTTCAATACAACCTGCACCAGGTGTCCGCCAAAGCTTGGGGGCTGTGAGGCAGTAAGTACGCTTCTGTCGCTTAATTGTAGAACACAACATGCTTTGTCCCTGTGAATATAAACCAAAGCTTGAAAATGAAGCTAGCCATCGGTATAGCCGCCACCCATATATAGCCCATGCGGGAATTCGGGTTGTTTTCGTAGTGAAACTTGTTACATGAGACTACCATAATGTCTGCTATTCTGATTCGCTAGACCTTCACTTCATGGGAGACTCTTATTCCATTACGAATCTTTCACCAAAAATTTGTTTTTTGAGCTTCCTGGTGTTAGGAATTTGTGTGGGCAACTAAAGACCACAAAATTTACAGGAATTTCCACTTGTTTCCAGAAGGAATTTCGAGGATTGTTGTATTTCCTACATTCACTATGGCCGGAAAGATCAAGGTTCACGAGTCGATAACCGAAACTTCTTATGCCTTATTTGTTAATAGTAAATGAAATGGGACCAGTGATTAAGTTTTACTACTAACTGATGGTTCACTATATCCAAGTTTCTCTGTAACCAGAGTTCGATCTTGTAAATATATTCTTTACAATTTCTAAGATACCTTCATGGAGTAACTTTCTTTGGAGTTTGCCAGGTATGTTGGGATTGAATTAAAACCATTTTTTTATTGTTAACATATTTTGGTATAATTAGCAGAGATACATTTTTATGTATTATGAGTTAATTTCGACACATTCTTACATATTTTGAAATACTTTTAATTTTCGCTTCACATGTCAAAACAGAATCGTGGTTTTTTAAGGAGGATATGCAAATAAATACTGTGCTTTAATGACCTCTGGACCAACGCTGTAATTGTCAAAAACAGACTACTTCCTACATCTCAGAATTGTGGGACTATTTGAATTACGATTAACAGCAAAGAGAAAGTAATTTCATCATTGTGTTTATCTTGTATTTCACAGACCCATAGACCCTCAACATCTGACAGACATTCATAGAGGTCCATGTGAAATTATTACCGCTTTCTGAACTGCTCTTAAAGAAATACACTCCTCTCGACAGGGTTGCGGAATTGCAAGAAACCTTAATGAAGAAAACTGCTTGCTCAAGTTAATGCACTCTACTCATATCAATTTGAAAATGTGATTCTGTCAAGTAGGTGGCAATCTGTTTTCACTAAGTTGAGTTCAATTTCTGTCCAATTTGAGTGAGAGAGTATCATTTCCGGGCACCATTAAATTCTTTTATATCGTTACGAATGTAGAAATGTATTATATCCTTAGTTAAGTGTTTATATTCCTTCCGCTACTGCAAAATGGGGAATCCAGTGCTGAATCTTATGTCAGCTTGTGGGGTTAGGTTCCCTCTAGAGCCTCAGTAGGAGGCACCACCCCATCCACGACAAGCTCCTGAGGCTTCCCAAAGTCTTTTTTCGCCTTATAAAGAAGTAGTGTGGTGCCAGCGTGAATGTGTATGTGGGAGAAAAGAGGATGGAAAATCATGGATACAGGATGGCGAAGATTGTGCTTCATAGGTACTGTTAGTAAGGACAAGACATTCACTTATTTTGGTCAGAGAAGTCTTTGAAAAACTATCGATCAGATTGCTTGATTCCCTAAGCTTTGTGTACTCACAGCTAGTGACATAAAAAATCTGCCCCTTGGGACTTGAATCTTCGGACCTCCCATCAAGCCACATGCTGAGACACAGCATAAGTAATGTTGGATTGTAATTGAATGTTTGTCCTCCTCCCACCTATTGTCACTGAATATGCAGTAAATTGACAATGTAAACATTGTGTATTTTAATACATTTTTTATTTTGTATTACCTCTCTTGTATAGGAATACTGTTCAAGTTACTTTCTGTAGATGTAGAATGTTTGTTCAGTCACCTGAACACAATTAGAAGGTCTTCTTTGGCATTCCTTTTATATTTAGAAATTTTCAAAAATATCTTTTAAACATTTTTATTTACATATTTTTTATTTTTTCTTATATAATTTTTGAAACATAAATACAATATGTTAGTGAACACATTTTCTGGTTTATTATGAATAAATCTGTTCTCTAGAATGCATTTGTGAGACTTCCTGCCTGAAGAAAATGAAACCAGAAAGCAGAACACACTCCAGGTTGTAACCTATTTGTGGTTCAAATAAATCTATTTATATCACAATTGTTGTTGTTGCAGCTTACTGGTTCAGGCTATGAGAGGTTAGGCGAGATCTCATTGAAGGTTGTTTTGCATCATAGTGGCCGAGGCCATTTCATATCCTACATCATTGGTAATAAGGTTCGATGTGAGCTGGTGATAGGTAGCAGTCGCAGATGAAGTAGTTACCATTCTCTGGAAAAATAGATTTGTAGAGTGCTCACTCTACCATCACGTCCCACTCAATGTACTTTACGTAATGGCGCGAATTTGTTATAATAGAGACAAGAGAGAAGATGAAAGGTGGAGCTCCAAACTGGTAGAGTTGCTATGCGTTATAGCATTTTATCTAGTGATAATGGAACATGGACTGTGCATCATAATATAGAGAATAGTGTTACTATATAGGTTTATGGAGAATAAGACATGTTATTCTATTCTCTGCCAGTTCATAAGCTCGATCATACTTTCTCCCAATACTCTTGAGGGAATGATATAAGGTAGGCGGACAGCCATATAATCATTAATTGAGGGGGAGACGCCCAGAGTATTATAGTGAAGAAATTTGATAAATATATTTGTCTCGAGACTGGCTGATCACAGCAAAATAAACATATTCTTGAGTATGCACTAGTCGTTCTCTGGAATGTAAAACAGATAAGAAAAAAAATGAGCAGTTATAATCTTGGTCAACGCGGTATCAAATTTAGCAGTTTTGTTTTATAGCAAGTGTTATCGCTAATATCGCCAAACTAAGGTTTCTCCTTGTGTAAAAGTTAGAGCAGTTTCTAATTTACTACTTTAATATACTTAGGTAGATGTATAATGAAGATGAAATGCCAATGTTGGCATATCTCTCGAAGTTCAAAAAATATAATTTTCGAGTTGTTCGAAATTAATTCCTAATATCATCTAATATTTATCGATATACTGAGTATAGTGGAGAAATTGACTTTATAATGATGATTAGTTATGATTCTTCCGCATGAGAAGCATCGATATCAAGTGCAAAACAGAAATTAAGCTATTAACAGGCGTTCGCACATAATCTCCATGAGCCAAATATCCATTAAGTTGTTTACCCTAGCGTGAAAATTGTTCCATTCAGGAGCAACACCAAGTAGGAGATGAAGACATCCAGGCACTAATCAACCGGGAAGTTTGTGCTGAAGGTCTGGGCAATGGACTTCAGAGGAAAGTGAAGGTGCCTTACTTCCTGGCAAGCTGTGAAATACTGTGCCTGTAGCCACACCCAGCGGAGACAAGAAGCAACCCAAACAGAGTGAAGGTGGATGCAAGAGAAGGCTGTTTCAGGCAGTGTGATGGAACCAGGATGGTTGTCAAGCTCAAACGTAGAACTGACTGTCATGTGTTCCAGCTTCTATAGACATGGAAAAGGAATGCACAACCCCAAATGTCACCAAACAGCCATGTAGTTCCAACAAGCCTTGTGGTTCAAAGCGTAAGGAGCTGAAGAGTTAAATGTTTTGTCACGAATCAAAAGAAGACACGTAGAAGGCAAAAGGTCCAAAGTGTAATGTTTTTCTTGATTTTTATTGATGATTAGGACAAAATACATTTAACTACACTTCTTAGATTCATATAATTTTCTTATTGTTTTGTTGCGCCTCACCTGTAGATATATATAATTTTGTAGGAGATGCCATTCCAATGCTTTAAATGTAAGTTGGTGCTGGAATTACACTAAATTTCCCTTCAAATAACTCAGGAGCGTCAGATCTAACAGTAAAAATATATATATTTAAGATTAAGTTATTTCTCGTGGTGTTTGGGCAGCATAGATCAGAAATGTCTTTTGATCAAAGTGCACATAAGAAGGGGTAGTATATGAACTGCCTGTCAACTGCATCAATTAACAAAATTTGTGTATGTGGTAATGGCATAGTTAACATAGTGATGTAAAGAAGGGAAGGGTGATTTCTATAGACGTGCAAAACTTAAAAAGATTTTTATTCCATAATCATTCTCGTATCAAGCTGTTTGTGTGGAAGTGGTAGACGAAAATGTGCAGTTTGATGTCGCTTGGTAAATAATTGATAAGGGGGGGGGGGGGGGGGGGGGGGGGGGGGGGGGGGGGGGTGCTTAGAATTCTAGGAATTTATTTTGTTAGCCAAGGCGTGATAAAAATATGAAAATGGCCGCATAAAAATGGTGTGTTTTAACTCGTAAAAATTTAATTCAATATATTGATTTTCTTTTCAAGGAGTTTTAGACAGTTGGCAAAAGAAAACAAAAGTAATGCTGCGCTCGAGAGACGAGTCCTTGTTCTGTAAATAGTGACTGCTTTGTTTCATCAAGATTTGACAAATTTGTTCAGTGTATGTGATATAATATAATATATAAACAGTGAAGTCAAATGTTTCACCTAACTACCTTGATGTCTAAACTGAGTCATAGCTTTGTAGAGGCTGGTTTTTGAGATGTCGTTCAATTTTTCTCTTAATTTATCCTAAGAATTTGATATCTGTCTATTTGATGTAAAACTGGCTGTTCGCATTTCTTTGTGTCATCAAAAATAATCAAGCCTGGAATTTTTCAGGAGTGGCCTGTCACTAAGTCGGGAAAGAATGATCTTACTCTCAAACTTTAGTTAGCACAAAAGGAGATTATTCTTGTTGTTTATTATATTTGTAAGTTTTTGTGAAAATTGAATCAATAGCTACATAAAAGAAAGGTTAAAGATACTTTAAAATGTCACATAAAATATTATTACACATCCGAAGAGTGTAAATAATAAGTAACTTTCAATGTATCTCTTACAGTTTCAAATCTCCAATTTCCAATTTGTGACAGCTGTGGGTTGCTCAGTGCTTATGTTACTGCGTTTGTGCATGCTCCCTTCAAGTTTCTGTGCCCTTGATGTTCAGAATGTGGAATCGTGTCTTGTGCGAGAATTGAAAGGCTCTTTTTGAGGAAATTCATTTAACAAATTCATTTGACTAATTAACTG
>BOPP01000005.1:14200833-14217392 GCA_017312745.1 Gryllus bimaculatus | reverse complement strand
ACCACATAAGACTGTGATAGCCTTGACGGATGGCACAGATCACAGTACATTAGCCAAATTATATGAAAACTATTTCAGCTGTTTGTGTAGACGTTCGCAACATAGCAGAACTCATTAGCATTTCCTTTTCTCCTGATATATTTAAATGTACCAAAAAATGTAATTGGTTCATGTGATGGCTGCACAGATCTGAAATGCTAACGATGCTGACACATCATTTTCAATTTTTACGTCTTAGAAAATTGCAAACTAACAAAGAATTATATAATGTAGAGACTTGTAAAATACCTCATTTGTAGACTTCTCTAACAGGATTTTCAAACTCAATTTTTTGTCATTTTAGTACATAATACAAATTTTATGTGAACGTTATGCTTAGATAATGTAAGTTTGCTGCTTAAAGATGATAGTTGTAAGAGAACCCGTATGGGAAATTAATGTGAAATAAGAGAATTCTACTAGTGTGGGATCAGATCACTTTGTGTGGGTGTGTGTGTGTATCTGAGAATTTAACTATAGCTCTTGGACACTACGATTACAAAGAAAGGGATACTAAAACATACACAATGTATTGTTGAGAAGTGACCTTGATATGAAACTAGTTTTTACAGATATTTCTCAATTTTTGAAATGTAACAAACTTCCCTTTTGTTGAAAAGGTGCAATGTGAGCTTAATTACAACGTTTTCCAGTTTGTGTGTTAATGAGAATGAATGTGTAATGTGTAGTCTAGTAATCCAGTTAGTATTCTCTCTATTTTGAATTAACAAATAATCCATGACAAAAAAAGAGACTACGAAAATGTATGTATTTTAGTTTACAAAATAACAAAATGAGTGTGTGTTATTGCAATATAAATATATTATCTCTAATAAAATGTCATCCTATATTTTCTTGTTTTATTTGCCCTTGCCATTTAGGATTTTCAAAAGTAAATGAAAATTTGCTCTAATGAATCACTATGAACAGGAATGTCATGTTATTTATGCTGTCGAGAAACATAACATTCTAATGTTACACAAGAACGCTAGCCCCCTGATTATCTTCATATGCTGAATGGTACATCATGGTGGGTTGGCCGCATTACCGTATTGCGATTATACAGGGCATTTATGTGCTCAATTTTGTATATTGGTATTGAAGTGTTTGGCTCTGCAGTACCCTCCATTCTCTGATCCATCAACAGCATACACCGCGCTGATCCGCCTCTGAAGAGGTTCACATCACGCAAGCTGAAGCGAGTGCTGCTGAGCTGAGGCTAAGGAGTCGTCTGTGGAAAGAAGGGAGGCGGGCCTTTGAAGCAGCGGTACAGGGAGGAATTTCATCCATTCCCAGCTAGCTAGTGCATATCGCCTGCCGCTCCTCCTGGATCGCTACCTGTCTTTATCCCAGTGAAGTAGATGCGCGCAACACAAGCGATTGTAATTAATTCACAGTTCAGGCTTACAGTTACAATGATTAAAAACAACGCATTGATCTGCGGAAGTAGTCATTGATAGCGTTACACACTCCGGCCCGGCCGAGCGCGTTTCCGCGCCGCCCGCGCGGCTTCCGGCATCCGTGAGCTGCGATCGCTCCCCACACCCTTGCTGCTCCCCCGCGTCGCAGAGCTCAGAGCTTGTGCGGGGGCAGTGCGCGGAAGGTGAAGGCAACGTTCTGTGGGCCCTTTTGTGGACGGCGCTTCGCCGGTCTCGCGCAGGATGCGCGCAGCGGACGCCCTCAGCGCCCTTGCGAGCGCCGTCTCCGCCCTCTTTTGTAGTTCCGCCGGGAACTGGTTGCAAACGCCTAAGGCCGCTTGCCCACGCCGCCACAGAAGCGCGCGAACGTCAATCATCAGGGCTCTTCGCCGACGACGGACAAAGGGACCGAAGCAGGTACCTGTTGCGGTCCCTTTGTGCGTCGTCGCCGGATGGTCGGCGAAGAGCCCTAATGATTGACGTTCGCGCGCTTCTGTGGCGGTGTGGGCAAGCGGCCTAAGATTCTGGAGACGTCAGCGTTTTGTACTGACGATCCGAGCGGCGGCGTGCTGATGCAAGCAGCTCGCTTCCCGCAGTTTTGGCTTGTAGCCAATAGAATCGGCTATTACAATGCATTATAATTGAGTATTAAGTTATAGTTAATTTACTAATGGAAAATATTGCAATGTTCCTTGGCATTTTTAATTACTGAAATTACGATGCTCATTTTGGGTTTATGAATGTTGAGATAATGTTATTTAATATGACGTACAGATTGCGTGGCTGCCACGCTCTGTAAATTCGTTGGTTTCTGGAAGCGCGAGGGGTGCGGAGAGTTGTCCTGCCTAAGCCTTCATTTGATGTGAAACGCTTACAGAAATGGCTCGTACTGATCCTCACCTGAATTGATGTGCGTGTGAAATATGTAATTAAATTATACATTGGTATCTTTAACGAACCTCAACAAAGATCTAATTAGGGAGAACAAATTTCATTTGAAGAAAAATCAATATTCTAGTGAAACGAGAAAAAAACAGACGTTTGTAACTTTCAAAAAATTTAACTTAACAGTAAATATGTGTGCTATCTTTAGAAGTGTTTATCAATGAATTACAAACAATTTAAGTTTGCAGTCTGAGGGAGCAAAAAGACTGTAAGCAGTGGACTGTTTGGTGAGTTCCATATGATTGCTGCTTGCACAACCATTTACAATAATAGCTTTTCAAAGACCAGTATGCTTGGGAGCGAACAAACACGCAGTGGGTTTCTGGAATAGAAACATAATCTCTAGGAATATTACTATCTCTCAGGCAAATTCAGAAGGAACAACATGACATTGAAGTGAATAAATCATTACATAATTCAACTAATTTAAGCTTGAAATCTCTATTAAGTACAGTAGTTTATACGTTGGAAAAACACCGTAAGCATTATTAAGATTGACCAATTATGTGTCATGAACAGATATATGAGAGAAATGTACTGACATTGCTCCAGGATAAAACATCAGTTGGTATGGCATTATCGCAAGGAAATTACAGTAATGTGCACTGAACACATGAACACGTATGGTAATGAAAATATGGCTTGCTTAATGAGAAAACAACAATCGTAATGGGAACACGGAGATGAGGACGTTCGGTGCATAGATCCCACTTGCGTGATAAAGCACACGCATCCGAGTAGGTCCCGCTGAAGGCAGGTATGAGTTCACGCGGTCCGGTGACCCTGCGGACTCGCCGGTCGCCTAGACAGCGTTTGTTGGACGATGCACGGACGGCGCCTCACAGGTGAACTGTGAAGCTAAGAACTAACACTTGAATAAGTTGTATGTCAAGCACCACATTAGTAATGGGGGTGCGCGACATGTGTGATGCTCATAATTAGCTTTTTATGTTGTAATGCAGATTAGGATATGTGCGACAAGCTCATATTGGTTCGGAAAAGTCACATGATGGCACATTAAAAAGTATTTGTCACAAATGTTCAGTATTTGTGAGTTTGAACAACAGTTATGAGACATTGCGCAACACGGGAAAGAAAAATTGTGACACAGTCAATCTACACAGAGAACAGAACTACATTAACTGAATTTATTGTGAATACATGCTGCACTGCACATAAGGTGAATTGATGTCTTTCACATGCATTTTATGAATCATTGCGATGAAATAGGAGAGAACTGTTCTTGAGTTCGAACGATAATTACAACATGATGCAAGTCACAAGAGATTATTACAGATAAAGGGACAGGCATTTTCACAGTCGATTAACAGAGAACTAGCTGTACGTGCGTGAACTGAATTAATCATCAAGTAGTTTAAGCTTGAAATCTCTATTAAATGCAATAGTTTATGTTGGAAAAACACCTTAATAGTTTATATGTTGGAAAAACACCGTGAGCATTATTAAGATTGACCGATTATGTGTCATGAACTGATATATGATAGAAATGTACTGAAATATATATATTTTTGTACATATTTGTTTTGGACACAATTTAAATGTAAGAAAAACTTCGACAGCTAATCAGTGTGTTCAACTTAACTTAGCGACATGACGTGGTAAATGGAAGAACTTGACCGAAAGCCTTTACACTTAGTAGTAGATCTAAGTACGTGTAGATGGCGTTCACTTGACACGAGTAGGGGCACATGGTAGAGTGCGCGAGTGTGCGAGCCGGTGTCTGGGCAAGGGTCCTTGTGTCCTCGTGTGGTCTTAGTTTCAAGATCTGTAATGAGACTAATTTTTCGAATATTCTGAATCGTTTAGAAGATTGTAGTTCGTGCCTAATCGTAATGGTGGGTTTCTAGATTTGGATATGGTGAATTACCTTTGAAGAGTGAATTTAAGACGTGGTTCACGATCATGAAGGTTATGTTTCACATTAACTACTAACAAAACCCAAATTTTTCAGCATTCGTTGTTGTATAGGAAAGACAATGCTCATGAAGACAGTATTTGGAGTTGTGCTTGGGGAAGGCTGAAGAAGAAGAAGGATGAAAATGGTGATGCAGATGGTGAGGCATCTAGGTAAGAAGCCGGGTCTTTTGTTTTTGAAGTGTATACAGAGAGGAAGTGACACAGTGACAGCTGTTCATTTTTATGGGTTTAGGGATTCCATTGCATCTGAAGAAACAGTTGATTACATTGTTACTGGTTCTGTGGATGATCTCGTGAAAGTATGGTTATTTAAAGATGATAGGGTTGAACTTAAACACAAATTGGAAGGTCACTCGTTGGGAGTGGTTTCTGTTGCCATAAATTCTGATGGAACAAGTAGGTTTCAATAATATATACTATTTAATATGTTCCTTTATTACATTTATTGTTTTGAAATATAGTAATATGAGGTGTTTTGTTAGCATGTGCATCCAGTTCATTAGATTCCAGCCTTCGCCTCTGGGATATAGAATCAGGACGGAAAGTGGGAAGTATTGATGTTGGTCCAGTGGATATATGGACTGTTGCATTCTCTCCCGATGACAAATTTATCATATCTGGAAGTCATTCTGGAAAAATTAATCTTTATGGTGTGGAATCAGGAAAACAGGAACAAACTCTTGATCCTAGAGGAAAATTTACACTTAGTATAGCATATGTAAGTATGAAAAATTTTTATAATAATGTTTTACATTTAGTATTTGTCCTTATTTTACTCTTTTTAATACCTGTCAGAGTCCAGATGGTAAATATATTGCCAGTGGAGCTATAGACGGCATTATCAATGTGTTTGATGTTGCAACTGGGAAGTTGGTACATGCATTAGAAGGTTGGTATTTGAGTTACGCTTTATTGAATAAATATAATTTATTAGTCACAATGATATATAAATTGTTTTGTTCTTAGGTCATGCTATGCCTATTCGTTCTTTGTGCTTCTCCCCGGATTCTCAATTGCTGTTGACAGCCTCTGATGATGGTCATATGAAGTTATATGAAGTGTAAGAAAATTTTGGTCCATAATTATTGTAGCTTGTTAAATATTACGCAACTACATTCAAGTGAAGTTATTACTAATTTTTTTTTCTTCTTCAGGCAGCATGCAAATGCTGTTGGTACTTTGTCTGGACATGCATCATGGGTTTTAAGTGTTGCATTTTCTCCTGATAATAAACACTTTGTTTCAAGCAGTTCAGACCATACAGTTAGAGTGTGGGAACTGAGTAGTAAACAGTGCCTTCACACTTTTACAGAGCACACTGACCAAGTAAGTTGAAGTGACAATTTTGTTTTTTTTTCACTTAATGTTCATGTTTAAAATTAATCTTCCCTTTGGACAGATTTTCAATGTAATGTATATTAATATAATATTGTTAATTATAGATTGCTTATATTTTGCAAAAGAATGAAAATTTCACACTTTGATCTGCTCCTATCGAAGGTCAGGTGTTTTATTCTTTGGAAGGCAGGATTGTTTGTCTCTGCCCACTGGGGTGGATCCAGGGGGGTATGGCCTCCGAAATGCCTAGTTTTCATTTACCAACCTTTATTTGGCAAAATTGATTTAAATATTTATTAAATTCGAATTATATAATTATTTAAACTATAATTCAGTACTAATAATATACAATATAACAACAGATATGTTTAATATTTAACAAAAATCTACAGTCCCGACCATTATTAGCTGGATCTGCCCCTATCTCTGCTTGACCCTCTTCTATTTTTTTGTATTTGCTAGAAGAGGATGATATGGAAAGGAATATAAATTGCATTTGTAGATTCGACAAATAAATATAGTGAACCGTTACTTTCATGACGCTTTTAGTATCTTGTTTGGCTTTTAGCGCAATGCAATCTGTGGATTCTCCAGCGACTTTTTCTTGGCTTTGATCGTTGATTATTGTTCATTTAACACATACCCTTCTTGACATAGTAAGATCTTTTTTGAGTGATTCATGTACCAACTCTTCTCTTTCATCATGAAAATAATTGTGAAGAGCTTTTATATCAAGAATGGCATCATGAAAATTCATTTTTGGATTCTGAAAACTCCTTTGTGCATAATCAATTTTAATGAGTACTTCATTCCTAAATCCTAGTCAAATCAGAAATTTGTAATCTAACATAAGAGTGTACAATTGTTGGGCATCACTTCTTGTTTCATGTATCTCGTTTGAGTTATCAGTCATGTTTTGTAGAACTTCAAGGATTTTGTTGAGGAAGTAGTTTACAGGTTTCACTTCTACTTGCGGACTCATGTGGTTAAAGATTCCGACTTAAGAACCGCAGGCATTGAACTTTTCGATTGTTCTCAGCATGTTGCAGGTGCTAAAAAGAACATATATGGAGCTTCAAGAGGTCCCAAAAATGTGACCATTAGTACTCCTTGCTTAGCTGCATGTATAGCAACCAAGTTAAGGGAATGATTATTACAATTGATAAACACAGTTAGTTTGCATTTTTCATGTATTCTTTGTTTGACACCAGGGCTCATTCCAACCATCACAGCAGCATTGTCATGACATTTTGACCAACACACTTGTAACTTCATTTCTTTTGTCAATTGGCTGGACGATACTTTCAGCTTTTCCAAGCTTATTTTGACAAAACTTAGGAAGGATTCTCAAACAGACAGATTTTTTTCTCAAAATTAATGTCCACTTACCTAACTTTCTCAAAATCAGACATAGGACTGAAGTATTTTGCTTTTCAAATATGTTCCAGCAAACTTTGTCAAGCAGTAGATGTCATCAAATAGATAAACGCATTTGAACAGTAGAAGAAAGATATGTTGTGGATTCAGGATGTTTCTCTATGATATTGACTCCTCCTGCCATCATAGGATCGTAAAGAGCGAGTAATTTCAATAATCTCAGAAAATTACCTGTGTAAAAATCATCGTCCCATTGACGTGATTGTTCTTGTAAAGTCCAATTCTGTATTTTAAGATATTTGTTGCAGTGAAGTATTCTTTTCAATACTTCACATCACTTTCGTTTTTCCCTTTCAATCTGCGATTGAAGTTCTGCATCTACTGTATTATACTATCATGTGCTCTAAACTTTCTCTTCATGTCTTTCCACTTTGTAAAAACATTCACTATGATTTTTACCATTTATACGGACTCTCATTCTTTCAGATGAGTTGCAATGGGTAACTTACATTCAAGTTGATTGGTGATTTGAACAGGGAAAAAACTGGACAACATAATGAAAGTGCAGACTTTAAGAAAGTGAATAGATGAACCATGAGTAGTTTTATTTTATCTGTTCTTGAGCAGCGTTGGTTACCACTTAGTTTTGGGGAAAAAATAGCATTTTGCTGTAGCAGGGAACTCTTCTTATAAATGTGTAATTAAATTTTCTAAATCAAGTTTTTTAGCACTTTGAGTATTAAAAAATGTGACTGCAAGTTATAATAGAAAAGCTTTTGAAATAAAAGCAACTACAATAACAAACAACAATAAAATTCTTATTGTGTGATATCTTTAAAATGTTGCTTTGGTTTTCTTCATAGACTATTTGAAAAGAATTTAAGTTAATTTATTTTTATATAGACCAGTAAAACTAATTTATTGAAAAGATATAGTTGTGAATGGTATTAATATTTCTATTATTATTTTAGGTTTGGGGTGTGAAGTACAATCCAGATGGCAACAAAGTGGTATCTGTCTCAGAAGATAGAGCAATTAATATATATGATTGTCCTGTGTAAATTTGGGCTGTTTTCCATCAACTATGAACTTGAGAATATTTTTGTGCTCTATTTGAGTTTGGTCTGATGTGTTGCATATGCTTTTTTTTTCCATATATATTGTGATGACAAGGAGTAAATCTTATTCAAGGATCTTTTCAATTTGCAGCACATTTTGAGATCTTATCAGCTACAGATAAGACAGATCATTCATAACATCATAATATAATAAAAATGTCAAGATTGTCCTTTCATTTGCTGGATATTTGTATTATTTAATATTTGTATGTGTTAGTTTGATGAGAAATACATTATATCTGCTGCTGTCAATGTACATCTTTCTGTCTTGAATGTGTATTTTACTCTAATTGTTTATAGAACATCAATATGTGTATTTATTTATTTATTTTTTTGTTTTTAATATATGCTTTTAATGATGAAGTAACAACCCTGTCACAATGTGACAAATTATGTGAAAGGGATTGCTCCCCAAAGAACTTCTTAGAAAGTGTATTTCTAGTTCATAAGCAAAATCTTGTCTCTTTCTAATATGCTAATTGTTGACTTCCAGTAGACTTAAAAATGGAATTGTTTAAAATTTAATATCTATTTTATTTATTGGTCTTGATGTCATGTAGAATTCCCCATGTACATATTTTGTTCCTTCTAGAGATCAAATTTTCATGTAATATGCTACAACAGCGCATATTTTAACTGCTCACATAATTTCCAGCTCATCATTCAGGCAAGAAAGGATAATTCCACATATAACTTGATCATCCAGAAATAGAGACTTATATATTTCGCCAGATGTATATCACTCTGACTCTGTGAAGCCCAAATACTTAAAATTATCACATAATTGTATTTTATCATTTCTAATCTACAGATCATTTTCATTTATGACATTTATTTGCAATCCCTCTATTTCAAAATCCTGTTCAACTTTTCTTAACATAGAGTTAATATCCTGTTCATCCTCTTCCTGATCATCCGCGAAAAGTAGAACATCCAGAATTTATTCTCCAATTTGCATTCCCATCACATTGCGTTTCCTCCTCCATTCTCTCACAGCTTCAGCAATGGACATGTTAAAGAGAGTTGGGGCACATACAGCACCCCTGTCTTAATCCTTTAGAATTTATTATGTCAATTGATACTAGTCCTTGACTTTCACAACACCTTTACTGTCTTTGTACATTTTCTTAATGGTGTTAACTAATTTAAAATTTCATTTTTGTTCTAAAATTTTAAAAAGTCTGCTAATTGGAATGCTGTCATATGCTTTTTGGAGGTCATCAAACAATAGATGAGAATCTCTTCGACAGACTTTCCTTTTTTCTCAAATTTGTTGGATGTAGAAAATGTTATCTACACATGAACGGCCAGCTGTAAAACAGCTTTGTTCTTTCAGATTTTCTATCTCTTACTCAATTGTTCCTTTAATTATTCGCCCGTACAGTCCACTAATTGAACTTGTGACACTAATGCCTCTATAGTTTTCACTTTTTTCTTAATTGTGTTTTATATAATTTTATATAAATTGGTACAATTCCTGCTTTTTTCCATTCTTGAGGAATTTCTTCTTGATCAATGAGACATTTATTAAATAGTTTTACAATAATTTCTTTCATTTAATCCCAAGAGTGTTTTAACAGTTCAACTGGTAGCCCTCCTGGGCCTGGGAATCTATTATTTCTCATTCCTCTCAGAGCATTATTTAATTTTTTAGAGTAATTTTTGGGTTGTCATCCTGTATTTGTACATTATCTGCATTACAACTGATTTATTCTGTTCTATTCTCTCTCAGACGATTTTGAAAATGTGCTGCCCACTGTGCAATATTGATTGGTGATGATCTGTATTTACAGGACACATCTGTTTTTAGTTCTTTTATTGATTTCCATGCCTCTCTAGACCTGTTGCTTCCCATTAATCTATTTACTTCACAGCATTTTGTTTCTCAAGCATTTGTCTTCGCTCTTTTAACCTTCTATTGATATTACTAAATGCTGGTCTATCTTCAGGGTTTCCTGAGCTTAGCCATTTTCTATATATCACTTTCTTCTTTTCTATCATTTGCTTCAATTCTTCATTCCACCAGTATGTTTTTTCCCCCCTTTATTTTGGGCTTCTCACCTAATGCTTCAAACACTGCTTCATGGATTTCTGTTTTCATTTGATCATATACTTCACTTGCTGGCCAATCTACATTTATTTGCCAATCTAAATCTATATAGAAAACTAGTAGTCATTTTGAAAGCTATCCAACTGACATATTTTTGTGTTACATGGAGCACGAGTTTCTGGTTTCTGATCTTTTGGAAGGTAGATTTGTAAAAAATATTAATTAAAGTTCTAACTATAAAGTGGTCGCTACCACATTCTGCTAGTAGTACTCTTTTAAGTCTTGGCATTTCAGATGAGTTTTCTGTCTTAATATCACATAATCAATTATTGACTTAATATTCCTCGTAGGTTGGGTCCACATATAATTATGGATATCTTTTTGTATATAGAACCCATTCATGATTTTAAAATCCATCTGACTACATAAATTTATGAATCTCTCTTCATTTTTATTACATTCTTGTTCTCCATAAATACCCACTATATTATTATTCTGTTTACTTCCCGTTTGGGCATTTAAGTCACCCATTATTAGAATTTTCTTACTTGAAGAAATGTCTTGTAATATTACCACTAATTTATTTTCAAAAGAGTCTTTTAAAAATTCTGTTGCATCTTCAGTTGGGGTGTGATTACAATTATCATAGTGTGACCAAATATATCTAACTCTGCTGTCAGCAGTCTGTCATTGATCTCATTCCAGGTTCTTACATTTTTTTCTATATTTTTTGTGGTTTGCACTGATACTCCACATATCTTTGTTTACACCACTATAAAAATTGATATATTTGCTGTAGTCTTCAATTCCTTTTCCATCGTAGTTTCCGTTAATTAACAAATATAACTGACTGAATACTTCATACTTTTTCTAATACCCTCTACGTTCCATGTGGCCATTCACATTGTCCAGTTTCATTGCTTAAGTAGTCTTCATTTGGGCCCGTTTAAAGGCTGCTTAGAGTTTTTAACATGTTTATGATTTTTACGGGAATGGGGTGTTTGTCCATAGCCCATTCTCCAAAATGCCAGGCCAGGATTTGTTTGGGGGTTTCTCCTCTAGAGGGGTTGGCTCCACGTCTTTCTGAGTCCTCTCTACCCATGGTTTTGTTTCAGGGTTTTCCTTCCCTTAGCCTTGGGGGTGCTCCGCCCCCTCCTGCAAAGGCGACAGGTTGAAATCGGAAAAGAAAGAAAGATAGAGAGAGAGGAGGAAGAAAGTAAAGAATAGAATGGAAAGAAGAGAGGAGAGAATAATGACTCCCTAGCCATCGCAACCTAATAGCATCGGGGTCGAAAAACACAAGAGACCAAGAATAAAGGAGTATGGCACAAAGGAAGAAAAGCCATGTCACACTAGTAATGGGACAACATTTATGGTTAGTTGCCATGGAGGGGGGAGAGGGAGGGACATGGGAACCAGGCACGATGAACTTTGGATACAGATGAAGTACTGGTGGGTAGTTGTCAGATCTCCTTCATCTGGCTCCTCTGCTGAGATCTGTACATCAATGGGTGCCGGTTGCATCGTTGATCGATCCTCAAACTCATCATCAATGCTACCCCTATATGCTCTTGGCTTCATAAGAGCACACAAACCTCTTTGCCCACATGGCCAGTGCTACTTTAAGGCAGTGTCTCCTGTAGGAGGTAACACAAAATTGCAAAACCTGTACATTTGAAAACTGCAGACGAGAGAATAAGAAATTTTTGTCTTAAAATCGGCTTTAAAAAATTAGCTCATTACAAACGGCCATGTACGTTAGTTTTAAAAAAACTAGTGGTTTTTGCGAAATTTCTGCTCAATGTTAATGAAATATATACAGATGTCCCACCAATTGTGGGAAAGAACCAGGAATGTATCAATAGGATATGAAAAAAATATTTATTACATTCTAATTATAATTTCTGTTAAAAAAGAAAACGACTATTAATTCAATATTTACTCTATTCTACTAATATACCAATGCAGCTGGTTTGAGATATTCGACGGTAAAAAATGTATGATAAAAAAAATATGAAAACTGCAAAACATGCTGGTTACAGCTAGGTGGCAGCCATGTTTTGCAGTTTTCATATTTTTTGACCATGTTGTAAACATTCATGGGTGATCCACGTTGCTTGGGCAGTAAGTATTTTCAATTTGTGTTGATTTGATTTTATTTGTTAGTTTTTTTCCACTAAATTCACTATTTCTTTTTTGTATTCAACTTGTGTTAATGCTTTCATTTCTCCTTGCTAGAGACCGACTGGGGATGGGAAAAGTGTTTTCCCAAAAGTTAACTCTGGATAATAATTAATAAAAAAATATTAAACCTTTTATGGAGATTATTTCCTTTACCATATTATTGAACATACTGACTTGAAAGTTTCACCAAATCATTGCTGATAACGAAAATACTGGTACAGGTAAAACACAAACCAAACCCTAACAAGACACGCCTCCATTCTTCACCCACATCCCTCCACAATTTGGTACATAGCAGTTGTAGACCTCGACACAACATTAAATGAATGTTTCCGCTACACACATAAAAAAAATCTTCATGACCACTATTAATAGTATTTGTAGTTGCTGCGAGAGAGAATTTTGAATGAATAATTATGCAAATAAATCTCGTCAGTGTGCGCAAACCACGGTATACACAGAAAGCGTAAGTAGTATAAGATAGCCTTCTAAGAACGAAGTCACAAAGATCACCACCACCATCAAGATTTGAAATATAGGTGGCAGAGATAGTATCGATAAGCGCCGAACCAGCAAAAATTTAATAGAATGTCCAAGAATATCTCATCCTGTAGAACACGGCATAAGGAACGTTTCCTTGAGGCCTGTGGCCTCAAACTTTAAGGTTTTAAGGTCCTAGAACGCTTCGTTCAGGAGTGATTTAACGATGTAATTGAGTGCAGTGGGTTGCATTTGAGATTAATATTTAGATACGTTTTTTAAACACATCCATTATATTTTTGAAGTCAAAGTGTAATTCGTTACGTCTCCGCGAAATCGAAACATCTTTTTTTGGAGGCCTCATTTATAAAGAACGGTTGCGCTTGAGAGCCGCAAAAGGTATGTAGACGTCTGAGATAATATATGAGGCGATTAATTTTTAGTTATTAGCGTTAAGTTTAAATCAAGCGAACAATACGAAAGTAGAGAGTAAACTGAACCTTGTGAAACCTGAAAATGTTTATAGTAATAAAAACAACAGAAATTGCGGTACTGTCATTTTACGTAACCGTGACTAATGACAGGAGGTATGTGCTGTTGTAGTGCCACTAGTTTTAATAGTTTCTACTGCTTCGTTAATTAAGAGTACAAAAAAAAAATACTTAACTTTCTTTGACTCTTTCTAAATACTTAAGTGGCTTTTTATTCAGTTATTAGAATTACAACAGAACATACATTTCAAAATTGAATGCAAAACTTCTTCATAAAAATACTGTTGAGCAAATCAAGTGTTTAAACACGACTTTTTGGTGCATTTTTCTTCTTTGTGTTTTTAGACTTGTCCACCGCAGCGAGTGAACATGACGCTTGAGGCTTCAGCGCATAACAACAAAAAGGAGTATATTTGCCTTTGTGCCCTACTCTCTTTCGTGCTAGCCATGTCCACTAGGTTGAAGCGAACGTGGTCTTCCTCGCCTGACTCCTTAGGAAACTCGCACATCATAGACGACATCACCCCAGAATCGTGCCACGCTGTTAAAATGCGCGCCGGTTTCACGTCTTGCAGCGTCTTCGCATACTGGACATCCTTGCATGTCTGCGAATCGGAACGGAAGCTGAGAGAGAAAAACAAAGTGTGGATTATTGCCTTGTTAATTCTAAAGGAATGTATTTCTTGTACTAACGCCTTCACTATTATCATTGATCAAATAACTTTTGATAAATTCCTGCAATGAATATCCTTTATAAGCGCTTGATTCGAAACATTTAGATTTCCACAATTGACTCCAGGATGGAGAAGAAAAAAAGAAAAAACAAAAACAAACAAAAAAAACACAAAAAACACCTCATGAAACCCCTAACTTCACGATAAATTCAGAAGTCGATAAAGGGTAATCCCGGATAAGATGGTAAAAAATTCCCCTAACCCAAATGACATGAGTAGTTACACTATAAATTTAACATAAAAATAATATTTATGAAAGCTTTTTGGCCCCCGTCGCATCACCCTCCCCTTCTACAGCCAAAAACGTGCTTTTACTTTCTTTCCCTTAACAGGGAAATTCTTAGGAGGGGAAAGTTACATAACGCTGCGCGAAAAAATGGCGAATTTTCGGTAGAAAACTCTTATTACAGGGCCTGGTAACGATAAAGAGGATAAATCCAGTTGCTAAAGGTGCAGTAGGAATTCTTGTTTTGTGGGTCCTTGATACCGAAAAATCGATTGACAGTAAAACGTCTGTCCGTCCGTCTGTGAATAACGCTAGCAGCTAAACCGTTCTGCTGATTTTCTCCAAAATTGATATTCCTCAATCGATCTGACTGATGTCACGGCTTCTTGAATTTGAAACCGATATTATAATTTTGGCTGGTACTTTACATTAAGTCCCTGGGACATTATAAAAAAAATGCTCCACCTATTTTGATTAAAATTTTGTTGTTGGATAGACTGAAGGACGTTTAAGAGAATAGATAATGAAATGTGAAATTCTGTTGAATTCTTCCCTTTGTTAAACATTGACAAGCAACCGTTATGAAGCTTTTACTTATTTATATTTTTTATTAAACGTCAAAAACAGAAAAACTGACTGTAATGTATTATGGGGAGAAATGTATTCTGTGAACATTTTCGTTAATTCTGGTATCCCTACCTCAACCCACTTACGTGATTAATTCTGAATGTAGTGGTCATGCAGTAGCATTAGTAAAGATGCAAGAAGTTAATGCTCTTAATGAATTCAGAATATTATTGACCAACTTATTGTTCCCTGCCATTTCTGTTATCGCCATTATCAGTGTTTTTGTTTTCCACATTAGCATCTGCCACTGATGACATATGACAGGAGACTGTAAATACGTATTTAAAAAACTTTTGAAAATTACTTTATGATTAAAACGTGCTTCTGTCTTTACTATATTTGCTCTTACTACATCTTCTTTCCTATCACTCTTTAGTTTACGTCTCGACCAGTCTGTTCTTTCTACATCTGACGTAGAATCCATTTCTTAGCTCTTACTTTCTCCCTTGCTTGCTCAGATTAATACACAAAGACGTACATTTTACAAAGGATGTATATACCATAAGAACAGTTTATACACTATCACCAAACTTCCGGAACAAAAATTCTGGTTATGCAGAATAATCACGTTCACAAAATAAATATTATCACGTGCTGCAGATTGAGATAAGATATGCTCAAGAAATAATAACGGAAAAGAACTTACATTCAAAGGATTTTTTACCAAAAAAAATCTTTGGACTGGTACTTTTATCAAAATCACTCAAACTTTCGGAACAAACGGAGTCAGCAAATTGCGACTATGAAACTCTGTCAACAGTTCTAGTATCTGAAAATCTCACTTTTTGGAAGATTGTAAGGTGTATTTTGTCAGCCTTGCTTACCGGTCGTAGACCCCGGCGAGTGCGCTCTGGCAGGTGATGAAGACCTGGCGGGGATCCGCGTTGCATATCCACCAGAAGGAAAACCTCGACATGCACAGAGACATGTACTGCGCAGGCTCACTGGACTCACACTCTTGCCAACCACTGGCATAGAATTGGGTCCCGACGAGGTGCACTTCTTGTCCGTCCTTGCGCACCTCCCAATGAAGAGCTTGGCACGGTTCCTGAAGAGCGAATGTTGAGTTGACTGTTGATCGTGAACCAGCTCAAGTCGATTTTTACTTTCTCGCATACGTGCGTATATACATAATAGTATACGAAGTATAGAGAAATTTAGTGCTTCAGGGAAAAGTGTTTTTATAGGAAATCTCCTTTTGTGGCGCCTTGATAACGTGAAAGTGGATTTTTCTTGCTACTTCAATTAGATAAAGTAATTTACGTCTAAGTTAATTACTTTCTGTAGTTAGTATAGTATTGAGACGTAACATATTGCGGCTCATTAATACCGAAAAATTGGTTTTCTACAAAACGAATGTCTGTGTACTCGTACCAGCGCCTGAATCATTCACAATCTATTTTCCAAAATTATTGTTTCCTGATCGCGGATCGTTTCCACTCGCGGTCCAGCGAATTTGAAATGAATTCTTTGAACTTTAGGGATTTTTCACATGAAACTCCTAGTTCATTTTCCAAAATTAACTCAGAAATGGCTCCAATATTTTTAATTTGAATTTCTTTGAAGAATCGTCTCCTGTATTATTTCATTAGTA
>BOPP01000005.1:14152368-14200345 GCA_017312745.1 Gryllus bimaculatus | reverse complement strand
GAATCCAGCGATTTCCACGTTAGACGCCACGATCTCGCATTGTCATCAGAGGCGAAGTGCAGAAAGCTTAGTAAAAACGTGTTGGACGCTTTCAAGGTTCGATTCAGGGTGGGCCAGGCACTGGATGTAGGCGTAACGTCAAGAAAAAATGATGAAATTTGTAAAGAAACGTTTAATTTCGTCTGGACCGAGGTAACCGTGATAATCTACATCAATACTCGTTGGTTCTTTCTCCAAGTAACAATCTTTGTGAATTGTGTGTCGTTTCTTTTCCAGAACACTGTCTGATTAAAAACTACTGATAGAAGAGGCGATGTTTCGTTGCAGCTTCTACTAACTGCTCTCCCAATTTATCTTACGAATATTTCGCAGCCTCTACATGTATCGTTAAATAACTCCTAAACGAAGCGTTCTAGAGCCTTAAAAACTACAATTTTGACGCCAGAAGGCCTCAAAGAAATGTTCCTCACACCGTAATTTACAGGATGTGATATTCTCGGACATACTAATAAATTTTTGTCGAATCGACGGTTATCGATACTATCAATACCACCTCTATCTCAGCTATTGATGCTGGTGGCCACCTTTCTGGCGCAACGCTTAGAAGGCTTAGGTTCCTCCATCTTATATTGAAGCTTTCTGTGTACACCGTCTTTTGTGCAGACTGACGAGGATTATTTATATAATTCAAGATTCGCTCTCACAGCAATATATAGAAGTGCTGTTAATAGTTGCTTATTACCGATGAATGTTTCTTATGCGTGAAGTGCAACCATTAACTTTTGCCGTGGTCTGCAAGTGCTGTGTACCTAATAGTGGAGGGAACAACGAATAGGAATTGAAGGATACAGAAAGGGTGGGGTTTAACATGCGAAAGTTCTCGCACGGATATGCCAGTAGAGTGAAATACTCTTATTATAATGTCGTAGAGTGCTTTGTAAAGTTATAAATCAAGTATTATTCAAGCTGCACATAATTGGTGATACTTTTTTGTTTAATCGAATGAAATATTTGATTGTTGTACTAAATACGAATAAATAGAACATCTTTAATATCCCTTCTAATATAATTGTTTCTGAAATGTCGTTAATGGTGCCTGATTAAGAACTAATTTGAGACCATATTTATAACTGAATAAAATAAGATTATGTATCAAAGGACATTGCGATACCATTTATTGTGCGCTACTTACCCGAAAATCCTTATGAAGATATTTCATCACGATCCCCCAAATACGAGTGAACGATACCTCCGATTTCGTGAAATCGAAGGGTTCTTTGACTTTGATGAGAATCCATTTGTAGTTCATTGTCGAATTGCTGTCTGCCTTTTCATAATATTTAGTCAATGCAATTTCTCTAACCTTCAAAGAAAATTAACTTGTTACTTTTTTGTTATTTGTTCCTTTCATAAACAACTAGAAGTATTTGCTTGTGCACTCTAAGAGTGTTTTGTGTAAATAGTGTCTAGTAAATGTTTTAGAGACATCATGTAAAGTAACTTCAAAAATCAAGGTATTCATATGAAACTCTCATATACTCAAGTTCGTTTAGACCGATCGGGAAATATCAGATCTAGAGGAAATTGGCTGAACGGTTTAGGCGCTAGCGTTGGCCACAGACGGGCAAAGTTTTGCTGTCAACCGATTTTCCGGTATCAAGGACCAACAAAACAAGGATTCTGGCAACACCACGAGTTAGAGGAAGTAATTTACTGTAGTGTGGAACACGATATATACACTTTTTCGATTGAAGACGACAATAAGAGTTTCTCTGTCAAAAACTCGCCATCTTCCGGTGCACGATTACAATACTTTCTCTTCTTACATTAGTAAGGGCGAGAAAGTAAAAATAGTTTATGCCTGGTCCATGCAATTCGCAAGATGTCTGGCTCACGCCGGTCCGCGATCTGCGGTACGAGCTCCCCCGAGTGGCTAATTAACGCCCTTCAGTAGCACGCTCTGAACTTGATTCGCCGGCCCGAGGAAATCACGTGAGACTCGGATGACTACAGCTCATTATGAATTCCGGAGCTCGTCCGTTCCGCCCAATCTAGAAAGCGCACCGCGTAAAGGTGGATCCGATCAGCGAACAGATCTTCCTGAGCATCTCCAGTGAGGATGTAATACCGCTATCAGAAATCGGCGCGTAATCTTACGCTGAGAAGAAGGTCCAAGTAGAGTTAGAGATGCCTAGTAGGAACTTCCTGGCCCAGATGTTCGCGGATAGGACCAACGTACACACCTACCTGAGCGACATCAGTGGTGTGCTGCGATCACAGATTCGCTTCGCGCGAAATCTCGCGCTGCGGTAATAGAGAAGCCTTTGAGTCAGAACTGTTCCGCAAGAACCTCCTGGCTCAGATAAACGCGGATGTGGACTTGACACAGATAACTAAACAGCAAATTGTAGATACACCGCCTTCCCCGACGGCTCACCAGCCGAGGACAGGACCCGCTCTCGTCTTCGCCGCTATTGGAAGATTTCGCGATTGAGATCGCTGAGGATGACAAACGCTCCCAGCTCAGCAGCAAAACGCGATGGCCTGCACCATGCAGCTTTCCCACACCGCACCCATTGTAGGCGGAGACTTTGGACGTCCGGGTGGCCTCGGAGCAAGCAGCCCCTCCACATTAGGAGCATCCGACAGTAGTGGAGTCCCTAATCACCGGCCGCCCTGCAGCAGCCGCAGGCAGGTCGAGTACGCACAGCAGGCGTGCGACTCGCCGCGAACTCGCCCGCGCCCCCTCAAACCCAGGCCCATCCAGGTCACCCGCCCCTCGCCATCCGCTGAGGCCATTGGTTCAGGGCATCAACGGATGCCACAACACAACGCCCCCGAACAAAACAATCAACCTCGCGGCTGGCGAGGCCAAACCCAGAATAACATTCGCGGTGCAAAAGAGGAGAGTCAGGAGCAGGTTCACCGGGAAGGTGATCAGTGCCAAATCCCGCTCAGGGTAATGAAGGGAATCATCAGGAGCTCTGGGAGCGCCGCAAAACACAACTCTTCTCCGCCATCGAAGGCTGCGCTCGAATTTACGCAGAGAGATGTTCTGAGGCGACTCTCCCTCATGTTTTATACTGCCCCGGATGAGGACCGTCTCCAGATCGGCCATGGATACGCAGGCAAAGCTCATGCAAACAGAATACCTCACCCAGTGGAAAATCAAGAACAATCGTAATCAACAAGAGAAAAGACCGGGACCGAATGTCGGTGCCCGAATGCACTAACCCCGACGCTACAAACTGTTCACCTGGTTATAAGCCGCGCGGCTAGGAGTTTGGGCCGAGAATAAAAGCGCGGTCTCTGCTGCCCCTTCAGGCTCTTCTATTGGGTCTGCAGCACAATTTTGTTTTACAGCTGGGATTCTCAAACTTTTCCTTACATCAACCTCTTGTAAGATAATATTTACTTCATTACTTTTGTCTATAATTTACACCATCCATCCATATTCATGACACAAAGAATAGCACATAAATGCCTGAAAGATAACAATTTTGTTGTCTCATATATATATATATATATATTATTATATATATATAATATATTCTATTATATATAATTTCAATTACCGAAGACAAATTCGCTTTGGAGTAGCTGCGTTTCGAAAGTTGAGTTTCTGAATTGAAGAAGAGCAAATTTGTATTTTATTATTGTACATTTTATTAGTTTTCAAAAACCCGTTAATTACGTTCTTACCGACGATTACACCCACAAGGGGGCCTTTTTATTTGACTATTGACCCCCAATCGATCTCTTCGTGATTATTGACCCCCTTCAAAATCCCATCCCCCCCCCCAGAGGTCTGACCACAGACGCCCTCTGAGCTTTAGCCAGAGCCAGAGCTGACCAGGGATGGGGAGGACTGCGTGAACAAGAGATTATTGCCGGGCAGATTTCCAGCTCCTCACTGTACTACTAGCAGAAGGTTAAGGCCCACCTTCAGTTTGTTCTGGCAGCAATGATCTTCACGCTCTTCAAGGAAAAGTGAGAGAAAAACAGCTGAATACCATGGATAACGCGCATCGAGCGCTTGTAACAGAATTTCTCACCCGACTGAAACGGGCTCCCTCCTTCCCTTACGGTGGCTAAGAGGACCATACGGCTGAAAAAGTTGAATGCAGAGTCAGACTGCTGGGCCACGGAATCCGTCTTTAAAAGTTTTACTTGTCGTGTCCAGCAAATACATCTCGCAGCTCTACAGACCTCCAAGAAGACGCTTTTTTCTGTATGGGAAAGAGCCCCTCGCCTTAACTGCATCCCTAAACAGAGACGACTAGAGTCCCAAACGGTTTGGATCAGACCGCTCAGTGTTGCGAGAAACTGGGCTTCTAATAGTCTTTCTCAGATATGCTACTCTCCACTCTAGCGTTGTGCACAGATGGACGAACAGACAGGCGTTTTGCCGTTAATCGATTTTTCGGTATCAAGGACCGGCAAAATATGAATTCTGGGTATATCACGTGTTATAGAATTTTTTTCTATATTTAGAAACTGTATTTATCCAGTTTTTTGTTATTAAGGCCCGGCAATTAGAGTTTTTCTATCGAAAATTCGCCGCAGTATTACAATACGTTCTGTATGCTGTGTAAGTACTACCGAGAAAGTAAAAATGGCTGCAAATATTTTCTTTAGTTTTTACATGGAGAGAGTAAAAATGCCTAGAAATTTCCAAAGTTTTAATCTTCGTTGAATATCTGAATTTTTAAAAATTTAAAATTAATACGAGAAAGTACTGTAAGCGTCGTTGTATCTCCAATAGTTATCCATATTATCATGTTCTTTTTACGTGGTTGGAATGCAAGGGTATGTTTCTGTTTGGTTTGAAGTAAAATTGGATAGGCGTATGGTGTTCAAATCGAAAAGTTGTTATCCTTTGTCGTTGCAATGTATTTGGTACCTGTGCGGTCTTGTTAAAATTTCCTGAAAGCGAAACATTGACGATTCCCGCTACAACACGATAGGGCCAAGCCACTTCGGGCACCATGTTGGAGGGCAGAGGATTGGACTTGCTGGCAACACAGTACACAAACATAGGTGTTATAATTGCCGCTCCATGAGGCAGAGAAGGCGATTTATCTCCAGATCTGGCAGTGTTCGGAATGGGGTGGAGGAGCGCCATAAACGGGTAATCGCCGACGGCAACATCTTTCCATGCATTTATCTCCAGCAGCATTCCCGATAGTGTAATGACTAGGAGCACAGTCGTTATTCTCACCATTGTCGCTGCCCATACGCTTTTGAGCGCGATTAATCAACGCTTCCGAATTGCGACATTCGCCTGAAGAACTGGGTAGAGTACCTGCCGAGAAAAGTAACACTTAGGATATTTGTGCTCGAGGAGACATTCTATAAGCTAGCATTATAACAACATTCCAATAAATTAAAAAAAATTAAATTAAATATGTCTTAGTGTGTAACTGAGATTAAGGTAATGAAAATTGTTCTTATATCTTAGGGATAACTTAACCTTGGAAGTCATTTTGCGCTAGACACTCTTGTAAAGCGAAAACCGCTTTGCAAATAGCAATGCTAAAAGGCAAGTCACAGGAGCGGTGCCCCGACGTAGATTTTCTGCTTTTGTATTGATTGATTCGTGCTTCCGCGCGTGTCAACTGACATGTTCTGGTAATTAGCCCCGTAAGTGAAGTGCATGTTTTCCCATCTCGGAAGGTGGTAGTGTTCTTCCGCTGGGTAGTGAAATCCGGCGCCGGTCTACGGGGTTATCCTCATCCAGGTATCTCCCATCACTGGGGTACTTCACTAAGCTCCCGACTAGTCTTGCGACATGTTTGGTATTGTAGTGCATGTAAGGGTAAATAAATAAGGGCCGAGGATAGTTGGAGAGGAAGGAAAGATCGCGCGCGGTCCTCGGTGCACTTGTTAGGGTATTGCTCGGGCGTTCGCCTGGTGTTGATTAGAGAAAGCACGGAAAACTACCGATCAGGGCAGCCATCCGCTAGAATTTTCCTCCAGACTACGGCTGAATTTGATCGAGCTATGTACCTGGTGCCAAATATTCTGCCTCCATTGGGACTCCTAATCTTGAATCTGCATATACATTAGGTACAAATCTAATTTTCATTATCACCCAAAAAAAAAACAAAAATTGCTAATTGAAATTTCAAACAATTTTGACTAAGGAAGTTTTTCTGGAAAAGGCTGAAATATGAAGTTGCAATGTACTTGTATATGCATATTACATAAGCGTTACAAATATTGCGAGAACATACATGATGTAGAAGCATCACTAATTTGGCAGGAATGGTCATCGCCCCCCGTGGCGCACAATGAATCAAATGGGTACTGTAGAAACTGCAAACCAGTGGTAATACAACACCACATACTTTCTTCTATTATATATAAAGAACATCTAATATTTTTAAGGAAATTGAGTAAATTGCGGTTGTCCGTCCGTCTGTCTCTCAGTGGCGGTCTACCAATGAAGCCAAAAGAGACGTCATTCAATGCGTCTCTGCCCCGGATGGGGAACTGTTTACTTTATTGCGGACCCATCCAGCAATTTTTCTTAAAACGTGTTCTCTTTAAGTTAGGAAAACGCTACGGCTCGTACCGAGATCAGTGCCTCCTTCGCTCCCTCTTGGCAACACAAACTGACTGGGACAATTCGTAGCCGGTTCCCTCCAGCATATCTTGGAAAAAATCTAGAAAAACAAGCCTTTTTACGTTTTAATACATCTACGAGTATATTGGTAAACTATTGTACCACCATACGTGCTTGCGTTACTGAAATTAGCTACGTAATACTAAAGTAATGTATTTTTGCGCTACTAACGCCTCAGCTGTTACTTGAAAACGTCCAGTTCAACTAAAAGGCGATGTAAAATCTCTGTTTTTAAGACAGTAAGAAACAATTTGGCCCTTACTGACTTAATTTTGACTAAAAGAAGTTTTAATTAGTACTGGCTCTTATGGAAAAACTTTCTCGGGCCTAGTTTTCTTCAAGTTATTGAAAAAGCTATACAGCTAATGCACCTTTTTCTTTTATTCAATACGCAGTAAATTTTTTAGGGATCAGATGATATTAAATGGTATATAACATACCTCACCGGACATTCCGAGGAGTAATGTATAAAAAACTGCTGCAATATTCATCGCAAACGGAAGTACTGGCTCTCAGCCTAGGAGTTACACCACCGCCAGCTCGACTAAATAACAGTTGAATATCACCGCCACCATCTCGACGTTCAACAACAATGAGCTTCTGAAATGTAGATGCGGCATTGTTGCGGAAATTTCAATTAAGCTTTGCGGATTGCTTAAAAAGAAATACATCAATACATTAAGAATACAAATTGAGTAAAAAAGTAAATGTGCGAGAAAGTAAAAATATAATTAATATTGACATTTTCAATAGTAAATTACAATTATAATTAAATAAATTATTTTTTATAATACTCATTCAATTTTTCTCGTTGCCCGTAGTTGGTGAAACATATATATATTTCATTAATTTCCAGCAAAAAGTTCGCAAAAACAATGGTTTTTTTCCAATAATTGTTCATAACCTTTTTTAAAGACCTAATCTTGGACAACAAACAGTCAGAGGTCATTTCAATTTACTAGTTTTATTTTTTTTACAATTTTCAAAAAATTGGGTATTTTAACGAAAATAAGACTTGCACCATTCTCTTAAGCATTCTTTACACTATTCAACAACAAAATTTAACCAACACAATTATAGCCATGTTTTGAAAATTTTGTAAATGCCTGGGAGGGCACCAAAATTAAAATATCGGTTTCAAATTCCAGGGTCCGCAACATAAGCTACAACGATTGGGGAATATCAATTTTGGAGAAAATTGCCTGAATGGTTTATGCGATAACGTTGTGCATTGACAGACAGACAGTCGTTTTACCGACATTCGATTTTTCGGTATGAAGGACGCACAAAGCATGGATTCAAGCTACACCACGTGTTTGAGGACTTATTTTCTACATTTAGTCCCCTACTGGATTTATCCACATTTTTGTTACCGGTTCCCGGAAATAAGAATGTTGAAAATATACCGTTTTCCGGCGCATGATTACAATTCTTTCTATTCTTACGTTAGTAAGAGCGAAAAAGAAAAAATCAATTGAACGGTTTGGGCGATAGCCTTGGTTAAAGAGCGACGGACAGACAGAAGTTTTTTCGTCAATTGATTTTTCGTTATCAAGGACCCACAAAACATGAATTCTGACTATACGTGTTAAAAGAAGTAATGTACGAAACACAGAACCTAGGCTTATCCATTTTCCTGCTACCAGTGCCTGACAAGAAGAGTTTTTCTGTAAAAAATTGTACGTTTTTGGCGTATGAAAGGATTAAAATACAGTAATAAAAGTGGCATAGGTCCGATTTTCAGGTTTAACTCTGAAATACTGAGAATTTACAAATTTCAACCTAAAAATACAAAATTGAAGACAGATTTTTCCTTCAAATAATATTTGTTCTTAGTGAGTTCTTTCATTAGGGTCATGTACATTTTTTTGAAAAATTGAGTAGTTTTCGCGCAATATTGCAAATAATGTGCAATAAAAGAATATTTTTTTTCAAAAACGTCTCCAAATGTTTTCTTTAAACTTTTGTAGGGTTAGTGCTAAATGTACTCTATCAGGTGACATACACACCACATTGCTCTATCCTTTCGTTTTTCCCAAAATTACAAAAATTATTTTTTTACTTGTTTATCACGTCGTTAATATTTATACTAGCAGCAATTTGTCTACATTTTTGTGATTTAAATAATGTCATATAAAGTTTCTCGAAAACTCAGTTGTTTTCTGTGAAAAGTACTCGTAGCCCCAAATTTTCCATTTTCAGAAAGGCTTAAACGCCATTTTCTCTAAAACAGCTCAAAATTTTTTCTTCAAACCTTTCGAATTGATAGTGCGAACTTAATATGACGCGCACTCTTTAATATGCGGTAACGTTCAATTCGCTGTATTCTTTTGTTCTTTTTTAAATATTTCACAATTATAATTTATTAGAAAGATATCTCACGTCGTTAATATGCACATTTCCAACAATTTGTAAACCATTTTGAATTTGTGAGTTAAAAGGATTCATATGACTTCAAATGAAGTTATTCGAAAACTCAAAAAATTTCTGTGAGAAAGAGCTTCAAATTCGAATTTAGAGAGGTGCTTAAACGCCATTTTCTTAAAAACGGCTATCAATTTTTCAAAGAAAATTGCAATTTAGGAGGAGGTCTTGCTATTCTTTAATATCCATTAAATATTATTTCCGTTATATTATTAGGAAACCGAAAAATAAAGAAAATGTCAACAAAGTGCACGTTGGGCGGCGCTAAATGGCAGCAGACAAGTGTGTGCAGCAAGGTGGTATATCTGACCGAGACCAAAGGAAATAGAAAACTAATACTTGAAAGTCTGTGCCATTCCGTAGCACCACTACTACTTCCCGTATACGTACGTATAAACGGAGTAATATACGCAGTATAGGAAAAGTTATGTAATGCTACGGAAAATTGATTTCGAGATTTCGACGGAAATAAACGTTTTGGGGACCCCTAATAGAGAAAAATGTTTTTTTAAACCTCCGTTCGTCCATCTATCCGTCCGTCTGTCTGGTGTGTGTGTGAACAACACTAGCACCTAATCCATGTGAAAGATTTTTTTTCAAATTGAAGAATCTCTTGTCAAAGTATGTGGCAAGTTCGTATAGGGAATAGAAAACTAATACGGGAAAGTCTGTGCCATTCTGTTGCATAACTAGTTATACTATATTTAAACCACAATTTTTTTATTAAAATTGAACTTAAGCATAAAGAGAACAGTGCAGGCCCTATCTTCGTTGAAACACCCGAATGTTTGCAAAATTGAAAAAATTAAAAATTGTTCGGTGTCTTCGTACAACTGCCATTGTCAAGAGATTTTTTTACTTTCTCGTCTGAAGTATAAACGGAGTAATAAACGTAGCAAAGGAAGTTATGTAATGCTGCGGAAATGTATTTCCAGATTTAACCGGAAATACACGTTTTGGGGTTTCCTGATGACGGAAAAAAGGTTGTTTTTTTTCAAAATGTCTGTCTGTCTGTCTGCGCACATGAGTAGTGCCTAAACCTTACGTAGGATTTTTTCCAAAATGGATAATCCCTTTGACGATCTCGCTCGGGTCGAAGCTTTGCGATTTTAAAAATCTTTCTGTAAAATTTGGTAGCATTTTGCATAAAGCCCCTGGGACATATTCAAAATTTTCTAAAAAAGACTCCATATTTTTCCTTTAAAACGATTCGTGCAATATTGTCTTACAATAATAAAAAATAACAAAAACAAAAGTTTCTCGAAAACGGCTCCATATTTTTTTTCTGGATGTTTGATAGGGATAGTGCTAAAGGTACATAATAAGATTACATAAACAAATTATATATCTACTCTTTTGGTTTTTCAAAAATAACAAATAAGTGTTTTCGACTTTCTCTCACGAAATGGAATTATTTGTCCGCACATGCAATGCTTATAATTTGTTTTTCCAACACTAAACATTTTAAGAATGGTATTATGTCTCTCCTGCCTGGTCTTGTTTTCACATGTTTTACCAAATATCAGCGTTGTTCACGTCGGCAAATTGTTCACGTTGTTCAAGTAGTTCGTTGAAATCTCGAAATAGATTTTCCGTAGCATTACATTACTTTCCCTATACTATGTATATTATTCCGTATATACGTACGTACTTATACGGGAAAGTAAAACTGGCGTGGTGTATATGAGCTTCATACATGCATGAATAATGAGATAAAACAAGAAAGGTAATCGATTTATTATTGCCCAGATACAGGTATCTCGGATATTTGCTTCAATATTTAATGTTAAAAGCAGATTCTAACGCCAGGGTGTTATAACAGTCTGCAGCAATTTTTGAGAAAATAGTGTTTAAGCGTGTCTAAAAATGCAGATTTTCGAGAAACTTCGTAAGATTATTTGAAGCATTTGTAACAAATGCAAGATTATATAACAATATCCGTTAATGTAAATATTTACTACGTGCTGAGACCTTAATGAAATTAAGACCTCCATCATTCTGTGAAGCGTCTTGTACGCTATTCGAGGACGAAATTTAATTAAACATTTGAAGCCATTTTTTTTTGGAAAAATTTGGAAAATGTCCCTGGGGACTCATGAAAAGAACTCCCCTCCCCCCCAATATTAAAATATCGGTTTGAAATTCAAAGGACCGCAACATCAGCCAAATCGATTGAGAAATATCAATTTTGAAGAAAATCCTGCTTGTGGTTTAGCAGCAGACATTATTCACAGACGGACAGACGTTTTGCTGTTAATCAATTTTTCGGTATCAAGGATTCATAAAACATGCATTCTGACTTCACATCGCGGTAGAGGAAGGAATGTACTGTACATAGAGGCAAGATTTATCCCCTTTTTTCTTTTCAGGGCCCGTCAATAAGAGTTTTTTTTTGGTTGAAAATTCACCGTTTTTCCAGTAGTTTTACAATACCGCATACTGCATAATCAGTAACGAGAAAGTACCACAATCGTCTTCGGTATGAAGCAACAGCTTTGAGAGCGAATCTCGAATGAGTGATTATGCAAATCAATCTCATCGGACGGTGCAAACCACGGTGTAATCAGGAAGCGTAAATCTAAGGAGGAAACTAAACTTTCTAAGCGTCACTCCACAAAATAGCTTCCAGCGCCAAGGACTTTTATATAGGTGGTATTGACCCAACTCACTTCGGAGATCTCAGATCCAATTACGAATGTTAAAAATCCTTCACTCACAATCGCAACGAAAGTTAGAATTCACGCGTACAGATCGCGTTTGAGTTGAAAATATGACGTAATTATTGAAATAACTAATTATAAAGGTTTAACATAGATATGTGTCTGATATGTTGGCAAAAATGTGTTTGGTGAAACGAAAAATAAAAATCAGGCAATTTTATCTGAGAGACAGTAGGGCATCTATCCGAATTGTATTCGGAAATTTATCAGGCCTTGATAAAAACAGGTCCTTAGCACACTTTTATATTAAATTGATGTCCACATTTACAGCAATGTTTGAATTTAAATTCATGATATTTTAGCCGTGCACTACACTGAAACATTTTCGTTAAAATTATTCTTTTTAGAAATTTTCTTATCACTGTTTTAAAAAAGATTACGAATGCCGCGAAATGCTCAACCACGATCACAACCATTTGTTAGAAAAAAATTTCTATTAGCAAAAACGTCTTATGTTGAAACGCGAGGTCCCCTCATTGAAATATGTATTTTTTCTCCGGCCGTATTCAATTTCCCAAACTTTTACTTAGACCTGCATTTTCTAGAAATCTGAAAATTCTTTATAAAAGATCAACTGTTTTTCTTAATAGAATACTATTGAATTCGTTTAATATTTTGTTAATTATATCAATATTGATCTCATCATCATAGTAATAAAAAATCATGAAACTTACTGCAATAATTCCTCTGTCTGTTTTTTCCTGGTCAATTTAAATACAAGTGAACAACATGGTGGTCTTGAAGATAAAACAGAGTGTCCCATCACCTCATAAAAATGTAACTTCACATTCAGTATTCATTTTTCACCTCACGACAAAAAAGTTTCCCTAATGAATGAATTGAGTCACTGAATTCTTAGGTTAGTTGACTGATTTTATTGCGCTTCTTTCTTGTGTTTTTTTTTGTTTTCAGAATAAATAAGTTAGTTTACGTATATGAACTTAACTACTTTCTGCGATTGTTTATGCAACACCATCTAGATACACAAGGCATGGGGATTACATAATACTGTTGGGACAACGCCTAACAGGACGCACTAAATGCCCAATAGAGTGGCGTTGACACATATCTTTCAGTGTCGCCAATTTGTGAACCGTTGATTTAAACTCTACCCGCGATATTCAAAGGGACTAATATTTGGGATGAACTGCACTGCGGGATTGATAATTACTTTTTTCTTACTCATTCTTCATTTTGTTAGGTTTGGAGTTCCGGGAATAATACATTATTATTCGGAAGTGGTCAAACTTGTAAGAAATTATATGTATTTAACACAAAGTATAATTATTACTTTGTATACAAAATAAAATCTTGGAACCCCCTAATATATTATGAATGGTTGGAAGACCTACTGGGAAACTTCACATTACAGTGAAACTATGTTTGATGATTTTTCGATATTACCTATATTAGTACAACTTTTTGTAAAACTGATGTGTTATCCCTCATCAAGAACTATCAATGGTTACAATAATTTTTAAAATGACCATTTTTATGGCAACATGCAAGAACAATTTAATATTAGTATCCAATCAAAACATTACGTTAAGTATCGACATACGAAATTTATAGTATCACAAAAAAAATTAAAATTTATCAAAAATAAAAAATTCAATTTAAAGCATCATAGCTAAGCATTTTGAGGTCAATTTAAACATAGGAAAATATTGATTGGAAACAAATATACTTTTGTTACAGTTAACTGTAACGTATATGTAAGAGTCAACTACATGAAACTTGGTTTCGCGGTAACTCTAATAGGCCTTCAACTAATCATAACAATTATTTTTAGTCTAAAGTACGTAATAAAAAATAATTATTCATGTAAAACATTAATATGGCTAAAATAATTAAATTTATTGCAAATAAAACATTCGTCAGCATACGAGATGAAAAATCAGCACCCTCCGACCCTCGTTGCCGATGAATTGAACAGATTGCCACGTGCTCGGCGAAAGGCACGATTCGGTTACGAGCGTGGGCGCCGCGTTCAGCCCCGGACCCGAATGTAACACAAGCCCTGATAGATTGTAAACAATGAGTAGGATTTCCAATGAAGTTCGCAGTGTCGCGTCGTTGTTGAAGTGTCGTGGAAAGCTAGAGCGGTAGACATCACGTGCTTGTACGTTTGGCAACAGTGCACCATGTGCTCGATAGCTGTCAATTCCAAAGTTCCATCTCCCGCAGTATAGGTATGTATGAATTCAATTAGCTTTTTATTACTTGTATTAACCTTTTTACATTATACTGAACAATTTATTTCATGTTTTAAAACGTTGCGGTTGCTGCATACTTTTTAGGTTATTAGAACTGCGCTAATTTCAAGGACCTCTTCAGTTGTATTTGTACTTGGAATTTGTTTCAGCTTCCAAACCAAACTAATGTAGATTATTTATTAAGACTTTTATTGAATTTTTTCATCATTACATTTTTAAAAGGGATAAAGTATCCCACTTTATCTGTAAGTGTACATTTCTTTCCATCTTTTCTCTGATGAATATTGAAAATGACTAATACATTAAAAATATTAGAATGCTGTAATATTGTTAGTGCAAATACTTTGTTAATATACAACTTAATTGTTATGGTTAACCATTTATAGATATAACGGCATGAATATAGTGATGTTGATGAATTCTTTTTCAGCAACTTGCAAGGCTACTGACAAATTATTTATGTATGCCTGTTTGGGGAGCTTCGAAACTTCGAAGTTGAAAGGTACGCGTTAATTTTAATGAATGGAATGTTAGAAAATTGTGTTTTGTGATAGAGTATAATATTTATGGTAATCATTGCTATAGTAATATTTGATTAATAGTTTATTGTCTGTACATAACTGAGTCGATATTATTTGAAATTTGTAGATATAATGACATGTAAGAGGCATTTGACATTGAAGAGCAAAAATAAAACAAGAAAGAAAGATCAAATCAAGGGAAGTAGTCCTTTACAACAAGTTAATTAAGTTGTCGGATGATCAGGGGAAGCAGATGTAGCAGACTACAGGGAAGTATACACAGTACAGTCAAACCGTAGTGGGAACAGGAAGGGACGGATGCTCAGAAACGATAAAGATGCCCAGGAATTTTATTTCAGAGACATATCTGTGTTGTGTGAGTAGTGTAATTAGAGAAACTTTGCCGAAAAAGCACACGGTTTGTTTATTACTTGCTGCCAGACAAAATATATCATATTGTTTCTCATATTGAGGTTCATGAACTGTTACGGATATTAATTATCAAAAATGATGAACGATCCAGAAGTTACTTGAATAATATTAATGTTATAAAAATGCTCTTGCATTTGTGTCTGTGCAAGCAAATATTTTAACATGAAAAATCCGTAGGCCCTTCTGTTATACAATTCATGAGTAAATATACCATTCAGTGGGAACTGTACTTCGTAATAATGACAATCTTCCAAAGTTTACGGATCCCATGTCTTGTTCATTGCTGTTTGTATGTGGAGATGCATCATGGAACCTTGGGATGAGCCTTGATTTTGTCCATACAACTACCAGCTCGTAATGTTGTAACTCAGTTGCAGTACTCTTCTCATCACTTGGCAGTCAGAGATCGGTTCAACCTTTTGCCCAGTTCTGGAAGACTGTTTTCACAACATGTTTTAGATGCTTATGTGAAAGTGTTTATTTTTAATTTGTTGCGCCTTTATAGATGCAACGCGTCTCTTAGCTCCTTAAGGACTGCGGAGTAATCCTCCGTTAATATTTACAATTTTTAATTGGAGTAATACTCCATTCCAAGCGCTCTGAAGGGCACCGCTGGGTAGTGACGCCAGTCATAGTAATGTTGTGTCAAAAACGAAGTAAACCAAATATTAAGCATCCCTAATACTTTCTTGGGTGCAAAAAAGTTCACATGGTGTTGAATTCCATTATATTCTTAAGAGTTCTCTGTAAATAATAAAATAATATGTGTAAGACAGTAATTGTAAATAGTTAACTATTGAGTAATGTTTATTTCATATCTTGTATCTTCATGTATTCGGAGGAATATTAGTTAACATTTCAGTTATAATACCACACACTATGTTATCAAAAGTATCCGGACATGTTCAAAATGGTGTTATGGTATGGTCGTGTTTTTCATGGAGGGGGTTTGCACCCCTTGTTGTATTGTGTGGCACTATCTCGGCATAAGCCTACGTTGATGTTTAAAACACCTTATTTCCCACTGTTGAAGAGCAATTCGGGGATGGCGATTGCATCTTTCAACACGACCAAGCACCTGTTCATACTGTGGCGGAGTGGTTACACGACAATAACTGTTCCTGTACCGAACTGGCCTGCGCAGAGACCTGACTTGAATCCTATCGAGCCTTTGGGATGTTTTGGATTGCCGACTTCTTGTCGGGCCTCACCTACCTACCTCTCCTCAGTGCAGCACTCCGTGAACAATGGGATGTCATTCCCCAAGAAACCTTCCAGCACCTGATTGAAAGTATGCCCACGAGAGTGGAAGCTATCATCAAGGCTAAGGGTAGCCCAACACCCTATTGAATTCCAGCATTACCGATTGAGGGCGCCACGAACTGGTAAGTCATTTTCAGCCACGTGTCCGAATACTTTGGATCACATAGTGTAGGGTCTTCTTTTCTAGAGGGTACACATTTTCCCAGCTTTAAATTGATTTGTTTTTGTGCCACTTTATATAATCTCTCTTAATGCAATGAATGCATACATTGCAATAAAGAAAAAAGATTTATACTTAGATTTCAATAATTCACATGAAACTTCAAAATATATTACTCTCTCAAGACCTTTATTGCACATTGGAGAGCAAAAAAAGTGGATAACCTTGCCATTGTGTCAAGTTAGATTTAATTTTGTAAAATAAAATGGAAAATATAGTACCCCCAGTTATGGGGATACTATATTTTAGAGGAGAGACGCGCGATGCTTTGAACTTAGACAATGGATCTGTTATAGTTTCAGTATCAATTTCAATAATTGTATGGGTTACGTTTTGTACTTTGATGTGCAATGTAGCATGTCTTAATAAACTGAAATTGAAGTTTTGTAATACATTTATACATTATTTAAACTGAATGGATTTAAAAAATGGTATCACATGAATTTTATTGATAATGGTGTGAAGTTTCATTGTTAACAATGAATAAAATCATTTTCATGTTGTGGAAAAATAATTTTTTTATCACGTTTATTCATGACCATATAAATTATATTTATGATATATGGTAACAAGTTCTTTACATGTAAACCTTATAAATGAATAAACTCGTATGAATGGAAACTATCTAATATATCAAGAATTCTTTAAAAAAATCTATATGATAAATATATTGTAATTGAATTGCTAAGACATATTTTTCAATTTATAAATCTTTCAATTCTTCATCGAAAAAATATGCTAAATTTTTAAAGAGATTTCTTAATTTTTAATTAATTCTCTATTTTGTATGCAAGTTTCTTTTCTTTACCTGATCACTTACCGAATAGAGAAAAAAGAAACCTCTCATTTAATGAGCGGGTATACCTCTAGTGAAAATAATTCTATTTTAAAATATGAGTGGTTTTATTGTTTTTAAATATTATGAGGATACCACTGTCATACAAAAATGTCTTCAGTAAAACCCTGAAAGTTTTTTTTAACCATGAAGACCTTTCGAAAGAGATTCAACTCTAGTGGTGGGGTACACGAATTATATGAAATGCATCGGCAGCTAATCAGCACAACTGAATTACAGCGGCATCATGCTATCAATGGGAAAAAGTTTTAGAGGATTTTCAACAATTGTCACCAAACTCGTGTGTCAAGTGATCGCCATCGCCAACTACACCTACTTATACACACTACAGCGTAGGTTGCGTTGGTCAAGGACGAGTACGCTCTTATTATTGGCCGCAAAAAGCCGAGATAAGTTTCTTCATTCACCGGGTGACGTTGCTAAAATATAAAGCTAAACTTGTTCCGAGATGAAAAATGTGTTAACAATGTGAATTTACGATAATAAAATTGCTTCAGCTAAATAATGGATATGTCAAAGAAACAATAATTAAATATAAATTAAACCTTTTATTTATTTTAAAGAATGTGTTTCAATGTACACAATAATGTTAACAAGATATAATTAATTGTAACTAAATCGTTGAGAGAGAGAGAAGAGAAACTTGTAGAAAGAAAAGCAACCCAAATTTGCGTTGAACTGTGAATCCCCAATTCAAATTTCTGCAAGTTGGCGTGGTGTCTCTTCCACTTATAATACCTCGTTGGTACGTGCTATATCAATAACTGGCTACCTACAGTGTGTAATGCTTGCATCCCGTGAGAGAAGCGACGAGCACAGAAAGCACGACGAGGACTGGCGTTGTGGACGCCGGGGCGAACAGCGTCCTTCCAGCGCCCTTCGGCATCGGGAAGTCGGCTGGACTCAACGATTCAGGGCACGACGTGGAGTAGATCCACTCCTTCAAGTCATCGAATGTACTCATCAGTCGCTGGTCGTCGACGCGGTACCTGGCAGCGTGAGGATCACACTCAGGATAGTGGAAGTACCTGCAGCAAAACATTGGAACGGTTCGTGGTCGCTGCGTACTGTATCCATCAAAATTATACTGTATCAAGAAAAGAACTACGACGATTCAATATTAACTTTTGATAGTGCAAAACCATTGAGTACGAACAAAGCAGTAACCGAATACTAAACAGCAACTGTGTTTTGTTTAGTTAACTAAAAACGTGCGTGTCGTGATACACGACTGCAATAAAATTATTAAGTGTATGAAGTAGTAAAAAAATATTGGATGGTGTATTCAGCGAAAGTTCTTACTTTATAATAATGATTGAAAATTCGATAAAATCATGGAAGATTTATTAAAAAGAAACATTTTACACAAATTTAAGTTTATGGTCTCTCAGTGGTGTAATGTCATTCCAAATGTTAAAACTAGAACAACATTTTTACAGAAATATCAATTAGGTTTTACTACATAGTACTATTTGAACGATAAACTGAAATGTGTACTCCAGACACAGTTAAACAGGTCTCCAGAAAATCCACCAATTAAGTTTTTAATTACGACATTATTATTATTATTATTATTATTATTATTATTATTATTATTATTTTGGCGTATAGGCCTTTACTGACCAAGCTACACGTGTCTAATTTTTACAGAATCAGCTTTTCAGCAGCATTCCTAAGTACGACTTAGTTGTTACGTGTTGAAGTGTGAATTATGAGATGATAGGATGATGATGACGAGGGGTGAAGGGACATTCACAAATACAACTATGTCTACGCAGGACTCGAACCTGCAGCCACCTCGGTGCAGACGACGGCTGCCACAACCGTCTGCACCACGGGCCCGACTTTGTTGTTATTATTATTTATTATTATATTATTATATTTTATTATTATTATTATTATTATTATTATCCATCCGAGTATAAAAAAGTAATGAATTCGTCCTACTGGTGAATGCTGAGTGAAATTCTTCTTTATGCTAGTGAATATTTTCAGTGTGAGTGTTATTCGTTCTTATTGTATCAGTGAAATAAGTCAATGCCAATTTTAATTTGTAAATAGAGCTAAATATAGCGGGCTGTGAAGACACTATTGAACTCAGCCGCATCAGGGTACGCGGACTTTCTCGTCCTAGTTAGTTTCAAGTATATTTCGTTTGGCTAATTGTTCAGTTTGACGCACTCTCTTCCAGCGCTACTCAGACCGCGTCTAAAATACATTTTTTGTACATTCTCTCAAATATTTTGGCCACCTACTAGCAGAATAAAGCTTGTACTCAATAGCAAATTATAAATGCCTTCACTTAAGAAAGTTACGCGAATTACTCATTAAACAATAAACATTCCTTATTGATCAACATTTTTTTGAACAACAATTTTTTTTACATCAGATTACAATAAGAAAACGAGGGGCTTACCAAATTGGCCAGTTTGCGTCATTTGTCACATTTCATTTTAGACAGGAGGTGCTTCAACAGTAATATTTTCGCACAATGGAAAAACGTTACGGAATATAGTAATATTGCAATTTCTATCCAAGTAACTTCAAAAGTTCGTTTAACCAATTCAAACGAAGAGCTTGGGAGTGTATCTGCCCTTTTGCGATACTCAGGAACTGTAGTAATTACTTACTTTTAATACGAAATAAACTTGAATACTAAATTTAAATGTGTACTATTCTATCTTTTCATCTTTATAAAATAAAATTTAAAATAATACAAAATAAAATAGTTCTTACATTAGGTAGGGTAAAAACGTATACAATAAAAATTGTATATTAACAAAATAAAGAAGAAAAGAAAAGAATATCTTGAAGAATACGATTCACATTTAAACGAGTTTCTTCAAGGGCAAAATAATTCATAAAGATATTTCCAGTACCTGTACTATTCTCCATAGTTTTAAGTTCTTGGTTTTCTTTAACGTTAAGTCATATCCGGTACATCCGGTATATATATTACGAGAGTTACTCCTCCGTCAGTGTCCGTTCATGTTCGGAATCAAATTAGTTCTTTGTTTCATAGTCCAATCCCTTTTTATCCACTTATAAATGTCCTCAATCGTCTATATTAAGAGTCGTATTTATGAACATGTTTAATTGAAGCTTACGTAACTTTACTTCAGGCGCTGGGGATAATGAGGACCCACCCACCCTCCAAAAAACTAAGTAACTAAGGATTGAACTTCTCACGAAACTTTCAAGTAACAAGTGGTCTAAAGTAGCACGTACTTTCTCGCCGTATTTTCACACACTCGAAAAATACTCAAATTTGCGAAAAATTGTACATGGTCTTATTTCAAAATTTATCTTTAAGGAAAAAATTTCATTAAGGAAAATCTATATCTTTAACATTTTTGTAGTAGGAAGACTCAAAAAAAATTTAAACTTTTGCAATTTTCCAAAATTATGTTTTTAACGAACATGAGATCTGCACCATTTCTCTAAACGTCCTTCACCCATACGAAAAAAAAAAATGAAAAACGGAGCTTTTTTTATTAATTGAAAAATGTCCCAGGAGATTCATGTAAAGTACCTCCCGAAATTGATATATCGGTTTCAAATTCCAGAGGCCTAACATCAGCCAGATCGATTCTGGAATATCTCAATTTTGGAGAAATTGACTGAAGGTTTAGACGCAAGCTTGTATCAAGCACACAGACAGACGTTTTGCGGTATTAGGTTTTCGGCTTCAAGGACTCACAAAACAGATTCTGGGTTCACACGTGTTAGAGGTTTTTTTTCTAAATTTAGCATATGAATTTATTCGTTTTTTCGTTGCAAGGACCTGTTCTAAGAGGTTTCCATTGCTAAATTTAGTACTTTTTAATTCGTATTGTAATTGTAAAAATTTAATATTTTAGACATTAGAGAACAAAATATGCTCTTTTATTGATGTTTGTATTGAATTCATTAAATTGTTTAAAAATCTGTTTTGACATATTTTTTAAATATTTCCTAAAATCGACAGTTTACAAATTTGAAAACATACCATTTAATTGCTAAAAAGTTGTACATAAGTGTAATAAGTGACAAAGAGGGACACCGAGACAGAAATGTCTACTTGCTGTGTTCTTGCTGCGACTGTTATGGCATCTTACTTCCTTAACATCTTACTATATATATGACCTTCATAGCAAATTAAATTCACATTAAAGTGTGTCAACGGATGGAATTTAAGACATGTTGACGGCGGCCGTAAACAAAACGAAAATGATGACTATAATTATTTAATCAATATTAAATACGATGAATAGGTTAATTTACTAAGTGAACAAACTGTGCGGCAAATTAAGTGTTATTTTGATTTATGACAATCATCTTTTCTCGTAACCGATACTTCATTTACTTGTTTAGATGACTAATACAAAGTAATATACGCTATAAAATACTGTAAAATAAGTTACTCAAGCTAAAAAATTCTCGTGCAAGTACACTTTCACATGCCAACGCAAGTGCATGTGCACACACAAAGAAAACTTATGTTCAGTTGTACATACCTTCCAAAAAACGCCGACAATGCGTCCTGGCATACAACAACAACATAATATTTATCCGTCCTACACATATCATAGACATCCGTTTCGTTAACGCACAAATCAAAACCTTCCACCTTAGGACCTTCGCAGTTTTTAACCGGGAGTGGATGGATATATATCCATTGGATCGTCTCTATATCTTCAGCAACCTCGTAGAGTTCGTCAGTCTCGTCCTCCAGCAGTGTTATTGCTTTGCACTTTTCCTGTTTAGAAAATATAGAGCCATATCCGGTAATTCCTTTCAACAAACAATTAAAACTACTTTCAGATAGAAAAATAATTTTACTGATTATACTATTTTTGTGTTGATAAACTAGTGATGGTAAAATAGCACATACCTTCTTGTATTATTTGTAATGGCTACGCAACATTATTCTACCACCCGAACCTGCAAAAGTGTTTCCATCCAGCAATTTTTTTTCTCCACTCTGTGACTCGAACTGAGGTGCAATACGCAAACCACCGCTCACACGACTACACTCAATTCTTCTCGATGCTTAAAAACTAGTAATACACGCATTACTTCTATGTTTTGCAATTTTCGAAACTTTAGAAAACCGCCTAATAATTTATTGCTAATTAATTGACACCTTTTCGAATTTATTGCCCCCTGTTTTCATTTCGATGAATGTAAAACTTGCCACACTAGCACACACGTGTAGTCTCTTTGACCAATACCTATTAATACTTCAGGCCACTTAACTACGTCATCAGCTGTCTGTGACGTAGGCACAATTACACCCACGCTGCCTGCATGCAATACCTACTAATACTTACTAAGTACTTAATAAGTACTAGTAGGTATTGCTTTGATCCGATGTAATCCGTAGGAATTCTTCATATACATTAAAAAAATGCCATTTAAGTCATGATTTGTTTAGCTCTGTTTTTCTGATCTTGCACGAGTTCCACGTATGCAAATTATGACTTATAGCTCTGTTTTTCTGATCTTGCACGAGTTCCACGCATGCAAATCATGACTTATTAGAGCAATTAAATTACGAGTTTTCCAGGGCAAATAAAATTTAAAAAATCATAAAACGTTACAAAATGTTACCCCACTTGGGAAGTGATAAATTGAGTTAAAGATAGTTGATGTATTGGAAATATATAAAGCTCGTTGCAAATTGGCATGCCAAACGCGAGGCAGGTTCATTTTGCTTACACTACTTTTGTATGAGGAAAGAGGGTGAACATTTGAAGAGACACCAAACAAATCCACACATACCCACTTTTCAAAAAATATTTAATGGCTGTGACATACAAGTTAAATAGGCTTCCTAACAAAGGAGATGATTGCTAGAGTATTGTTAGGTCCATTTATGGCCAATAAAATCATGCCACGTGAAAATTCATGGCTGAAATACAGTTTCAAAGCAAGCAAGAACATGTCCACAAGTGAATTTCAATTCGACAATATGTCCATTCGACCATAGGAGAGAGTATCTTTTGTCCAAAAGGTAAATCAGTTTTTACTCTGAATTGTTGGTGTAAATGCAAACAAACCAGTCTTTTACTCCTGGACTGATGAACTTGCAGGCAGGGGGCAACAGAAATTTCATCTGCACTGCTACATTTCTTGCAATCCATGGAGTGTACTGCAATCTCAAGATTGAAACTGTTCTATAATGGATGCGGTGAAAAGAATAAGAACAATATCCTTTTCACTCATTAATGTATTATTTAGGAACAGTGAGAAACAACAGTGAAGAGATTGTGATTACTTATCCATTTTGAGAACATAGTTTCGTTCCAGCTCATAGGGGTTTTGGTAGAGTAGAGAAGTTGCTTATAAAACACTTCACCAAAGCCACAAAAGAAGTGTACTATGGCTTGAACGAGACTGTTGTACGTAAGTTAAGTAAAAATTGGTCACTGATTGCAGTTAAAAGTTTATTCCAACAATTTTAAAAACATTGAGACGATTCCCGAGAAAAGCACCAAGAATTGTAATCATGAAATGACGTTTGTAAAAGTTAAAGCAGCTCATTTCAGATTTGAAAGTGACTTTGAAAACACAAAAGTCTTCAGAAAAAGTGTTGGCCATCTGTAAAATCTTTCTCAATTTCTGTAGTAACACTACCACTTAGAAATGCAGTAAAAGCAGCCAAGAAGGATATTGAGTCGTTGCTAGTTAGTATATATGAGAACGATTGGGATCACTGACTATCCTGGTACGAGTATAAGACCATTTTGCAAGTAGGTGCGTATGGTGACAAACATGATGACAAAGGGAGAGCAAATGAATCTGAGTGTTTGGAACCTGATGTTGGAGTGTACACGTATTCCAAATGTCTCTAATGTCTTGAAAGTCATTTTTGTTTTTTAATTTTAACAATAAATATATGGTAGACATTAAGTTGTTTCTTTGAATCAAACAAAAGCAAACATGACCATTGCATGTTCAATCAAAAGATATCAAATCCATTAAATCTAATCAAATAACTGTCCGTTTTAAAGTTGTAATTACGAGTTTGTTTACCTTATTAGATTTGAAATGGTCATATTAAATAGATATATGTAACTAAATGAATCCATATTAATATTCAGAACGAAATTTTAGTAATAGGTTATTAAGAAACACTTTTTTTGCGAATTCCCACAGAACGTTTAAGGAGGATATGTGTGCATTTGATTAACACCTCCTCATTTAGTCAAATGAATAAGTTTTCTCTTTTATTAAATTCCAGGTGTTGATTATCTTATTTGAATAAATTGAAGTTTTTAATTGAAGGAAATTGAAATAGGAACCTGAGATTAATCATTTAAACAAGTCGTAAAGATTTCCAAAGTGATTAATTTTGTTGGGTTGTAAATTGTGTAAAGAAATCATTCTTGGAACTTATAAATAGTAGTGTTAATTTTTGATGGTGATGGTATGTGTATATTAATGTTTGGGTAGTGAATGTGTTATTTGAATTGGTGACAACTCACAGAGATTTGTTCAGAATACAACTTCAAGCTGTCTCTTGTTAGTGATAAGAACTGAGTGAAGTGAGAAAGAACAGCGATTCAACAAATTATAGCTTAGTGGAACATACAACGTGGCACATGTGTGCAGCGAAGCATACGCGAGTGAGAAAGCGCCGAAACGTTTCAAGAGGGCTTTGGACAAACAGTCGTTGAGTAAACGACAGTCACTCTGAGAGACCTAGCGGGAAGGAACCATGCTCGTGGTGTGAATAGTGTGTGAAACCTACCCGCTTATAACAGAAGAAGTGGACCACGTGTGCGATTTGACCATTGAGCGGTGTACAGTTGTCACGACAGTAACGGCCTGTGCACGGCGACGTAATCAACATTATGAAAACGGACGTAAACCAATGGCCGATATTGGATTGCCAGCTTGGGACATCGTCTTTTTAAAAATACAATGAGCACTACCTAGTGGAAAAGTTTGAAGAAAAAATCTGAAGCCGTTTTTAATATTCCAAATATTGTACATAAACTACTAAAAGTTTCAAAAATGTACATGACCTTGACAAAATAATTATGAACAACTACATTTGAAGGAAAAATGTCTATTCTCAATTTTGTAGTTGTAGTGCACCGAAGAAAATCATACTTTTGAAATTTTCGAAAATTCAGAGTTAACTGAAAAAATCGGTAGAAATAAAACGCCGGCAACCACACCATGGAGGCGTGCTAATATTAGCACACAAAATTGAAATATTCTACAATGGCTTCAGATCCAAGTTTATACACTCATTTGTTAGCGATATCCTTCTTGTGAGATGATTTTATTTCTGTTATGTAAATTATGGATTTTATTATTTTATCATTATTCATACTATGACATAATATGAGTTGTATGGAATTTGCGTCAGCATGAGTGGTTTTCAAATGAGAGCTATGTGGTTGTTTTACCTGATGATGGAAACGCAGCATGAACTCCGAAACATTCAAAGCTTAACAAAATCATGTTAATAAAATAACAACTGTATAATGTGATTGTCTATAAACCAGTAAATTAATTAAAAATTAATAAGTAAGAGGATATTGATAACGTTGGCAAACAAATGAAAATATATCTAAAATATATAATTGTAACTATTAAACAATATGTGACATACCCCCCCCCCCAAACATTTAATAAAATGATATATGCACTTGACCGTGTAACTACTTTAGAATTGGATGCATACTGTGACGCTCAGACAGAGCCGTCTCAAGCGACACAGTCCACAGAGTGAAGGACATCTTCGCGCGGCAACAATCAGATTTCGCAGCGCAACGGGGTGACGGCGCGTGCCCTCGGAGGAGCTGACCACAACCTTGAGGCGCGGGGGAGCGTGGGGGTGGGGGTGGGGTGGAACAGGGGAACGGGAGGGGTCGTACGGAGCTCGGACTTCGCACCGCCTTCCCCGCTCTCATTTCCTTCGCCACCGATGCGAAGTACTCTTCGCGAGAAAAGTGGTCTTTTACGCGTGAAAAGCTGGCTGACTTGGAATTCGGAGTGACACCTTCTATAAACAAGATTTGGAAAAGCTCATAAAGGTAAATATAGAATTATTCATAGAACAATTTACGAGGAAGAAGAATGACTTACTCTTGTAACTTGCTAATGAGCATAATTCGATTTGCAGAGCTTTTTTAGTAAATGGGAGTGTGAAAAAGCCGTGTAAGTTTCTGGGGCGATTGGAACATATCTCGTCTACCTTGGCGCATGGGTGGAGAGTTTCAGCAGCGATTCAGAGGCGTCGGCGCAGTACAGAGAATGTACAGTGAGGGATACCGTTACACCACGTTCTTCGAAGGCGACGCAAGGAGACAATATTTTCCCCAAAATAAGGTCGTTGCTTCCGTATTATTCTATTCAGTGGAGGAATTAAAAAGGTTTGTTTTTGTGAAAACCATAAAAAAAATCATTCATTTTTATAAGGTAGTTATGCAATTCTAAGTAACGTGAAAAAGCCGTTACAAATCGCTGTTATTAATTGCGTGAGTAAACTCTCTGGTTTCCATTGCGACAGCTTGGAATCTTAAACAAGAAGAAATAGTTTAAATCAAGTAAGGTTCCACGTTCTTCGAAGGCGACGCAAGGAGACAGATATTTTTCCCCAAAATAAGGTCGTTGCTTCAGTATTATTCTATTCAGTGGAGGAATTAAAAAGGTTTGTTTTTGTGAAACACATAAAAAAATCATTCATTTTTATAAGGTAGTTATGCAATTCTAAGTAACGTGAAAAGCCGTCACAAATCGCTGTTATTAATTGCGTGAGTAAACTCTCTGGTTTCCATTGCGACAGCTTGGAATCTTAAACAAGAAGAAATAGTTTAAAATCCAGTAAGGTTATAGACTTCGTTGATACAAGTAAAAGAGAGAATAAACTGAGTTTGTTGTATGAATACCTTTAAAAAGATTAATAATCCTATTGAATTGATTGTAAGTTGAGATAGGATGTTGTAATTGAGTGATTGCTTATCGTTTCCGTGTTATGTTTCCTGTAGGATTTGAGGGCTTTTTGTGTTCTTTTTTTGTAGGTTCTATGCCTGTTTGAATATATGTGTTATGTGTTAAAGAATATAGTGGTCTTATTAAATTTTCAAAATCTCGAGTACGCTCCACCTGACCCTGAGACCCAAATAGAGAAATAAAACTTATTTGAAGGTTACAAAGTAATTAATTGGGCAGACACATTGCGGTTTGTCCACTTAGGTATATTTCTAAATTCAATCGCTGGCACTCAGATCAGGGGAGTGTTGGTGATAGATGCACCACCCTATGGGCCAGCCGAGGCGTTTGGTATTAAAAAACGAGGAGAGGGTGGTGGTTACTTCTGGCAGTACTACGAACGGTTCGAATAACCGGGTGGTTGCAATAGAAAACATTCTAGGGCAAAGAATACACGTTGTAAGGACAACTAGTCAAGATACATTTGTGATTGGTGCTTGAACGCAACATTCTTGTGCGAAGCATGGCTCAGGCACATAATTTTGAAAAAATGACACGGCGGCGTTGGAAATCGAGGTATAGCAATTATTTAGAATGGGTCTCTCTCTTTGCAGCAACCAATGTGGACAGTACTAATTTTGTTGACTTAGGCTGGGTAGCATTTTGATGTTTGGAAAAGGGACACTTACATTAATTGAGCGATTTGTGTTATGCATAGTATATATTTGTAATTTGAAGGTATCATTTTTAGCTAGTGTTGCAACTTGTGATTTGGGGGATTCATGTAAAATAGACTTCGTACGTTGTATAGATAGATTCGGGACTGGACATAAACTCAACACACTCTCAACATAATTAAACCATAATGTAATGATAAATAACATCTTCAGATATATCTTAATCCTTCCATATTTCCACTCAAGTTAATAAGTAATATGTAAATAAGAGCTATCAAAAAACATAAACTGACGCATTCATCACAATATTCCATTTAAAAAACAAAGAGGGATCATAAATATAAATATAACAATAAATGTTAACATCGCAGTACCATAAAATATTGAAAATAATCTTGAGAAGGAACCAAAGAAATTAAAATTCCCAACCGTAAAGAACTTTCATAAGCTGCAAACATCAAATAAATTATCGAACAAAATAATTCATACTGAATTCCACCTATCAATACATTAACAAAAAAAGTGAAAATATGAGATTTTTGGATTATTTGGGCGTCTAAACTAGTTGAACTCTCTAAAAATCCTGCGCTTCTTGATCGTAATTTTACGTGTTTCAAAGCAGTTGAATGCTACTAAAGTTATGTATATTATTTGAATGTGTATATTATTTCATATTTATTTGCTCGTTTCTTACATATGAGCTTCTGTTATAAGTTTACTAATTAATCTTTTAGAAATTATTTAACACCTATTTGAAATAAATATGAAAGAATGATCGCTAGCCTTCAGTTGCCCGCTCCTAATTTACGCAGTTGGATGATACGTAAGTTAGAATGTGAATATTACTTCATATTTCATTTTATAATCTCCTATATTATTTCAGTAGTATACATACCTTTTGCGACTCTCACACGTAACCAATCTTTATAAATGAGATATATAAAGAAAGATTTCGCGGAGAGGTGATAAATTGCACTTTGACTTGAAAAATATGAAGGATTTGTTGAAAAACACGCATTCAAAGATTCACGTCAAATTCAGCCAATTAGATTGTCAAAATTTATATACATAAATAACTCCTAAACGAAGCGTTATAGAACCTTAAAACCTCGAATTTTGAGGCCAAGGGCCCCAAAGAAATGTTTCTTATATTATTAATAGGCATTCTATTATATATTCCATCTGGCTCTTGTCAATAATGCTCAATACCCGGAGATCGTTTTTATTTGTGACGTCACGCTTAGAAGGCGAGACGGGGTTTATTTGAATAATCATTTTTTCAAGATTCGCTCTTGCAGCAACAATTAGCAGTACTATTAATATACTGTATACTTATCGTTGCTTGATACCGATGTAGATTTTCTGAGGCGTGTAGTGAAACCATTCATTTAACGTTTTGCCGTGGTCTAAAAGTGCTGTGTATTTAATTATGGAGGGAACTACGGTGGAAAAGAACCATGTTCCCATGTTTGTTTCACAACGTACTTATTAAAAACAGTATCTCTTCCTTCATTAGGATTCCCAAGCAACTAGCGAATTGTATTGACATTCTTGTTTCTGTGACAAGTTTGACATAACCTACACTACTTAGGCACTTGGTATGGTACCACCCCATACATATCTACTACACACTAAACGTTCATATTATTCGTATTCAAAATATATTTGTCTATTATGTTTGTGTAATCGCTCACCTCTCAAATTTCAAACTCTGCTAATTTAATTCAATACACTTAAATGGACAACACAGTTGAAGAAAAATTATTTTTTCTGAAAACATGAATTAAAAATAAAATTTTATAATTTAAAAAAGTAATAGTAACAAATCCATGTATTATTCACCTTGGTGAATATATTAGTTTTATTATTTTTTGGCTCGGAATTGCTTCTCTTGAAGTACGTAAGAATATGCGGCAGTTCTCGCACGGGAACGCTAGTTTATTATATTTATGTTTTTCATTTTAAATAGCGTTCTTTAATTGTGTTAAATGTGAAAACAAATAGGTGTGCGGTCATTGTTGGCTGTTGTTATTGTTACCCATTGTTGTAACGCAACACACATAAGAAAAGACGATAATGACGGCTGCTTAGCGTTCGCGCTGATAAAAAATAATATTTATATATTTGTAGAATATATTACAATATCATAGTATTTTATTTTATATATATATATATATTATAATAGTAATTAATATTATATATTTTTCGATTTATTTGTTTGCCAACGCTACCGGTATCGTATTATTTATTAAGTTTTAATTATTTTACTTTCCAGCATACTTTACTTACTTACTTACTTACTTTATCGCATCAAATGTTCTACGATTTGTGTGCGTATTTCAAAAAAAAAGAAAGAAAAAAAAAACCTCGGAGAGGAATTGTGGTATAAATATTATTACATAATCATTATTTATAGCGAGAAAGTATGTGCTGTTTAACATCAATTAGTTTGATGGTGGCGATGCCATTGTGAAATTGGCACATCATAATTACTTTTTGTAGGCGCACGTTTCCTTGTGCCCCGCATTACCTACCCAACTTCTTTGCAAAAATTAATTAAATTAAGAATAAATGTCAGCGACGAGCATTGTTGACAAAATCTAATTAACAGAAATGATTGCTCTAGTATAATATAAATTATTTTGCAAACAAAAATTAGCTACAGATTTGATATAATAACCCTGTTGTCGAAATGACGTAGCCCTTACTCATCAGGCATTTAGGATATTGAGGAGTCAAGAAAATGAGCTTGTATGAAGTTTCGGTCCATAGAATGTTCGTCGAACAGACGGATGCAAACGAATCCTAAGGATTTAGTGGATTTCACGATGGTTTGGTGCCAAGTTCACGGACAGCGTCATTGGGCATTTAACAGAGAACACGCTACTCTATGAATACGTATACTGTGATGTTATCTCAAAAGTTGAAAGTTGTTCTGCTACGTACCTTATGATGTTTTGGCCATAATCTGACATGTTGGAGAACTGGTATAGTTTTAATTCTGTTACTGAGAACAAATGGCTCATATGTTACAGCAACAAAGCGACAAAACACGTGTTCCCTTTTGTCTATGAGATCCATTTTGTCCAATTGCATCATTGTTAATAACTTAACCTTTCTGTCCTAGAAATACACAGAAATTTATTGTAATTTTCTATCAAACTTTTACTTTCTCGCACTTCCTAAGAAATGGAAGTTACGTAATTTTGCATTGGAAAACGGCGAATTTTAGGCATTCCTGGTCTGGCCCTTGAAACGAAAAAGTGGATACGTCATGTTACTAAGTAAATTACTTCCTCTAACACGTGATGTGTATCAAAAACCCATATTTTGTAGCTACTTGAAATAGAAAACTCTCTTGGCGTCTGTCTATCTATGGTCGATCTATGGTCAACGCTTGCACCTAAACCATGCAGCCTATTTTCTGCAATTTGATATTCCCGGAACGATCTGGACGAACGTCAGGCATTTGAAGTCTCACACGATATTGATTTTTCAGGGTACTTAGCCTTGAAAACATTTTCAAAATTTTCTATAAAAGTCGCCTAATTTCTTGATCAAACTTTGTTCTCGGATAGCGTTAATGACGCTTAAGAGAATGGTGCAGGTCAAATGTTCGTTAAAATCCAAATTTTTAGGAAAATTGCAAAATTTTTGGGAGACGTCCTGCACCTACTATAATATTGACGATATACAATAGAGACTTTTTCTTTAATGAGATATCTTTTAAATGTAGATCTTGAAATAATGCCATGTATAATTTTTCGAAAATACGAATAATTTATGCGTACTTTTTCCGAGAAATATAGTTGATTAAAAATGTTTAATACAATTTTTCTGCCTAATAGACCCGCATTTTTTCTTGCAATTTTCTCTATGTATGCATCAAGGAATTGTTAAAAATATATCGCTAGTCTCATTTTGGGCGACTCTCGTATTTTCATAAATTGCAAAGAGTAAACGTTTCAAGACTACAAAATAGATTTCACGACAAAATAGAAGATAGGAATTTTTGCATTAAACAAAGTTGTTCCAAACAATTAGCCGAGTACAGGTTTTGGAAAGAAGACTTACAGTTTTCACGTAATTTGGGCTTGAAATTAATGCAATTTATAAAAAAAATTCTCAAAAACCGCTCCATATTTTTTCGGCAAATTATTTCCATGAATAGAAGAAGAGATGCATAAAATAATGGCGCTGATCTCATTTTGTTGAACTCTATATTGTCAAATGTTACATATCCAGTAATAATGTGCGAAAGTATGTGCTGTGATGCGCCACTAGTTCATTTTAAAGATGTTGGACCAATTTGGTTTTGATTTTTAATGGAATTTTATTGCGAATGCAGCACAATTTATTTATTTATTTATTTATTTATTTATTTATTTATTTATTTATTTATTTATTTACGACAAAAACAGTTAAAATTTGTGGGTGACGTGCTATGGGGAGAAGTTGATTTGTAGTTACATTTACATCCAGAAGCAAAACAAGGGGCCATCTCAGCATTTGCTCGAGGATGAGGGAAACTGGACGAAAACCTGATTGAGATGGGGGACATTGGCTCAGAAGCTGAAGTACAATACTTGTAACAGGTTCTTTACAATTATACAATCCAAATGGTATAAAATACACTAAATGCCGTTGTTAAAATTAACCTTTTCCGTTGTAAAAATTTACTTTCCTATTGGATGCTCAGTAAGAGTCTCTAATTGTATAGAAACGGTTGTGCAGCAGAAAAGATTTTACTTGGGACGTAAACCTTTGTCTGACTTAGTCTGAACGGTTTGAGGATGATAAGCGACTGACCAACGCTTACCGTCAATTCACTCTTTGGACTCGGAGACCTACAGAACGTGGCTTCTGGCTCCAATGCGTTTAGCAATTTACTTCCTAAAGGAGCAAGCTGAATTCACGTTTTTGACGACTCAACAATAAGCATTATACTATCAAATATTCTGGCTACCTTTCTGTCATTAAAAAAACATTTTTTTATTTCTTAGGTATTGAGTGAGGTGAGAAAGTAGAAAAAATACCATTAATAAAATTATTAGAATGGCTCACCAAGACGTTTGGACCCGAATACCACAGATTACTATTGGCCCAGCAATATTGCCGTATTTTTCCATTGAATTTCTTTTTGTGGATAAGAAGTCAGAAAAACTAGGAATACCTGGACACAATAATGTTTTTCTTCAGTAGTGTAGTTGATGCCCGCGCACACATAATATAATTCTTCAACATGTAAATTTGGATTCTTGCACTCTTCGTGTGCATCTGAAACGCCAATCAGAGCGCGGGGAGTGATGAGTGCTCCCAAGGTAGGGTCCCAAGTTTTTCTCGGCGAATCCAGAATTCCTATGAAAGGAAAATCTGTGACTCGGGCCAGAGTCCATGGCCTGGGCTTGCTTTTACCGAGAACTCCGTGTGCTAAGGCAGCCACCACCAACGCCCCAGCTAGCAGGGAACATTCAAGTCCCCTCCACCTGTGCAATGGACAGCAACACGTAAGCAGCAAAGAAATAGGATTTTTATTCAAATGACAAGCTATTCTACACCAGTGGCGCCATAGCAGACGCATACTTTCTCACATTATTTGTAACTGTTTCTTCATATCAATTCCACTTGAACTCGCAAAAGTGTTTTGCTCAGCCTTGCATTTGCAAACTCAGAACTACACAACGTGCTATATAAAGTAATTTACATGTTTAAATTAAAAATGTCTTTTTGCATTATGTCAACTGCCTACGTAAGTAGCAAAGATAAAATATTGCATTGCTGCAGCATATTTCAGCAATTTTTCGAACAAAATCATGCCTGGGATCGAAAACGAACATATTGTATCTATTTCTAGTACATTACTTCCTCTAAAATGTTATGTACTCTGAATCGTATGTTTTGAGGTCCTTAATTACGAAAAATTGATTCTGAGTCCGTCAGTCAGTCCGTCAGCCTGTCAGTTCTTCACTTCGTCAGCTCGTCAGCCCGTCAGTCAGTCTGTACCAGTTCGTCTGTCCGTCAGTTTGTCAGTCCGTCAGAGTGTCAGTCCGTCAGAGTGTCAGTCCGTCAGTTTGTCAGTCCGTCAGATAGTCAACCCGTCAGTCCGTCTACCCGTCAGTCCTTCAGCTAGTCAGTTCGTTAGCCCGTCAGTTTGCTAGAACTCAAATTGTTCAGACAATTTTTCTCCCAAATTTGGATGTTCTCGATGAAATCGACGCCCTGCGACTTTCCATAAGATATTTTGATATTTTAGGGTACTGTATCTAAAGCTGATTATTTTCAAAATTTTCTAAAAATTGCATCCATTTTAGTTTCTTTCACTCACTAACGTAAAAAGAGAAAGTATTGTAAACTTGCGCCTGAAAACAGCGGCTAAAAAATTCTTTTGCCGGGCTCTGGAAAGGAATAAATTGCATAAATACAGCTGTAAAATAAAGAAAAAAATCCTCTAACATGTTCTGTAGCCAAAATCAATGTTTTATGCATCATTCATACCGCAAAATCGATAGATGGCAAAACATCTGGCAGTCTGTCCGTTCGTCTGTGCATAACGCTAGCGCATGAATATTTGAGCCGATTTTCTCCAAAATGGATATTCCCCAATTATTCTACCTGATGTCGCGGCCCCTGGATTTTGAAAGCGATATTTCATTTTTTGGGGACATTTCATATTCCGCTGAGTCACTTTTAAAATTTTCAAAACAATGGCTCCGAATTTTTGTGATTATATTTTGTTGTTAAATATTGAAAGGGTTGTTTAAAAAATGGTGCAAGTGTCATTTTTGTTAAAATTCCCAATATTTCGAAAATTGAAAAAAAATTAAAACTTCAAAATTGGAGAAAAGAATAGTCTCAGATAAAGTTCGTTGTACAAAATTAGCTCTTTAAAAAATATCACTTACAAGCTTTTTAAAAAAACGAGTAATTTTGGCTTGGTTTGGAATTGAAATTTACAATTTTTTCTCAAAAACCGCCCTAAATGTTTTCTTTAAATTTTCTCCAGTTATGTATTATATATGTTATTTGCTTGTTATGTATATATCTGTTATTTGCTGGTTTTGTTTAAAAAATTGCAAAAAAAGCACCTTATAGCCACAAAATTGAAGATAGAGATTTTTGGCTCACGCAATGACTGCTGTATAAAAAAACTCTTTAAAAAAGGTCATGTACAATGTTTTTGAAAAACGAATAGTTTTTGTGTAATTTCTGTTTAAATTAATGAAATATATACAGGTTTCACAACAACACGAAAAATAAATAATTTAATTTTAATTATAATTTCTCATTGAAAATTCCAATGTTAATTCTATTAATTTTTTCTTGCTTTTTTCCTTTGTAGTCAATGTGTATTGTCAATGGATTGGCGTATTTCTTTTTAAGCTATCCACAAAGCTAAATAGAAATTTCGCAATAATGGCGCATCGATATTTGAGAAGAATTTTATTTGTTTATATCATCTTATCTCTCTTCAGAGAAACCATGGACGCTCTATTTCTTAAAAAGCGATAGTGTTCAACGTATCTGAAGAGTGGATATTAGAAGCCGGTGATGAAATGAAACACTGTCGCATGTTACACGTAAGGCAACTCAAATGAGCGCCAGAATTTTCGTAATTATTTTGATGTCAATTGCAAATATTCTATTTACTGTTTTGATATTATTAGCCAAGCGAATGCCCATAGTTTGACAGCGCTGTGCTTGTAACAGTGCTTTGCTCGTTTTTGGATTAATTTGGACGATTTGAAATAATAGCTGAGTTGTTGATAGCGCAGAAAATGAAATATTTCAATAGTACGTAGCTTTTTCAAATAACGCGAGAAAGTATTTGCTGTTGTAGACCAGTAGTTTTATTTAACTTCGCCCACAAACAGCGAAAGGAAGAATTATTTTTCTTTAAATTTCTGAATTTCAAAAATTGCATAAGTTCAATTTTCCCCGCGTTTTTTACAACTACAATAAGCAAGATGGAGATTTTCTCCTTCACAAAGTCTGTTTTTCAAGAACAGATGTATTATTGATATATCAAATTTTTCCCAGAGACGTTTGCGTAATTTTCTCGTGTTTCGTAGCAATTTTTAAAACATTTATTTTATAAAAAAACGGTCTAATATTTTACGTTTATTTTCTCTCTAATCACTAGCTCGCAATTACAAAGAGGCGTCTTCAAAAACGTGTTTCTCGCCGCACAGTTTTAACCAGTTGAGCTGGTACCCACATCGACGGATAGAGGGCTCTCCTACGAACATCGACGCAGCGAGTGCTTCACTGCTTTAGTCACGGGAATTCTCTCTATCAAAATTCATAAATTAATAAGAGAAAATTCGGCTTAGTGATTCTTAAGCATCGAATGCTTCAATATCGATAGTTTTCGATACTATGGTAATTGAATATCGATAGTATCGATATTTTCTCATTTTTAATAAATATACTTAGATAATTATTTTATTTTGAAATAAATGTGTGTTTTATACAAATTCCTGCGAAATATTATTTTAGATTATATGCTTTTTTAAATTTATTTAATCTTCCTCTATAAATATTTGTTTGTTGACGTCATAAATAGCTTTTTACTACTGATTCACCAAACTCACAATATATTTTTCTAAACGTTTCTCTCTATTTTTCATATAATACATTTGAAAATAATTCTCTATCATTTATGTAAGAAAAATTGTTCAGAATTTTTCTATATCATACGTTCTAATATATATCTTTTAATTTTATAGTGATTATGTTTTTGTAGAGTTGTTTTCGCTACAATCGTTACTCAAAAGAGATTAATTAAAGTTTTCAGCGGTTTCAAAAGTATTAAAAAATTCATTATATTCACTATATACATTCTCTTTAAAGAAATAAATTCGACCGTTCATGTATTTAAATGTATAAAATCCATTGATGATGATATACCAGACACATCTCTTGATATCATACCAAAATTATTCCCTTTGAGAGTACATTCATCAATGTCAGAATAATAGATATTATGAAATAAATGTTTTGCCTGTATTAAAATTCACTATCGCAAGTATATTTGATAGTTGAGGCAGACCCATTTCTTGAATATGTTTTCGATACCAATTTATTTATTAAGACTAGGATAATCAATCATATAATACATATTATCAATAAAAAATAAAATTTCTCCTCATGGTCGTTGATAAATAGCTAAGTCCTCTAAAATCTTGTGATAAAAACTATAATCAACCTCGAATAACTTATGGATGATTAATTTGATTTGTTTTAACATTTACGATTCAAAACCATTCTTCATATAATACATACAATATATCGTGTATAATAAAAAAATCTGAATATTCATAGTACCACAAAGATGGAAGATTTTTCGGTGCTGGTGGTAGTATAGGAGATTTATGGCCATATAAAGTTTGAATAGTTAAAGTGGCATCCGTCTATGGGCTATTGCATCGTCATGGGTGTGACTCGTACATGGATACTGAGACCATTCTCTATTTCTAAGATCATATGTTCCTAAAACGCATGAAAAACTTCGTAGAGAAGGCGAGTATCAAAAGGGATATAAATAAGTTCGGGACACCTTGAATGAAACTTTGAGGAAACACACACACACACACACAAGTTCAATCCCTTCAAACTTAATAAAATGTAAAAAAGCACATGTTACAAATTACATTGATGGTAATCAGGTTTATCTATACAAAACTATAAATACAGTGATGACAAACACAGTAACATAACCTAGCACAACAATTAAGTATTATTATATGAATCTTAAAATGTAAGTATGGAAGTTGGACATATTACCCATTAAATGTACAGTATTCAAGTCCGCCTTTACTTGTGATACTTTGAATTTATAAATAAAGACGAAGACAAACAGCAACATAACATTACACACTAATTAAATACCAAATGAATCATAATTTTACAAGCAAAGAAATGTTGAGAAGCGATAGTCTATCACACACAAAATATTCGCAGTAACTGATTTCAGCAAGTTCTTTAAATGATACTTCAGAATGTATGTGCATTTTATACAAATAATAAAATACTTTCAATTACAGAAAGTAGGAAAGTAGATATATATTTAAACAGTGGTAGCGAACATAAGACGCAATTTGGCCTCAATATTCACGTCAGCCGATGTTGCTTTTGTAAATACATTGGGTTTTCAAGCAGATCTGAGTCAGGAAAACTGTAATATTTTCAATGTATTAAACAATGAGAAATTATCTTTGTTTCCATTTCATCATTAAGTTTCATTGTTTGGCCTTCATCAAGAGGACGACTATATGGAATCTCTAATAATCCCACCGGGAGATATGGCACAGGGCATCAATTGATGTCACTGCAGTCCCTCTTACCGGGAGATTCTAGGTTCGAGTTCCGACGGTAGCAGACTTTTCGGCACTAGCTTGTCAGCTAGGTCGAATTTAGCTGTTTGGAGGACAATTCTAGCAGCCGTCTGCTCCGATTGGTAGTTTTCCATGATTTATCCGATGAACACCAGGAGAATGCTGGTTTTTCTTTCAAACTTTTGGAACGGATAGTGCTAATTGCACTCTTTAGTATGACGTAGAGTACATTTCGGTTCTCTCTTATTAAGCGCTCTCTAGGGGCCGCAGGGTTGTGAAGTTGAACGCTAACTTATGCGCAGCTGTACAGATATACAAAATCCAAAATTCTATCTTTAAAATTATACATATAAATAGAAACTAGATTCCAAATAATTTATCTCTTACAAAAAACTTTAGTTTTAAACCACCAAAATCCCCAATCAATTAGAATACTAATCACAAAAAAGTCAGTGTCAAGCATTCTTGGAGTAAACAACGATTCTCCAAGATAAAATATTTCTGAAAGACTACGTGCGCGCGATCTTTTGGGTACTCGAGGAACCTAATGGTACATAAACCCTTTGCAAATATGCCACAGTGCACACAAAAGCTTAAAATGTAGAAATATAACCGCAAATCACTTCCAAAAGTGGCTTCACATATCTGCAAAACGGTGCTTCGAAGGGTTAAGCGCCACGTTCTTAAAAATGATACACATTTTTTTTAAAAGGGAATTGACATGTAGGACGAGGTTTTACTGTTATTTAATATTTTTAAAACAAAACATCGGTTCTGCTGTTAGAAAACTGAAAAATTAAGGAAAAAATGTTCATTGAGCTGCGATAGATGGCAGCTGGCAAGAGTGTGGTAAGTTCGTACAGCTAACCGAGACCAAAGGAAATAGAAAACTAATACAAGAAAGTATGTGCTATTTTGTAGCACCACTAATTTATTGTTTTATTGAAGCCTTTTCAAAGCCTGTGCAAAGGTACTCATTCTGCTGAAATTTCAGCCACTTTTGGAAGAATAAAATAATTTATAAAACCTTAATGCCCATGCGTACAAGTTTATAAGCGTCACAGTAACTGCCAATTCTTTATCAATTCAATAAATATCACTTTTTCTATCTCTTTTTTACATATTGGCTGGCTACTTCCGTATCAGAATTATCTAATATGGAGAACTATTTGCATTGCCCGACGAAATTATTGCATTTGCTAAATATCTTATCTTTTTCCATCTAAATGTATTGAGAACACAATGGTGTTTTCAATGAAATCAACATAGCAACGAAGGATGAAATAATGTCACCAGCACTTCAGCCCAGCATTCCGCACAATAAAGCAGAAGGCAGACTTTTCCAAAAGTAGCGCGCATCCGTAATATAAATCTGTAAGCTTTAAAGTGGCATGCATAGCAGCATGTTTCACGATTAGAGTGATTCCCCAAGTATTTGATTGTTATCTTCTGAATGTAGAACCAAAACCAAGCCGTGTCATAAGCTTAAGCAATTACTTAAAGATTTCAGTGCTAAATATTAAGGAAAAAATTGCGAATAACTTAAGATCCGTACTTTGTTTTGCACATTTTTAATGAACCTGAATAAAAATTCAAAGGTTTCCTCCATTCATTGGCAGAAACATTTAACGCGGATTAAATCACAAAATGAGAATGTTTTGAATGCACTATTGCATTTTTTGGAATAAGTGACTATATGAATCGCATCCGTAAGATTTCAAAAATCGTTTTGTCGCTAATAAAATGAAAAATACGTTTTTTAAATCCAGTTTAATTTCAAGCTTAACATTGTGGGGGAATATGGCGTGTAGTACGAGCTGTATCTGTTGTAACATGTGTAAACATGCGCGGATATTTGCGGGAATTTGCAAGGTAACGTGCGAGGTTCTTCAGAATAAGAACTTTCTTCAATCTGTTAGACTAACTTTTGGAGAATTTAGCTAATGCTGGGAACCCCCATACCGTAGCGTGTGTTGTTAGAAACGAAGCGGACTCGAAATCATGCTAATATTTATGTAAAATTAAATAGACGCAATTTGAGACAGAAGTAATCTTCCCTCAGTACCATAACATTTTGTTTCTGTGCCCAGACGCTTAATTTCAATCCCTTATTTCCCCTTTAAATAGAAGTGTACACACGCGTTATATCCAGAGTGATGCATAAATTGTTTATATAATATCTTAATTCACGTGAATTATTTATTGATATTAGTTTTTTTCTAAGAATCACTGGCAAACTTTCTCTGCTGAACATTGAGGAATGACGCGTGAAGATAACCAAGACCTACCAGAGATTATTCTCACAGTTGATCTTGAGTAACTCAGACATATGTAATAAACAAAAAAAAAAAAGAATACACGAACTACTCCAGTAATACACAGACAATCGTACACAGAAAATGCTAATCTGCAGATACATTAATACTGGTAGTAATGAAGGTAGTAATCATTGAAAATACAAACATAATTTTATACATACATCACCCAAAAACGTAGAAATTAAGACAGTTTTTTCGATTACATCACTTTTCTTTCAATTCTGAAAGGCTGAAAGAATCCTAGAAAAGAGCAATATTATTTCAGAAAAAGTATTTGAGGCAATGTTCGCTGTAACTAGATCTATTACATATTATCAAAAGCTCCAAAGTTTGTTAGTCATATTCTTTATTATTGAAATATTGTTATTTAAGCTCCTTACGATGAAAATTGTGGTTTCAAACATTTTGAATATGCTACTTGGTAAAGTATTATTGAAGATGTAATTAATTGACTAATAGTACGGTAAAATTCCTTACATTATTACTTGCCTAGATCATAAAAATCACACAACGTGCAAAATACGTACTGATCTTGAATATGCTAAAGCAATAGAATATAGCTGTCTCCCGAGAAGTCTATCTGAACTACATATCAAGGTCTGCTGCCCAATATAATTATAGAAATACGAAATTGTACATTTAATGGTATTAGTTTAGTTATTTCAAGTTTTGTAGTGCTTTTTCATTGTTTTTGATTAGTTTATTTCAATTTGTTTTTAAATAAGGCAACGCCTCCTTTAATTTTTAAGGTTGTTTAAGTAGTTTCTTCAGTATTAACTTGTTTTTCATTGTTTTTCTTCCTATTTCGTGTCACGTCTGTTCTAATTGATAAATCAGTGTTTATACATAGTTATAAATATTATTTATACATTTTTAATTAAAATAATTTAAATGGATTATTTAATACTACTTAATAGTGATTTTCGGTCATTTGATATTAAGATAATTTTGCCTTTAGTTGCTTGCTTTACCTATTTCATAAAATATTGTTTGGTTCAAATTGCTTATTCTTACATGACTTACCTATTTAGTTTGCTGATCAGTTATTTAGGTTTAGGTAGTTTAGTTTAGGGTTCAATAAATTCATTTTTTATTTCATGAAATTAATTTATTACTTACTCCCTTTTATTATATTGAGTTTTTTTAAGATTAGAAAAATCACAACCTCGGACATATATACCTGTTCTCGGGTAAGTATTGCATAAATTCAAATTAAAGGTTCAATGGAAATTAACTTTGCTCTTTACAGCATATATTCGGGGATTAAGGGACGCACGACACTCTTCGTTGCATCAATGGTGGCAAAATAATTGCGGGTAAGAGAATTACATTGGTGTTTTCTGTTATACTTTTTAAACTGTTTATAAGGGAACTTGTTGTAATTAGAGTTATTGTTGCTAATGATAATTATCCTGAAATAGAAATAAATATAACAGGGGTGCATCCCGAAAGAAATTTTGGGAGGGGAAATTCGCTATGTTTTGATTCAGAATGTGTCATATTGCAGATTCTGTAAAATGTAACAGGATATACTCAGCTCATGGTGTGATACAATTTATTCATTTTAATATAAATTTTTCTAGAACTTGCTACAAATTGACACGCGTATTCGGATGTACCCACACAACGTATAAGGGCAAGCTAGATGTGAGTTATATTTAACTGCCGTATCTACTTTGTTTATAATGTTCAGCACGTTCATCTTTGCTTCTAACATTTTGAGAACTTTTACGGGGAATAATTCGTTTGGTGCTACAGATGTGCACTGTATATTAAGAGTTAACAGACAACCAAATACAGTAAACGACTATCATCAACATCAGGTTTACCCAACTGGAGTAAGTACTTGATAGCGCAGGTGCATTTTGCGCCGTCGAATGAGACAATTGCTGTTTTGTATGGGGATGACACGACCTTTGTTAAATACGGTTTAAGGAAGGCTTTATAATGACTCATACCACTGTAGGGGTAAACGATTTATATTCGAAATGCATTTTTGTCTGGTTCTGAGCGTTCGAATTCATACGCATCGCATGTGTGTACACAGTGTGTTAGACGAAGTAATTTTCACTTTCAAGAACAATATTCATACATTTTTTGAATACCAGGGTCCTGCAATACAATTTTCCTGTCAAAGAAATCGCAGGTTTTTAGCAGTATTACAATATTTTCTCTTTACTACGTAAGTACGCAGCAAGGCAAAAGTAAAATATCATCATACATTAATACTTAATTTAGCCCACACAAAACGTCTCAGTATTGAGAATTTATTTCATGAATAATGGATTTTACAATTACAGAAATAATAAATAATATTTTTATCCTATAAATGTTAATTATCCTATTTTTAAATGGTGATATTGGAATCCCGTTTTGGTAAATGAGTAACGAATAATCTACAGACCGTGTTAATTGTCCTATATTCGGCCTCCATTGCGCGTTGAATGCGAAATCGAAATTAATGTCCCAAACGAAGGGATGCATTGGTCAATTCGCCACCGTTTATAACCTCAGGGAGTAAATATTCCATCGGATTCCGCGTACAATAAGCCAGTCTGACGAGGCGTTGCGATGCACTTGAGCAACACCATTCCAGTTCACGGGTAGTTGTCGCGCTGGCCGGACGTCCGCTCGCTTGTATCGCAGTGGGCGCGGCGGGGCGGCCCTCCGCCTGGCGTCGCGACGCGTGGCGTCAGCAGGGCCGGGGGCGTCGCGTTATTGGTTGCGCGGCGCGGCGCTCGGCGGCCGCAAATGGCCGCGAGAGGGGCGCGGCGCCGCCCGCCGGCCCCTCCGCACGGCCGTTACGCGCCCCCTAAATACCATCGCGTGCACGGGCCCGCGCATCTCGTAAAGACACCGCCCTCCGCCAGCCCTCGCGCCCCTTGCTGCTTTCTACCCTCGCTGCGGCGCCCAACACAGAGCTGCAATATTGAGAGGCAGACGCGGGTGGGCGTTAGAAGGAAGTGGTGAACGAATGCTCCGTGTGCAGGCGGGCACCTGAACCTTGAGTTTCGAAGATGATATCTAATTATCAGAAGGAGTAATTTCCGATTGGAGAAGTTCTTCTTTGCAATTCGTTTCGCACAGTATTATTCCGGCGAAAAAAAAATCAACTGAAGCGCAATCATCAGTAAAATAATTCATGGTAGCTCTCTTTTGAGATACGCGCTATGGGCCACCCATTAAAATACATTGTGCACAACTGAAATCATGATCATCGATATCAATATAACGTAATTTAAAAACAGAAGCATGTTCTACAATATTAATCATTATTTGCTATGAGTCGAGAACTAATTTTTACATTTTTTCACTACTTACTACGAAGCGGAAGTATTGTCACGTTGCAACTAAAAACAAAATGATTTTGACAGAAAATATCGTTTTGTGCGTCCTTTCTACCAAAACAATGAATATTTTTGTTCATATCCCTACACAGTATTTGAGTAGCATGTGTGCATGTGTGTGTGTGTGTAGGGGGGGATCCGTCACTCACGGTTAGACCACTTACCGTGCACCATTTGAGACGTACACATGTGTATGAGGTGTCATTGGACTCGTCTCGGCCTCCTGGTGGGAAATTGATAATTTGTTTTGGGATCTGGCCAGATGAGTCTAAGAAATTTCTAAAAACTTGTTTTTACGTTTTTTAGCGCTGCGATCTTGGTGGGCAGACGGAGAATAAAACCAACACCATCTAAATTGATATACAAGTATGTGGGTGGCGTTGATTAAAACCCAGTAATTTTCGGACCACGTCGCCATAATTTTCCTCTACGAGGATGTCACAAAGAATTTCACAAAGCCAAGTGAATACGGAGAAAACCAGTTGTGAGTAATGTTAAAGAGGGGAAGCACATGCGAATTCGACATTGCACATTACATTCTTAAGCTTGAATCTCCGGTGGAAGAATAACATTAATTCTAGAAAATGCAAGCCTCACACTAACCAAGAACACCGGCACTTCGTGTGTCTGTTAGATATTTGCCACACATATATGAAGAAAATATCTAACAGGAATATGAAGTCCTTTTTTTAAATATTGGGTCTTTTATTTCAATTATGCCATTATTATATTTGGATGGTTGTTGATTTTGATTTTATGCCACTCTCAAAATGCTTCTCAACACTTCTCGCTCTCCATGCAACGTGGCGGCCAACGTCCGGTTTTCCAAAGTGCCCGTGATATGGTCACGTGACGCAAACTGATGCTGCGCAGAACGGACAAAAATCGATTCTCTGGAGGAGCCAACCCATCTCTTTCCACCATGGTCTTGAGGCAGGCCTGTAGTACTTCGAAGGTGCAGGTTAAAGAAAGTAACATGGAGAAATACAGAATAGAAGGGAAAACTCTTACGACTCCATCTGCAATAAGGTACGGGCGATAATCGACAGCACTGAACTCTTTGGCCAAAACGAATTCTTCTTGGTCGTCGAAGCTGGTAACTGGTACACGGTACTGAACCTACTTTCTGGATATCCAATGTAGATAATTACCTCCATAACATCACGTACTCCGCCTGTTTAAAACTATGAGCAGTGGAAAAATCAGTTGTCAACTTTAAAAAAAAACTTTTTGCTGTATAATATTGATAAAGTATATTCTTAAACATTCTTACATGCTCAGAGCAATGAAATACATGTACAAAATAATTATCTGATATTGTTGGCACATTGCATTACACTTTAAACAGCTCTTGAATACAAACATACACATTTTTTATCAATTATAATTGTTTCTCCACCAACATTTCAAGTTATAATACAAAATATAATTTCATTTTATATGTGGTACGGGTCAATTGGCTTTAAAGGTTTTATCAACATAATTAAACTTGCATGTTGGATCAGAAGCAGTTTGTCTTTTGGAACAATTTTTTCATGATTATGAAACTACTAATACTAATACACCACACCATAATACTACAAATAAATTGTAAAAAAGAGCAAATATTTGATATCATTTCAATCCAAAACATTCGTTTATCCAGACTCCTCTATCAATTAAGGTTGTTCGAATCAAACACATTACTTTCAAGGAACACGCAATAATAATGCAATAAATGCCTACATATTTGCTCCTTGCGATAATCCATGTTCAATAATTTAAAAATTATTATTTAATCAAACCCAACATTTATTAATTAAAACTTCACCGTTCTTTATCCTCTTCTACAGTTTGTTTTGGTAAAGCTACACGTTCTAACGCGAATATTACTTGTTCGTTTAAAACACGAAATTGTACACGTTCTTGAAAGGCATATGTCGTATACTAAGAAAAACTAATATTAAAAAAGTTTGATACACAATATTATTTCTTCTAACTAATCACATTTTCATTCAAATCATGCAATTAGAGGTTAATATGCAAGCAATATTTACAAGCTTAAATTCAACTATAGTACACATTTGTTGTGAAAAGTTAATGACAATATGTGAATAAAAGAAAAAACTATTTATTGTGTTTTGAATACTACCATTGTTTTGCCCATTTATTTAGGAATCAGTAGTATTCCTCAAAACTGACTCACTAAAGGGCCTTTTCATGCAATTCAGATCTCATCTCCAGCTGACCGGATTCTATATTTCAGGAATGGAACCGGAGCCACAATGGCACCTGTAATGAAAACATATATTCGAAAAATATAATGCAGAAACCACACACACAAATTTCTCAAGCATTATATATTGAGATGTTAAATTATGCATCTTACTTCTATTAAACAATGACTTTTAAAACTATTAAGTCGTCTGAAACGTACGGAATGATACACAAAATGGAACAATATCAAATGAAAATGAATCAGGTGATTAACTAAATTCAATACATTTATTAACAATAAACGAATTAGTCGTTCCAATTGGGGCGTATGACTAACAAATGTATTTCTTTTATAAATTTGATAAAACAATAAAATGCAAGGGCAGGAATGCAGTAATTTATTTCTCATTCATCTACAGTAACTCATTATCGTAACTCAAACTTCCTAGCTCGAAGAGAGTCCTAAAGAATGTATTTCTTAACTCTGCTACACAGCGTTGGCGCATCCTGAAGACCAACATATCGCCATCGCGCCTATCTGCAACATTTCATAACAAATTATACATTAAAACAACGATCGCAAACAAAATGAAAAACACGATGCCATGCCGTTTGCTAGGCTCGCACCGCCTGATGAGCAAATTACCGAAGGAAAGTTTAAAATTACGCATGTACGTACCTCAAAAGAGATGCCACCATACGCAAACGACGCTGGCGAATCGTCTGGCCCATACTCTCAAAGAGCGAGAGTTTTCGCTCCTATTACATATTCCTCCATGGAAGTAATTAATTATCATGTGTATTACTTCTAGAACGTATTATGTAAACATCCAATTTCCGGATAAACTACTCAATCTATCTCAGCAAGTAAGGTGTTTCTCGAAAGCTGGATATTATAATAGTGATTCCAGGCGCGTCAACTGCTAAGGATATTAGTCCGTAAGTGTAGTGCATTTTTTTGCTCAGGAGGTGGTGGAGATCTTGCTCCGCTAGATAACGATATCCGGCGTCGCCCTACCGTGGGCTAGCGGTATTTTTCCCAACCAGGCATCTCCCGCCAGCTCCAGCTGGGACAAGCTCTGAGCTCCTGACCGGGCTCCCGGCATGTATGGGGTGGTATAGTGCATGTCAATTGTGAAAGATAAGATAAATTAATTTAAACTGCAATTGGGTATAATAATAGTAATAATAATAATAATAATAATAATAATAATAATAATAATAATAATAATAATAATATCTGATCCGATGGCCGAGATCGCATTTGTGGATTACACAAAGCGACTGATTCAGTTCCTCAACCCTGCTTGATAAGAATCCTGGGAATCGACAGGATTTCTCCGAAGATCATAAACACACTACAGTCATAGATGCTAACATGGAGAGTAAATATGAATGCTAACGTGGAGAAAATATGAACAATGGACATTAAACGTGGGAAATTCCAAGGATACTCTTACACCCTAATGGTTCTGTCTGGCTTTCAATCCCTTGTCATCACTGTTCAACATTAGTACCATTGGCCACAAAATTACTTCATCAGATGATAAGACGTTAAATCATCTTTCATTTATGGACGGTCTGAAGCTTTATGCTGGAACACATAAAAAACTCTGTTCCTTCATAGATATGACCTATGACCAACCGTCGGGGTGAGGGGTAACTTCACCCTTCAATAACCTAGCTCAATCAGTTGCGACAGTTGACCATATGTTTAATTCAGTATGTATAAACTATTTCTAAGAGTCTCAGGGCTGTAGTTTCTCTGCACTCATAGAATTCTCATAATATTTCAAATTAAACCAATTTGCTTTTAAACAAAATATACTGTTATTTCTTTCAACTCCTTCTCTTTACAATTACAAAGAATATACACAGAACATTTAAATATACCT
>BOPP01000005.1:14024161-14149798 GCA_017312745.1 Gryllus bimaculatus | reverse complement strand
TATATTATATATAGGATATAAATATAATTATTTAAAACCAGAAAAAGACCAAATTAAGATTACACTTGTAACAATATATTATATAATATATATAATATTATATATTGTAAAAACATATTTAACACATATTGAGTTAATAACTCGTAAAGTCATCGCCTCCTTATAACAAAGTAAATAAAAGGAAGAAGAAAAGTCGGCTTTCATCTTTTGTTAAAAAAGCAATGTCATCCTAGTGACGGAGGGTACTTATTACTTTCGTCTTTTAAGAACACCAACCCACGACATGTCATATCTTTTAAGAACATGAAGATCAGCTAGCAAAACAATGTTACTTTAGATAATTATTAACAAGCGAAGATAATGCGCACTTTATAGTTTAAAACATATATCATTCTCAAACATTGCAGAATAAACTGAGTGAATCCAAAGGAGAAGGAAAAATATAAATAATTCTTTACGATCATAACCACCCTCCCAAATACAGTGTACTGAGCATACCAGTTTACCTTAATACAGGCAGGTCTACCTGCAAAAGCTTCTCAAGAGCCCACAACTAAAACTTAATATGGCCTGGAGCGAGCCATATTTCATTACTCGCAGACATCCGCACCCGATTGTCCCGCTATGTTTGATCCTCGAATGATAAACATAGCTGCCTCTAATCTCGGGGGAGAGGGGATAGAACCATACCATGATATCAGACTCTTAACATCCCAATGAATAACGTGAAACATATTGGGATATTTTGAAATTTCAGAATTCACTACAAAATTCCTCAAATCTAAAACTAAATTTTATTCTTACATTGAAGGGGTATCGACTTGTGCAAGGCACGGCCACTGGGCGCAAATATGTTATGTCAACGTGAACAAACTTTAACGTTCCCACTACGACTCGCTATAAAAAACCTAATATCGTTCACGATGCGCCGAAAAACGTATTATTAACAATTGACATGATTACGTAAATAGCATATTAATTATGACACGACATGGAATGCAGGGCGACGTATATCTTTGCTCTAATAACTTTTGCAGCGGATCACCAATAACAATGCCACGGCGGCGCCCGCCAATAGACTGCCCCGCCTTAATACAAGGCCATCACTTAATATTGTCGCCAAGGCAAAAACACCTGGAACTAACTGAAAACACATAGATTAACTTGCGGCCACGCCATCTCTTAATAGCTATATTACCTCTGACCTTAATGTAAGAACAACATGGCCGCCCGTTTAAGTTCGGCGGGCTTCGTACACCAAGATACACCAAGGCGGGAAAGATTGAATAATTAACAGAACTTAATATCTCTCTCAAAGTGTGTTTTAACACTATATTGGAAGTAATAACTCGTAAAGTCATCGCCTTATAATTCAAAAGTAAATAAAAGGAAAAGAAAAGTACTTTCATCTTTTGTTAAAAAAGCAAGGTTCATCCTAGTGGGTACTTATTATTTCGTCTTTTAAGAACACCACCACACATGTTTATTCTTTAAGAACATGAATCAGCTATCAAAACAATGTTACTTTAGATAATTTTAACAAGCGAAGAGTAAATGGCTCATTATAGTTTAACATTATATTCTTCAAACATTGCAGAATAAACTGGTGATTCAAAGGAGAGGAAAATATAAATAATACTTTACGATCATAAACCTCTTCCCAAATACAGTGTGCTGAGCATACCAGTTTACCTTAATACAGGGATGTCTACCTTGCAAGGTCTCAAGAGCCACTACTAAAACCTTTAATATGGTTGCGAGACATATTTTCATTACTCGGGCTATCCGCACCCGACTTTCCCGTATTGTTGATCTCGACAGTAAACCTAGCTACTCTGAACCGGGGGGGGATAGAATCATACATGATATCAGACTCATCAACATCCCTAATGAATAACGCAGTGAGACACATTGGGATGATTTTGAATTTCAGAATTCACTAGAAAAATTCCTCAAATCTAAACACTTTTTTATTTCTTACATTAAGGGGGTATCGACTTGTGAAGGGCACGTGCACTTGGCGTAATATGTTATTTCAAGTGAAAACTTAACGTCACTACGAACTCCTATAAAAACTAATATCGTTCACGTGCGTAAACTATTATTAATCATATGACATGTGTACGTAAATAGCATATTAATTATGACCGACATGGATGCAGGCGACTATATCGTTTGTCTAATAACTTTTCGCGGATCACAATAAATGCCACGGCGCGACGCCAATTGGACAGCCCCGCCTAATACAAGCCTATTCATATTGTCGCCAAGGCAAAATCACCTGGAACGTAACTGAAAACACATAGTAACTTGGGCCACGACCATCTCTACTAGTATTATTACTCTGACCTTAATGTAAAACAACATGGCCGCTGTATAAGTTGGGCGTGCTTCGCACACCAAGATAGCACACGCGGGAAAGTTGAATATTAACAGAACTTAATGTTAGAATTCACTCGTGACAATTTCGTTCCCGTACTAATGTTTTGGATTAACTAAATTTAACTACTAAAAGTCTTCTAAGTTACTTACGAAAATACATTTGGAAACATGGAAAATATAATAAAAATAAATTATACTGATTTACCACAGAGAACATTTTTGGTCTGTATTATAAAGAACCGTACATATTATTTAGCTAATAAAAAATCATTAAGTTTTCTTCAATTATTTTATTGAAGAAAACACTTGAAAAAGTGGAATTGGAGTAAAACAAAGTATAACCACAGTATAAGTATAAAACCCATGGTATAAAATCCCTTTGACTCTAATGCCTCTTTCCAAAAGTTCAACCCTCTCACCAACATCGAATGCCTCATTATTATGACTCGCCAACTTTTCAAATTCTATTCACCTGTCGCTCTTCAAAGATAGTCCATCTCCTGTTTGCTGGATTAATTTGAAATTATCAGGACACAACTCCATGTTATTTTACAAAACTTCAACATATAAAGAATTTGTAACCCTACAACTAATAGTTATTGATGGCATGTTTGTAGCCATATCATTTCTGTATTTAAAAAAAATCATTCACTAAAAACATGAATGGTTTAATATTTCTCTTCACCTCTTCAGTTCTAAAACTAATGCAACTCGAAATTATATATATTTTTCAGATCATTTCAATAAAAGTTCATCTCTTCCTAACACTCTTTTGGATCTAAAAGCAGGATCGTGTCTGATTGTAGGTGCATTTACAGTGTGGTATAAACGTCGATTGGATAATATAGTTGGGAAGGCATTTTTCTTCAGTTTTGGTTTACTTCGAGGAACAATACGGCATCAACCTTAATCTTCTCTAACAACAAATTTGTCCTCAAAGTGTTTTATGCAGACCAGTGAGTTTTCTTTCTCTACAAACCGGTCACAGTGAATGCATTTTCTCCATTTGTCTCGCACCATCTTATCTTTGCAGCATCACTAGTTCGTTTTGCCGCTTGGAGTCGGTGACATATCTCTGCCTCCCCCCCTACTGCCGTGAACAAAACGCTCGCCGGTTGAACGCGTGTTAAGTCACCATATCCGGTGCGTAAGACGACGACGACGGCGGCGGCGACCCGTTGTTTGAAAGGCATCGCTTTCTATTGACTGAGACCTTCTGTAATTTATGTTCTGGTCGGAACTATTTGGGAATTTTAAAAGATAAACATTATTTACTCCTCACACGTTATCTCCCTCCCGTCGAATCTAGTGAATAATTCTCAACGGGAATTTTTCTCCAACAAATATAAATATTACTTGGCACTTCGATCTTATTTATCTGATTGGGGCGTTCGGATGGGAATCGCGCCGGCCGCGGGCAAAGAATAGCTGTACCGTGACGTCACGCGCGAGGGCACCCAATAAGCTGTGTGCACGTAGGATTGGCGGTCTTTGCACAGGGTATCGGCATGGTAGCCTTGGCAACGCGGCGGGCGGCCTGCAGAGCTCCGCCTTCTTCGCGATGGCGTCGAGCAGACGGGGCGGCGGCGCTGGCCCGTAGGAACCTGTTCCCGGGCGCATGCGCTCCGATTGGCGGCGCGACTTCTCAAGATGGCGCCGCCGCCGCCGCCCTCGCGTCGGGGGTAGCTCTGTGCGCACTAAGGGGATGATTTAGGAGGGTTGTCGAGGGTGCAGGGCGGGAAAATGTGCTCGGCGCGCTTTTATGATCCGAAGCGAGCAGGCTCCGCAGCCGCCGCTTACGCCGGCCTTGTCAAGACACTTGCGCCCTCGTTTCTCGGAGGGGTTTTGTGACAGAATGTGTCGCTGATAAAGGACGAGGTGGCGTAGGAAAGGCGTCGAAACGGCAACTCCCTCGCAAAGAAACGGATGCGAAGGCTTTCTAGCGAGTTTGGGAATGCGAAGACGCTGGTATAAAAGTTAATTAGCATCGACCGGAACAGAGGCAAACTGTCGCAGATTATGTTGCTTACTTTCTGTTTTGGAAGTATTCACTGTCCGCAATCCGATTTTTTCTCGTATATCACAATAAACAATTTTGTAGATGCTTAAAACAATTACCTTAAATACACGCGAAGTTATTGTTCTGTTCGTGTGAAATAAGAACAATGCAGTAAAATCTTGTTTGCTTTAAAGATCGTATATTTTTGAGAAAGGTTTCAACACTTCCCGAAGGCGTACATCAATACTTACTGTATTTTATATTCAATGCCAAATAATGGAATTAATTATGTTTTGCTTTATTGTATTGTATGTAGAGAAAGAATTGAAATACCGCACAAAAAAGTGGCATTTTTTGACAGAAAACTCACATGATTGACTTCTGATACCGAAAAGTGGATTTTTTTTCGCTCCTGACATATTTTGTATAATAAAGCGCTGGAAAGTCTAAAGCAAGGCTAGCAACAATTTATTACATAAACACATACAACTACTATATTTGTAAGTACTTCATTCAAAGAATTTATGAATCCTCGATTTAGGTATTAGATTATTACTGAAGGATTTCCTCCTTCAGTAAACCCGACAGTGGCCACGCTATGTTTCGTAACGAACAACTGATAAAACGGCCAAGAAAATAGTAAATAATACACTATTTTGTTTCTTTAACAAATGACGTATTTATTTTAAATTTAATATAAATGGTTTAGAACTAACAAGTAATTTACTATTTTCAATGATATTTTTAAAGTGATCTCTACATTTGTATTTCATGTGTTTGATTACGCTCGAGAAGAGCGAGCGCAAGGCATTGTTGAACGCGCACCGATTGGCAACACCTGCCGGAAACAATTAAACATTTTTTTAATTAAATGTTATTTTACATTGACAGACAGTACAACGATCAGCCGTGAAGCTCTTCAGTTGACCGAACAACATTGTATCAGCCGAGTGTGAAGGGGTTAACTTCTTATCACTCCCCTGATAGTGATTTCATTAGGTTATTCCTTCAACCAAGGTTATTACACGAAAAATTCGTGAGAGACCGAAAAATAATTATATATGTTAGCATTTTGATTGTGGTGACGGAATACATATTCTTGGAATATACAAATTTAAAAAGGTCACATAACAAAATGCCTTCATTAAATGTAAGGAAAGAAACACACTAGCGGGTTTAGTTCAATTATAAATTCAGAATTAATATTATTATGTTAGATGAAAATAGAAGCTGAGTACCACGCTATGAAGCAGAGATTGATTGACTGTTCGTGATTCCGGGCACGTCGACTGATAAAATCATTAGTCCTGTAAGTGTTGTGCATGTTTTTTCTTCTTCTGGAGGTGGTGATCTTCCAGCGCTGGATGGCGAAATTCGGTACCGACCTAACTGGTTGAACTGGTGACTTGTTGAACAAGAATGACCTTCAAACAAGTGAACTGGTTAAGTCAGATAAGAAGTGAAAGCGAACAATTGTGGAGAGATCTACACCGGATTTTGTGGCGAGAGGATCGACCGTCAGGGCGATGAATAAACGTTTTTTTATTAGTTCGTTAGATACAAAATGGACATGTGGTTCGTGAGTACTAAAGAATAGGGAAGATAACGAATTATAATTTATTAGTGAGAAAATAATAACTGTCGTGGAATATTCAGATTGCAAATGGTAGGAAAAACGTAAAAGCTAAATTCAATGTGGTAATGAGAAGAGCCTCAGATGGAATCACGGAACAGTCGCTGATATCGTTTACTGGGAAAATCTTCAAAAGGAAAGTTTAGACAATATGTGACAGAGAGACTTTAACAAAAAGATTGTAACAGGACTAAGTTCTGTTTAGTTATAAGGTAATGTTAAGATAAAAAGAATTATGTTTTTATAGAGATTCGATGTCCATAAAATAGACAACAATTAGAAAAATAAAATGAAACATTGTTAAACTTCAAAACCAATAGAATTAATTGAAATATATTAATTTTGGCCGACACTCAATGTCGGTGGCAATACAGTAACAAATTTACAAGTCGTTTAATTTTTGAGTAAGAATAATAATAAATATTTCATAACAAAGTACAATTATTCACCATCCAAAAGTCTTATAAGCGGTATTTTGTAGCGCGAGAGGAAAATAACAGAATCCTAATAAAACGTAAGAATACTGACGCTCAAAACGTAAATAAAAACTAGAGCTAGCCTCTCCGTTATATTAAATTTAATTATAAAAGAAATTATAGGGGCAAAATACAGTGAGATTATATTATAAAGAAAGGGATTTTATAAGGGTGAAAATTCTGAGTTGCTAATACATTTTTCAAATTTTGTGTCACATTGAAATTTAATAATTTTGCACATTGTGAAGTAGAATTTAATAGAGAATGAATATCTGTATCAAATTTTAAGTTCTTCCTAAGATCACTGAAAGGATCTATAACTAATAAATTCTTGTTTTTGTTAATTTTTAATATTGCACAAAAATAGAGAGACTACGTAATACGAAACAGCTACGTAATACTGAAATTTTTAAAATAATGTACGCGACCCTAATGAAAGCACTAATTAAATAGAACAAATTTTATTTCACCGAATAAAATGTGTTTTAAATATTGCTCATTCTTCGTCCGATAGTGGTGGTGTGAGGTAGTCAAGAGGTCTGCTGTGCGAGCCTGTCAGATCTGTTGCGATAAAACACTTCGCTATTCGACACTCCTATCAACGGAGTGGTGGGGAGTTACGCGTCGCATCGCGACAATACTAACTTATAAACTAGTGAAGTGAACGATACAAGTGCTACTGATGAATAGTCCATCGACGTAGTTCCGGTGAAGAGCGACTCAGTGCAAATTAGTGTTGTGAATGGCATGCAGCTACGACCCTCACAAGCGAAGTCGTAAGTGCTGAATTGCTTGTTAGTAATAACAGCGAGAAGCAGCCAGCAACAATGGAAAGTTTCATCCAAGATAATCCACATCAATTCACCGAAGACGAAACGGTGGTGACGATGGAGAATATCACCAACCAACATAAGACGTTCGGCGCTGATGGCAAGGAACCGGTTCAACTCAGCCGACCTTCAACCGTTCAGCTACCAGAAAAGACTACACAGGTTCTAGAAAAAGGTCAGTGACAATCAGTGATATAGAGCGTGAACCCAAAATTTTTTGTAGCAATAACGATAGTTACAGTGATCTTCATACAAAATTCAACTCTCTACTAGTTAATGTGCCGGTCAAAAATAGATTCAGACCTCTAAGTGAACTTGATAAGCAAGCAACTGAAAATATATTCCCTCGTGTTAACGAACTCCCTAGTGAACAAAGTAAAACCCTCAGTAAAATACCATTAATAATATTATCACCCGTCACCAATATCAATGCATTAATCAAAGGACTGAAATCTAAAGTCACCAAAAATGTCATTACAAATAAAAAAAAAAAACAAAAAAAAAAACAATAAAATTAAAATAAGTTCAAACTCACCTACGGACTTCCTAGAACCTTAGCCAGGTATCTATTTCACACTCCCCAACAATCTCCCCAACAATCCCCCAAACTAGAAATCAAAGATTTTCCTACCCACCCCGTCCACTACAAATTCCCATTTCCCTCCTCTACCCCAAACACCGCCTCTCAACTACTTCACTCATATTAGTAGCACGACATTTCAGGCCACCCAAATACTATCAACAATTAAAATCGAACCAACCTTCCCCAAGAATCACGCCACACCCATGCATTATAAATATATATTTAATTAAATTTATTTCCGGTATAATTAATGCCATAAACATACTTATACCAACTATAATCAACTCATTTCAAAATTTATTCTCCGTATACATTAACAGCAATAATGGTAATACAACACCTCAAAGATTTTACTCTCATCAATTAGAATTCTAACTGCCTAACAAATAAAACTAGTGGTAGTACTGAATTACACATATTTTCTCGTATTAATTTTCTATTCGGACTTGGCACATAGTCTTGCCAGCTGCCATCTATAGCCTCCGAAAGTACATTTTTTTGAAAATTTCCCAATTTTTCGGTTTTCTAATAGTAGGACAAAATATTACTTTCAGAATATTAAAGAAGAGTAAAACACCGTCCTGAATGGCACTTTTCATTGAAAAATTTGGAGCTATTTTAATAAAAATGGCATTTAAGCATTACTGTAAATGCAAAAGGCTCTAGCCGGATAAGATGGAAAATAGTATCCCCACTTGAAAACGAAAAATGAATCTTTGCTAAGGATTCTGACCACGAAAAACATTTTTTCATGCACGTTTTACATTTCTCACCCCTCACATTCTTCTTAATACCGAAAAACGTGTTATTTATTTAATTTTTTCAATTACATTAGCTGTATGTTACCCTAACAATCAGCTATCTTCCGAAATTTTTTTCAGATTTTTCTGTTTGATGCGTCATGTTAAAAAAAATTGAAATACATATTTCTGTCCCGTTTTGCGTATTTTCATATAGGATACTCGTATATACTAGTACAGTTTAGAGGTATGTAATTACAATATTATATTTTTTAGTGATAATATTTGCAATATTAAAAGTATAATATCAACAAATAATTTTGTCAATAATATTATTACCGATAGATATAACCGCAGAAGATGGTGATTGTTTTTTGTTATTTTTAATTACTTGAGCAGTTTGAAAAATTATCATTTTAGAGAATTTACACTAATTTAAGTGAAAATTTCTTGAGAATTGAAAAGATGTATTGGTGTTTACTAACAAAATAAATGGCTAATAATACAGATTTTCTACCATATTAATTTTTTTAAATGCTGAAATATCGATTTATGTTGATAACTATATGCTTCTTCATCACCTTCAAACTAAAACTTCAAAATTAATGCATTCGAGAATGGTATTTTTTGTAACAGTTCTAAAAATAACGGAACTTTTAAACAAATATGGTCTACCTCAACAATTATTTTGTAAATGAATTATTAATTATGCACTAAAAATGCATTATGCAATATGCATTAAAAATTGTCGTGTTAAAAAAAAGATACCACGCAACGTAAGGGGTCGTTCATAAATTACGTAACGCTAAAGAGGGTGAATGTATGTGAGGCAGCGTTACGCTGCGTTACTTAGGAGACATGGGGTATTCGTTTTGTGTTACGTAAATCGATATTTTTTTACATATTTCAATATTTATTAAAATACTTACTTTTTGAGTCTTGAAACATTAAAATACGAACTAACTAATTTGTTATAAAACAAATGAAAGTTATTGAAAGTTGTTACAATAATACAAGTTGTTTTTAGTGAGCTGTAGTTAATTTTCACTTCCTGCATTTACAAGGGAGATGTTGATAACGTAGGCTTCCGTGGCCAGAGTCATGATCTGGGCGGATCGGGTGACGCCGCGTCGCAGGCTGAGGTGCCCACGTTTCGACCGACATATAGCGGTCTTCTTCAGGGTTGTACAGCCGAGAACATGGGGGTGTTGTTGCCAGCGTTACGTAATTATTTAGGGGGGTTGTAATGCGCGTTGTGGGTTCGTTTCAGGGGGTATTCAAAAAACTCGGAATATGCGTTACGTAATTTGTGGGCGGCCCCCAAGGGCTCGCTGCGCGGCGCGGCGAAGCAGAGCCATGTCGCGCGGCTGTTCCCGCCTCGCGGCCGCGCCCCTCCCGCGCGTCGCTTGCCAGCCGCCCGGCCGCCGCCAAGCCGCCCCCGCCACGCCGCCGCGCCGCGCCGGTCGCCGTCGTGGCGTCGCGTGACGAGACCAACGTTGCCCTATTTCCGAAAACTCCACACTTTCTTTATTGCTCAAATTTTACATTAGGGAGATTATTTGCTTTGGATTGGCTACTTGTATATTCCCTGAGTCATAGATGCTCTATAATTTAACTTCTCCCCACCGCGCCTGCCATGTAGCTCCGCAGTGCGTTCTGCAGAGATGAATAATTTAAAAGCAATGTACAGCCCAATTTCTCTATTTTCATTCTCTATTCATTTCTCTCATTCATTTATCTATTGTCACATTTGGTGTGAGTTTTGAGAAAATTATCTTTTTACAAATTGCATAAATATAAGACACAAATTATGCCAAATCTATTCGATTTTTTCAAACAATTGTGCAGCATTTTTTAAAAGAGCTAATTTTTTAGTACAAACTATGAGACATTGATCACTATTTATAATTTTCTAATTTGAACTTTTTGCCATTTTCGAAAATATGAAAAAATCGCCGAAAATTGAACTAGCGCCATAATATTTACTATTTGTTGTAACATAGGAGGAGAAAATTTAATCATAAAATTTGAAGCGATTTTTGAGAAATTTTAAAAAATTCATGAATTTTAGACACAAATTATTAGATTTTTTGAAAGGAAAAGGGCAATTTTTTGGCGCCTTCCTGTATCTATAATTTTGAAGAGAGAGTTTTTCTTAATAAAATGTGTCCTTTAAAGATATTTTGGAATGAGACCATGTTCATTTTTATGGAAATGTGAATAGTTTTTGTATAATTTTGTGCGAAATGTAGGCAATTAAAAAATTTGCTTTTATTTTTTCAAAAGCTGCTGGAAATTTTTTATCTTTAAATTTTATCCTGATATGTATCAAAGTACGGAAAAAATATGATGGAGCTAACTATCTATACTTTCAAAATATTCAAAAAGTTAACATGGCAAAACTTCAAATATAAGAGATTTTTGCCTCAGAAAGTGTGTGTTCAAAACTTGATATCCCGTACGGGCAAATATGTAGCCGTACGTATTATAAATTTTTCTCAGACCAATGAGCGATTGCAATTTGAAACTTGATGGCAACTATGATGAATTGTGAAATAGTAAGAAAATGCCAAGTTAGAACCGGGCTGGCAAGAAATTGCTTTATTGTTGGATGTATTAATAAAATTAGGAGTTAGAGAGGAAACGCATGTCTCAAAATGTATTATGACCTTCCTATACATAGTAATATTGGCAATATACAAAAATAAACCAGACATTACACAAGATAATATTCAGGAAAAGAAAGCATTCATCACTGATATTACACACCCTGCACATCACAACACTAATAAACCAGAAACAAAAAATATTTTAAATACAGTCCCTGTCAATACATTATAAAGAAATATATAAACATGGGTCTTTTGAGATTATACCTATTGTAATAACAGCAATTGGTCTTGCTAACAAAAATCTGCTGTATTATTTGGAAACATTAGGACTTCACCCTTAGCTAATTGCTTGAAGAGCTTTTAAATGAAACCTACCGGATAGTTCGCACGGTTCTAAATATGTAAGGCTATGAGTAGGGCCCTCTCACACCTCAAACCCTGGATGTGAAACCCCGAGAAAACGGAAATAATAATAATAATAATATTAATAATAATAATAAAGTGTATGAGAAGAAAGCGCTTATTTCTACATCATGTTCGAAAATGTAAACACTATACCTCTCACAACTAATTCGTAATTCAAAACTACTGATAATATACTGGAAAGACTTGAACGTTCTTTGTTCGATCTGTTGTTCGCATTATTACCAACGACAGGAGCTTTCTTTCGCGTCTGTTGGGGTGGCGGTCGACGGGGGCGTCGGCGGCGCCGGAAGTCCACTTTACGAGGCGGGCAGCTCGCCGGCGACGCCGAACATTCCGCGTCGCCTCCGGGCGGCGCGGCGCTGTTTGGCTGTGGCTCCGCCCGGAAATTGTCCTCTGCTGCGATACGCGACTTCGCAAATCTCTTCCCCCAGAGTAGCGATTAACGAACCCTCTGGATTTCATTGCCAGCGCTGGGAGCTAACGGGCGCCGATGAACGACCGAAGGGACACTCAAATCGGCGCAAACCGACTGCCTCTCGCGCAGGAGGAGCCTTTACACAAGATATTTTCGCCAAAGCAAGGCTGCCTTGCTAGCTGGGAGAATATCAGGGTGTGGTCTTTGTATTGTTTTGTGTAAAGAGACAGTCTGAGAGTGAGAAAATAACGTTAATGTAAAACTATATATTCGCTATTAGCCGTCATATAAGAAAAGATAGGAGCATGTCATAAATATTAATTACGTTTTAGTATTTTTGACTGTTTCACATACTATTTATAATCATTCTTTCCATTTCTATGCAGATTGGACATGAATAACAAAAGTTTAGATATTTATATTGTGATAAACCAGAAAGACACCCACTTTTATTCACATGAACGGCATCATAATATTCAGTAAATATTATGTCAATAGGTGTAATTTAGGCACACAGAATGGGGTTAGCCAAAGAATTCAATTTTTCTGGGAGGCCAGTAAATAAATGAGCCCGAGAGGACGAACAAAATATGGTGACATGCCGAAACAGGAAGTAGCAAAGCCCCTTGAAATGAAGGAAAAAAAACCACACACACACAATATAAGTGGCGGAGATGTAATGAGGTAAAAAAGTAATTGAATTTCGCTCTCTTCCGACGCGAGCCACCGACCGAGACACAGCAGCTGGGTGCGGTGCAACCGACATTGGATGGACCGCGGGGTATTGGGATGGGCATTATTATTTCAGTCATAGCGACGGATGTTGGTGGGAAGTGTGTTGTACGGAATCGTGTTCGATAGTTTTCAGATTACTAATAGCAACTTAAATATTGTTGCAAGTATTTTAGCTATTAATTGGAATTGAGAATGTACTGATATTCGGGAACGAAAGTAAAATAGGGAAGATTCGTGGATTTTTTTGCAGTGAATAATTCTTGTTTAACATTTGGTAGTAGCGAATAGATACCCACACGTAGTATAGATCACGGAAATTTCGCGGACGCGCAATAAATTAGAGCAATTAATCTGCTTAACCATTTAAACTGCTCTCCACCTGGGCTTCATTGTTGCTGAGCGTTGCTGTGTGACGCAGGGTGACGCCGACTAGGTCAGGACACCGAAATGCGTAAGAGAGAGACAGAGAGAGATACAGACAGAGAACGACACAATAAGACAGACGTAGTAAGAGACCGAGAGAGACAGCGACTAGAGACAGCAACAGAGAGCGAGGCAAAGAGAAACACAAAGACCGAAACAGAACGAGAGATAAAGACAGAGAGAGAGAGAGAGAGAGAGAGAGAGAGAGAGAGAGAGAGAGAGAGAGAGAGAGACGTAGAGTCACTGAAAGCCACTGAGAGACAAGGAGAGTCACGGAGAGTCACTCAGAGGCACGGAGAGACACTCAGAGGGAGAGACAGGGAGAGAGAGAGACAGGGAGAGAGAGACGGGGAGAGAGAGACGGGGAGAGAGAGACGGGGAGAGAGAGACGGGGAGAGAGAGACGGGGGAGAGAGAGAGACGGACGGGAAGAGAGAGAGATGGTGAGACGGAGACGGTGATGGATAGGGAGAGGGAAGGAGTGAGTGATGAAGTTCAGAACAACGTCTACCCAGTTCCACTAGATCTTTTAAAAAAAATGGAAATGTCAATAAGGTGAACTAATTTAGTATTGTAATATTAAATTTATATATAAATGTTTGATTTATTTTCTTGAAACAAGGATGATAAATTAAATTGTTGTCATCTATTTAAAAAAAAAAAACTTCATAGAACTTCCAGAAATCGCGTTTGTACAAATAGCACGTCCACATACAGCAAGGTAAGATCTTCCTTTCCTAAATATACTTCATTATAAACTAAATCTATAAGCAGAGCAAGAGAAAATAGTTCAAATAGGTGTAAATATTTGTAGATCAAGTGAATTTCGATGGCGTGCCCAAGTGGTAAATAGAAATTAAACATTATGTCATTACTGGAATATTGCAATATAGTACAAATAATTCTATTTTAGTAATGCAATATTTTTTTCCTTTAACGAAACATACAGAAAGTGATGCAATTGTGTAAAAAATCATTTTCCACATTTTGAGAGAAATAAATGTTTGAAATAAGAAAAAAACAACATTTTTCCTTCCGAAAACATCTGTGTTTTACATTCCGTCCATCTGCCCGTCTGTGAATTCTAGCGCTCAAACTATACACAGAAGATTTTCCAAAATGAGTTTTCTCTAATCGATCTAGCTAAGCTTGACGCCCTTCAAAAATGAAAGGGTAATTCATTTCCTCAATTTAGCGCAGAGATTGCACCCAGTTGCCTATCAGACTAAGAGATTATGGAAGAATTTTGATATAGATGTAACTCACTAGGGATTTGGAATGCCCCCCTCACGTCGACCACAACTGAATACATTCATGTATTATATGGATTTCGAACCCACAGCCTTAGTACTTTGGCTCACCAGCCCCAATACCTGTCCCAAGAGGCGGAATCACTTGACCACATTAATAGTAAACGCGTTGTAATACAAAATACTAAAACCAATAATATAACAAACTGACCTCGTAATGCACAGGCGGCTTTGTAATATTTAATCTGAGTTTCACAAAAAAATTGAAAATACCTGTTTCCGTACCAGCAATGTAAAAAGGTTATTTAATTTTTTTTGCTGCAGCATTACATAGCTTTCTCTTTACTACGTATGTGGTATGCGAGAAAGTAAAAATTGCTGTTCCAGAACGCAATATTTAACAACGAGTGGTCTCTATTTAAGGGGTAGTGCCTTGCTGTAGCATGCCAGCTGTACCATAGACGACTCCTGAAGCCTCTGGTGTGATTCTTACTTCTTCGCCAAATATCGGTTTCATTTGATTTTATCCGAAATGACCGGTTGGAATAACGTGAGGTCTCATTTGAAGGGGATTAAATTTACATGCAAAAGTACAATGTTGAAGATATGTTAAGAATCTATGAAGAGTATATGAAGAATTATAAAAAAGTTTCTTTTTTAGGTTTCAGAAAAAAGTTAAAATTGATAGTTATGAATGGGACTCATGAAGTTTATGACACACGAGGTGATAGGGTTCAAAATTGCATTGATTATAGGGTCGTTAAAAAGTGTCTATGGGGTGTGAGCAAGTTTTTAATGTGGATAATTTGTAAGTTCGATTGAAATATGGGTGACGTTTTGGAATGAGGAATTTAAAGTAATATTGGGTAATGTATTGAGATATACCAAGATATTTCAGGGGAAATATTTAGGAAAATAATATGAAATAATAGCTGAGCTTTGAAATGTTCGTTCTTGGGAATGATAGTATAGGAGTAGTATGTTACCTTTACGAAAAGGACATTGGGTAGCCAAGTCGGACATTGAAGTATTAGATGCAAATATATTTCAAATGTTCGAAGCCGAAATAGACAATAAATGGGGGACGTTGGAAATTCCTAGGACAAAATAAATATAGCTGCAATTTGGAACGTGGGCATTTATAGAATTTTAATTTTTTATTTTAGAAGCGTCACCTAACTAAATAAAAGAAAGACGGAACGCCAATGGTTACAGGTTTTAGTAAAGGCGTTAGCTTCGAGTCAAGGTAATTGATTATCGCGAAAAGAGTTACAGCAAAAAGCAAAATTACTTACAAAATTAAAGTAAAGAGGAGCGAAGGTGACATTTGAATGAGACCCATTATATTGTCAGAAGATACTTAGTCGCCGTCGCGAGTAGATGTAAAGTTAGCTGGTCATACACGTTTCAGCGGATAGAACATTTAGTTGTCGTGGACGGAAGCAGCCTCGAGTAGTGATGTCTACCTCAGATATTCCCGAGTTTTTATGGGAAATATGTATATTGTTTAATATTAGATTTAAGACATTAACATGAACATAATTTAAATGTCAAGAACGAAGGCCGGAAGATTAATGGTGGCCGACGGGATTCTTTGTAGAACATTCTTCATTTCAATAGTAACAGCTACGAGGACATCGACTTCACAAACTGTAAGCGCCACGAAAAACATCTCGCGAGATAGCCAAATCATTCTTTGCAAAGAAATTATTGGATACTTTTTTTAAGTACAGGTTTTCAATTAACAAAATCCATATTCAATATGATGGCATGCCGAATAATTTATGAAGTCAAATGTAAATAACACATAAAACTAGCAGAAATAAGTAATGTAATAGTTTCGTCGAAACATGAAGGCTGGTTTTTATTAATAGATAGACTCTGCAGACGAACGATGTAGTGTTATTCTTAAAATAATAAACTTTCATCATATACCCAATTCGTACAGGATGGCACGTTGGCCCACGGAAGTAATATTTAATTGTAAAGAACGTGGTAGTCGGGCATCAATAAAAAACTAAGATCAATAGTTTGAAGCACTTATAAGTTCAGAATTGCAAACACATTTCAGATTGGTTTGCACAAAGCGGGACGCACTGTGTTAATAAAACCGCGTGATTTTAAATATTTTATACCATACCAGTATAATACAAGTATTCAGGACTGATTCGGAAAGGAGATGTGGAGTTTTGAAGATTTGCATTTCCAATAATATTGTAACGGGCACTTTTCTTTTAATTATATCTTTAAAATAAGTACACTACAGTACAGTTATTCTTAATTGGTGCTTCTTGTCTCCTTGAGTACATTACAAAACAGTGATTATCAATAAAGATTTCACAGTTGATACGGTTCCAGTTGTTCTTTGTATGTCCGCAGGCCGGAGGTCCGCAGGCTCTTCATATACTGTCTGTAAGGGGCCTTTCGGTTTTCACGCCCTTCGGTTTTTTCTCGGTGATTACGAGATATTGTGAGGCTGTGTTCGTTCGGCCCCGTTAAACTCGTCTGCTATTATCGTCATTTACTTAGGGAATAGAAGGACGGCGGTGTTTCAGGTGAGATAAGATTTCTAGTTCTGCAATTTTCTGAGTCACGTTTTTAAGCAATTCGAAATATTTTTTCTGAATCTTTGTGTGAACGAAAACTTCTCTGTGTTTGGTTGTGGTATTTAACTATAATACGAAAGTCCGTTGATGTGGTTCAATTTATTAAACCTTGTTTTTTGTGTCTGCGATGTAGTAACGCGTTACTTTTATTTTAAGTTATTTAATGAAGCCGTTAACATTGGTTATAAAAGCGACAAATATGCGCGGGATGCTATTCGATTTATTGAACTGTTCCTGGTGATTCTCTTTCAGGTTATTGAACTTAAGTGTTCTCGAGAGCGGTGCTGATTTAGACTAAGGAGTCGAATCTCTTTTGAACCGACACGTTTTATTAGTGACCACTATTTTGACTTGGTTGTTATCTATGAGAGTTCGAGTCTGAATTTTTTGTAATCGCGTAATAATTTTTCACTACCACCGACTGACCTTCTGTTCATCTTGCCTTGCGTTGAGGTTTGTTTCCACGTGGCGATTGTTGATCAAGTTGGTAAAAGAACCTCTGATGCCTTCAATGTTGTTCAGGGGTGGGACCGCACAATATTCTTGTTCCATAGCTTCGCCGGAAGTCACTATTTGCGACTTCCCTTTCACGACGCCATTGATGAAGGTGGTGACGCAAGGTTCACAGTGCTTAACCGAGAGAATACTCTACTGAGTCTGTGGCGCATGATCTAAATTGGTCCCTAGCATTCGCCAAAATTTCACCGCAGCACCAATCTAGTCACTACTGTCACCCAGTGAAGTTGTTTGTGAACTGCGCGAGCTCCTTTCTGCTGAGACGGGTCTTTCTGTTCGGGTTGCTGTCCCGAGCCACTCTCTCCGAGTTATCAGAGGAGCAAAACCTAACCTTGTAATCCCCTTCCTGAATTAATTGCAGATATTATTTACCAAGCATTAGACCAATTCAGATATATTATATGATACAGCATCGCATCTGTAATTTTACACTAGGGTTCAGTCTGAGTATGTTCCTTCTACTCGTTTGAACTGCAAACAAATTTTTAGTCAATTTATTCCAAAGTCATTGTATTTCAGTATCGTTACCGAATCAATTACTACGCGCATTTCTCGCACAATAGAATTGAACGTGCAACTATAACTGAGCAATTGTAAAATAATATTTCAATAGACCGAAAATTATGTTCAACAGTATATTTTCACTCCCCTTTATTACTTAATCAAGAAGTATGCGGATAAAACATTGAGTCATTTGATTCTGTTGTTTACATTACTCTTCATTGTAGTGATGAATGGAGCACGAGTATAAAGGCATTGGCATCACCGCGTGTTGCCACGTGCCTAACGCTTTGTTCGCTGTTAATCGAGCATTGTCTGTCGCTTATTGTTCACAGGATCCCCTCCCTGCGTACTCACCTATCAAGACAATAAAATATTGTTCTCGTTCGAACAAGGTCCACCATACTCATATTCAACTCAGCGTAGACATACCATTTGTTCTTAATCGCTACAAGAAAATGTGAGTCATTGAAAAAACATTTCCGGTTACAGATGACTCTTGTTGTAGTCTCGTGACCTACTAACATGTTTTTTTGTAGTTTTCATTTGATGGAAAATGGAACTTGTATTACCTTATGCATTATAATACGTTAAGTATAAAAATGACTTTCGATTTTACTTATTATTATTATTATTATTATTATTATTATTATTATTATTATTATTATTATTATTGACAGGATTACCTGAATAAAAAGTAATTAATTATTATTACGTTTACTGGTGGAAATACGATAAATGTTGTCGACTAAAATTGAGAACAAATATTCAATACATGACCAAATACACGTTCACACAGCAAAATCTTATGAAAAATCGAAGTAGGAATGCTAATCTAGGCTTTCTTTTTTGAACTACGTAAGTTATTTTATCGGTGGTCATTCTCTTTTTATATTGCATAGATTCACTGGCAGGAAGTCTGTATAAAGCACTAAATCAGTAGAGAAAATCACATTTATTATAACCATTAGATACAACTTCTGGCATGTTAGGACTTTAATAGCCAATCCTAACAACAGATAAAGAAAAGATAAAATAGTGTGATGCTGCTCGAAAAAGTTCAGATCCTTTGCGAGGGAAACTCGTTTTGCTAGTCCCTGATATAAAGAAGCGATTTTCTTCGATATTATGTCTAGTAGAATTACTTTCTAGAATACGAAATTGTCATGAAACGTTGAATTTTTTCTTAATAAACTATGTTCTTCAAACTTAGGTAGGCAAAGAAGATCATGCACGTTTTGTGTGGTTTCTTAACAAATCCGGAAATTGTTTTCTGGCAAAGCCTGTATCCATCTGCTTGTCACTAACGCTAAAAATTGTCATTAAACGACGCTTGATCTCTCTGATTTTGCGACCTTTAGAATACAAAACGGATATTTTAATTTTGGGAGATATTTTTGCACGACGACATTTGTAAAAATTTGTAAAAATTTCACAATTCTTTTTCTATAATTTACGCTTATAACGTAGCGAGGTAATCTTTTCTTTAAAATCGCCCAAATTTTAAAAATTGCAAAAGTTAATTTTTTTGTGTCCAACTACAAAATCGAAAAAGAATGTTTTCTTAATAAACTATGTTCTTCATACTTGGGTAGGTAAAGAAGAACATATATAATATTTTGAAAATATGATTTGCATTTGTGTAATTTTGCGTGAAATAAAGTCAATTTTATAAACAAGGTTTTCTCACAGGTCACTTAATTTTTTCTCGAATAGCATATAATACTCGTATGAAAGTTGAGCAGATATAATTTTTGCTCAACTTTCGATATTTTATAAAATTATAAAATGTTAAAATTTGCTTGTCGACTTCCTACAACTATTAATAAATTGAAGACAGATATTTTTAATGAAATTCATTTTGAAAGAATGTCAATGAAACTGATTTAAAAAAATTGAAAATGCAAATGTTCAACTTGTTTTTAAAGCGTAGGAAAGAATGTTTTACCAAAGATTATGCATGACGTGCTAAACTTGATTAACTGAAATTGAATTCCAACCGGGAGAAAAAAATGAAGATTGCAGATTGAAATAGTTATTTATGGACCAAGGACGTTATAAGGGTCAAATAATCGAGCGGTGACAAAATTCCCGATGGTCTTTGGCCCGAAACCTTTTGTCGGCCGCGATCAATAGAAACAGTTACCGCCCGTGGTACATACGTAATTTAAATTTTTATCTAATTTTAATGATTCAGATTTACTTATTTACAAGTTAACAAGATGTTAACTTGACTAGGTTTGTCTTTTCATATTTCTCTCCCATAATTCCCGTTCATACTTCCGTCCATAAGAGAACATGTAGCATCATTCAACTGTTTTCATATTTCCTCCGTAACCACTCTGCTTTCAACCCAGGAAGATATGGAGTGTATAGAGCTCCGGATCGGAGGTAATTACAAGCTATAACGTATCAGTAAAGAATAAACACTTTGGCGGGTTCAAGTTGTATTATAATATTACCGTTACATATAATGCTAGAAACTCCGTACTGATGTAGCGCCGCTGGGTTTTCATGGTTAAATTGTCCTGACAGAAGCACTCACCGAAACCCTCTCTTACAGCTCCGAAGGTTTCTGGAACGAAGTCCAAGAGAGTGAAGGAAATGGATTCAAGAGACATAATGCAGCCTAAATCTTCATTTGCAGTAAGTAACTAGCTCCCTACAGTCATCAGATTCATTGTGGCGTAAAAAATGTTTTACTAAACTCTCGAAATTGAGCATTTGTCTACATCATTTACGCATTGCGCTGCATTTGTATCTTTCGTTATTATTCTTGTTATCCGACAAAATGCCTTATCTAAACAATACCAATAGTGAAGAGTTAATGACTAACTTCCCCGCAGTTTTCTTTCGAAATATGTGTTTAAGTAAGAATATATTGTTTCTCGTTGTCGGACTTTTAGTATTAGAACTTTTCTGAAAACGTAGTGATCGTTTTACCTTTAAATACTTATCGCATATTAACTAAAAAATACTGAAGCGTTATTGCTTCGTGAAAACTCAGGCTTTTGCCTAGAGCCTGTTCATAATGGCGTTAAAATCTTATTTTAGCAAGGTTCTAATGTTCTTCGCACAGTTCTCCAAAACTCTACATTGGTTTGCCTATAGAATCACCTCCAATCAGTGGGCTTATATTATGACATACTAGAAATCCCCCCCAAGGTATTTGATATAGAGAAATATGCATCAATCGCATGTTTACTGTTGAATTGGATGTCAACCAATAGTGTAGTTCAAAGAATACACGTCGTCAGGACGTGTCAACAAACTTTTTGTTCCGTGCTTAAACGTTTGAATACGTGATTCTTTGCGAAGCATGGCCCCGTGACATAAAGTTATATAAATGGCAAGACTGCATTGAAAATCGAGGACGTTTCGCAATTATTTAGAATTATTTAGAATGGGTCAATTCCTTTTTCTTAGCAGCAACCGCGGTGGACGGTAATAATTTTGCGGATTTGGGCTGAGTAATATTTTGATATTAGGAAATGGGAAACTTATGTTAATTGTGTGATTTGTTTATGAGTAGGGTATAATTTGTAATTTGAGGGTATCATCCTTAGCTTTTATTGTAATTTGTGATTTTGGGAATTCATGTAAAATAGACTTCGTACGAGGAAAATTAATGTAGAGTAAATTCATAACTGGACATTATAAATTGTGGTAAGTAAAAATGACAGGCAGTCGCGAGTAGGTGCCTCATCCGCGGAACAGGAAAGGAAAGTCGCGTTCGTGGAATGCGTTAATTGAGTAGATAGTTGTATAGTACATTATTATCAAACAGGATTTTTGGGGAACATTACAAAAAGTCTCCCACTGCCAGAATTTAAGACGATAGCAGGAACATTGTGAGAACATTCCATCGACGGCATCCGCACAGAAGACCTCTGGAAAGACCTGCGTGGAAGATATTTCTGTAAGCTTAAGATTTATACAAGAATATTTATACAAGAAATGCCGAACGGAATTTGTGACTACACAAATTAAAGATAAATTATTAAAGAGCTGAAAGACCAATAATAAACTAAATGTAGATCTGCAGAATAAATGTTAATTCTTTATTATCAAACAAAGTAAAAAGGTTGATAATTCGTAGATGTTGCCATCATTTTTTAACAGCAGGATAATATAGCAGAACTTCCAGAAATCGCGGCTCTGTACAGAGTCGCACGGCCACATATGGTAATAAAATAAGAAGTTAAAATCTTATCTGTCAAACCCATGTTTGTAAAATCAATGTTTGAAATAGCAATATTAATCAATATTGTAATAAATTTAATATTAACAGGGCAACATAATTAATTATTGAAGTTAGATAAATAAAAAAACAACACAATGTGGCTGCCAGCACACTAAGTTTTGATGAAATATTGATCTCACCTATGCCTTCGATTAAACTGAAATATAATTGACAAATAAAATAGCGTATTGTACGGGTGACGTTGCGTGCGACGTTTTCGCTAGTTGAATCGACTCGGAAAATCGGATCAGTCGCGGATCACCAACCCCCAAACCGCCACGCTGCCGTTGCAGCGTCCGCCTCCGCGCCGCGCCGCGCCACTCCGTCTTCGTCGCCGGGCCTTGCCCCGCCTAGTGCGCGTGGCCGCCGCCGCCGCCTCCGCCGAGGCCGTTTCGCCTCGCGTTGGCCCCGATTCGCGTCGCAGGCCCGACGAGCGAGCGTCGAGCGTCCGAACGTGCTATAAATCACGGCCGATTAGAGCCCAGTGACGGTGGTCGGCTCCAAAGGCCTCGCCGCACGCACGCACGCCCCCACGCTCGCTCGCTCGCCTCGCCTCGCCGCACCAGGCGGGCATTCTGCACGACCAAATGCACAACAAGCAAGCGCAATTGACCGCAGACGGATCATTGCGAAGAGATCGAACCATTTGGTAGGGGATGTTCATTCGCTGATGGTTGTACACATCACTTAAATAATCGGGCCTGAAATTTAAAAAAAATGGTTTGACGGTTTATTTGGTGTATTATTGTTATTATATTATGTTTCCGTTACTGGAAAAATTTGGCGGAGCTGTTCATTCGCTGATGGTTATAAGCTTTACTTAAATAATCGTAACAGGAATTAAGAAATTGATTTGATGGTGTATTATTGTTATTACGTTTAATTTCTGGTACTTATAACAAATTCTATATCTAATATTCAGGACATATTTTACATTCGAGCCGTGCAAAAGTTGTACGTTTTCTGTATCAACGTTTGAGATTATAATATTGTGTATTATCTTTATATCTATTACACTGTGAGTTTCGTTTAGAAACGTTTAAGCCTTGTGCTCAACAAAATTTTATTATTTTTGCTTTAAATGAGTAAAGGTAGTGAGCCTTACATGTGTTATCACTTGCTAGTATTAACCGATCTTGTAGAATAAACACTAAATTTCAATAATGAAACTAATAGAATTATAATTTATGTGTCATTTGTTCGATATTTCAATGGGCGAGTTGCAATAGAGCTATTGAAAACAGTCAACATTTAGTCTTCGAGCGAACATGAGTGTGTGAGGTAGTAATTTGCGAAGCGAAAATAATTAGTTTTCTTTAGCCCGAAGAGTGTTTTGAAATGCAAATATTCGTGGGAATTTATATACAATAGCCGGCAAACGTCTTACACGTGACGTTTCAGAAAAGAAGTCAGTTGTTAGAGGGGTGCATTACGTTTTTACGTTCTCGCCTTCTTAAGAAAAGAATGCTCTGTAACCGTGCGGCGGAAACCGTCGATTTTATGCTCAGAGAAACTCTTATTGCCAGGGCCTGAAAACGAATCAGTGAATACCTGTTGTTCCTGTATGTAGAAAAATACTGCCTCTTACACCTTGTACAATGTGTGTTTTGTGGGTCCTGTCTCTCCCCGTGTCTGTCTCTCAGTCCGTCTGTGGTCTATGGTAGTTCGTAAACCGTTCAGTCGATTTTCTCCACAACTGATATTCTACAGTCAATTTAAACGAGCTTCACACCCTGAGCAAAATGGTTGATGCCTTTAGCGATTTTAGGAATATTGGGACTTTCCCTAATTCCGTAATCATTAGTATACCGCCGTCAACCTTTCAGAGTGTCGCTTGTCATTGACACACTCAGTTTTTGTTGTTTTTCTGTGTATGCGGTAAATGGGATTATTCATTAATACATTGTTTTATGAAATTTATATATGGACAGTTAACAAAAACCTTTAGGAAAAGATTGCACAGAACTCTTTACACAAAACGGGCTTGTCAATTTTACGAACCGGAGGTAATCTAGCTCCTGTGACTTCAGATACTAGCTAATGTTCTATACGATATAAGTTTGGATAAGAGGTAAAATATTCATGTTTTTACCCAAAATATACAAATACAGATTGTTAATAAATGTTGAACAAAAGTAAAATTACTTCCGTGCATTGAACACTTCATGTCATCATTATTATTGGAGAGGTAAATAAAATAGGGCATTGAAGTAAGTAAATGCAAGGACTGCTCAAGCCCATAACTTTAAAAAGGTTAATTCTACAACAAACTCTTATAGTAACTTATTTGTAGGTACTTTTATCTACGTTAATGTCATGTACACGATAATTTTCAGTGGTATTAATAGTTATGCTCAAAATTTAGGTACTGTTTAAGGATGGTTTTCCTATCTTCGGTGCTCTGCCACCGCCTTCCCCCGAACGAGTACTTCATAACTTTTAATAAGTTCTGCCTTTGTCCCAACGAATAATAACGCTAAATGTCAGATCTCGGAATTTTTGACTGGCCAGATGAAGATTTTTGAAGAATGACAACCACTGTCTCGTATTTCCTCCAATTCGTAGGAATTTCAAATAATAAAGTCTGGAGAATGACAAACTTTGGTGTTAAAAATAATACGAATATTACAAAACATTTAAAGCTATTATAAACGATTTTAATGCAATACTTATAAATACTATGCTAAAGTTTTAATTTTTCAATTATTGTTTTACTTCGAACGAATATAAGATGAACACTCTGACGTTTTGCATTACATTTTTTAGAAAATTCTTGTCGAGTCAGGTCGTATGTATGACGTGCCCCCTGTGGGAATTCGAACGTGCGCGCACAGAATGTGACCTTTGAAGCAACAAGTCGATGTTTCGCAACTTAAACCCAACCAGGGATCGTTCAAAGAAACAAATTGTGCGTAACCTCGTTAGAAGGAAATTTACGCTGTTCCGTTCCAGGCGCGTGCAATGACGTCAAGCGGATGGCTGGCTCGCGGCCCGACCGTTCCTTCGCGGGAGAGGAGACGTGCCCAAGCTCTTGCCGTTGCCGCCTCCGCTCCATTCCGCCCTCGCTCAGCGATTCAGCATTTTTCACTGCGCCGTACGGTCACTTTACATATTGACGTCGCTGGCTTCAAGCGTTCATCCAAAGTACAAAAAAGACAAAATACCTGTTTAAATATGTTTTATTTTGTGCAATTAGGCGCATTGCTCATGCACCCTTTGCGTTAACCTCCATCACAAATACAAGAACTTTCAGGAGAATAAAACATTACTGCTGATACATACAGGAGTCCCAAAAACAAGAATTGCAAATGAAAGTTTGCATCCCACTACATTTAGTAAGATATTTATAAGATATATGAACTATGGTTCTAAAATATCTTACAAAACAAAGACTGACCAAATATTTGCTGTAAATATAAATTTAGGAGTTGGACAAGGCTGTTTTATTTAGTTTATATCTTGAGAAACTGTCCGACTGTGCAAAACCAGCTAAATAATTTTTCGTGCCATAACCAGTTAAATATATCTAAATCATCTAAATATATCTGAAGAATGAGGTGAATATACCTTTTTAAAGAGCCTAATGTATAAGGATAACCAGATGATTCTTGCAAATGATGAAAACGTAATGCAAAGAGAGCTGTTCAAAGTGTGCAAAATTACTGGAGAGAGTATTCGGATAATTTCTACGAAGAAAACGAAGGAAATGTCTTATTCGAGAAAGTTACCTTGAGATTGTAATAGAAGAAACTAGTGATGCTTAAACAACACATACATTCTCGCATGCTTTCCAAATTTGCAATTTTAGAAAATTCAGAGTTCAACGAAAAGGACACCCACGATATCCTTTTAATCGTCTTTCTTCTGTCGAAAAAATTGGGAGTAGTTTTTAAGAAAATGTTTTTTTATAAATTGCATTAATTCCAAGCCAAACTTATCCAAAAATATTATTACTTAAAAAAACAATGCAAATGAACTTTTTTAAAGAGCTGATTTTTTTGGAACAGACTTTGTCTAAAGCGAAATTCTTTATCTTCAATTTTTCATTTTTAAAATATTAACTTTTTGCAATTTTCAAAAATACGGAGAGTTGGACGAAAATGGGACGAGCACAATATTCTACCATCTCTTGATATATATGAGACGAAAAATTAATGAAAAATATTGGTGCCGGTTTAAAGAAAAAATTGTTTAAAAATTTAAAATTGTAAAAATTTCCTATATTTCGCGCAAAGTTAGGCAAACATTACTAATATTTTCGAAAAATTTTACACGACCATATTTCAAGATATATCTTGCACGAACAAATTTCATTACGGACAAAATACCTATATTCAATGTTATGGTTGTAGACAGACGTCCCAAAAAAGTACTTTTGCAACTTTTCATTTACGCTATCCGACGACAAAGTTTTAACAAAAAATTTGGTGGTTATTTTCGAGAAAATGTTGAAAATTATTTTTGGGCTTCATATAAAGTACCCTAAAAAAATCAAAATATCCGTTTAAAATTCCCAAAATGCTGATTTCGTTCAGAGCGATCAGAGAATATCAATTTCGGAGAAAATCGGCTGAACGGTGTAGGCGCTAACGTCGACCAGGAATGAACGGACAGACCGACAGACAGACGTTTTGCCGACAATCGATTTTCCGATATCAAGGACCCACAAAACATTGGTTCTGGATATACCACGTGTTTAAGTAATTTACGTAGCAACAGGATTTATCCACGTTTTCGTTACCAGGGCTTGGCAAGAACATTTTTTCTGCTGAAAGTTCGCCGTTTTCCGAAGCATGCTTACGTTTTACGAAGTAAGAGCGAGAAAATAAAAAGAAGTTATCACATTGAAATTCAACAAAGAGAACACCACAACTCGGCAGTTTAAAATTCTCAGAATAACTTTTCGCTACTGCGCAGTGTTTCTGACTGACTTGAAAGGCGTTTTGGAATGTCGAATTTGTGTTGATGTATTAGCTTAAGAATTGGACATAAAATGCGCAATGATTGTTAATGAATTTTAAAAGCGATGGATGAAATGTGTTAATATGGACAGGAATTGTGATATTATAATTTCGCATTACTGAAAGTACGTACAGTTATAGCACTATTAGATAAAGTTAATGAGAAAGTATTGAGAACATTTATGGAACAATATGTTTTTTAAATAGAGGTGTCTCTAAGCTCGTATTCTTTCTGTTTATTTATTATTACGCTCCTGCATGTTACGTCAGTTTAACATGTCTTCACCTCTAAAACAATGTTTGTCTCTCTGTTTAGGCTGTTTTTCAGTTATTTATAGGATCCTTTCTTCTTCTTATTGACGGTGTATTCTTTCGCTTTGACTACTTTACGTGTCTTCAATCGTTTTATTATCATTCTAAATCTTTCTGGACTATTTAATGTCTGTATTGCCACCACTTTTCAAGCTTAACCTGAATTCTCTTGCTTACAAGCTAGTCTGATTCATCTCTTCCTCCTGCTTATGTGGCGGTAACTCCATGCTTCAACCTCACTCTCTCTCTCTGCCCTCCCCTGGTTCGCTGGGAGTGCACGCTCCATAAACTGCGATAATTAGTTTCGTTATTTGGGGGTGGCCATAGAAGTAGGAGTGATCGGTCGTCCGTTTCACAAACACGAGGCTAACGCATGAGAATAAGACTCGATTCCATGTGTTTACAAACAGAGGCTCAGCGAGAAGCGAAGTCCTTGAGGCAAATGCTTAATTTGACATATCGAATGGCACTAAATTATTAACACTCAACGTCCAGTTCTTTGAAAATATTCATCCCTGAAAGACTTAATGACCTTAATGACAAAATGTATGCAAAGTTAACATTTGACAATGGCGAAATTAGTGTTGGTTTCCATTTAACGCAATTCTACAATGTCTATTGCCCGATTTAACTAAAGAGACTTGTGACAGATCGTCTCCTGCACCAGTCAGATACTTTGTTAAAATTGTACTTTTTGATATTGAAACTCACAAATTTGATAACCATGACCGTGCGATGACCTGTCACACGTTACTACTACGTTTCAATGGGACAATAGAGCGACTATCGTATTTCATAAGTCCAACCTCTTCCTTAAAATCACGCCTCTATTCACAAGTGAGATCTGGTACAAATTGCCGTTTGAATATAGAATCCAGACACACGCGAACTTCAATGCAATGGTTCAAATTTTTCTGGAAATCAGCAATTTTGAATGAATTGGTTTTTCGATTGAATCATTTAGCATCTGAAAGGTCGGATTTAGAAACGAGTTAATATTTATTTCTTAAACAAGTTAAGTCTTAAAATGCTTGTTAAAATAGTGTGGAAGGATTAAGACCATAAATAAAGACTAAAACACACATACACCCAAGAGTTGTCAGACCTCCAAAGACTTGACATATGTTTCTCTGTGTATTTCGACCCACTGAATCCGAATCTGGCGCCAGAATTGCGTCACCACCTTCCATTTTTTTAATTCTCAAAAAGCCACCGTGAATTTGAATTTTTTTTGTTTTCGGAGGTTGACTTGACATATGTTTCCGTATGTACGTCAACGCGCTGAATCCGAATTTGAATCCAGAAATACGCCGCAGCCCTATAGTTTTTTAATCGCAAGAAATCACTGTGAAATTATACCGTACACAGTAAATTTCAGGGTGTTTTTTTAATTTAAAAAACTGGAGAGTGGTGGCACAATTATGACTTCAGTTTCGGATTCTGCGCGTTGAAGAAACACGTGGCACCGTTTTTGAGAAAATGACGTTTGAGCGTTTCTGAAAATGCGGAAATTTGAGCTCATTTTCACACAACACTTTGGCGTTTTCGAGGAAATTTATGAGACATAATTTGAAGCACATGTACTCACAACACTCATAAATTACAATTTTTGTAATTTTTGAAAAAACAAAAGGATAAAGCAAAATGGCGTTTATGTCATCTTATACAGTACATTTAGCGCTATCCGTATCAAAACTTTAAAGTATAAGTTTGGAGAGATTCTTGTTTTTAAAAGTTATTATTTTTGTTATTTTTTAATATTGCATATATTTCTCGCAATATTGCGTAAATCTACAAAAGTTTTCAAAAGATTGTATATGACTTTAAAGTAATAACTAGATAAGGAAAACTAGAAATTTCATTGCAAGGAAAAATTTCTATCGAAGGAAGATGAATAAATTTCAAACTTTTTTGTTTTCGAAAATTAAGGCGTTTTTGGGCGTTTTCGTTTTCGTTCAGGCGTTTTCATTGAGGCATCGCACAGAAGGATGGAAGGACGGTTTGAAAATATATGAATAAAATAAACAACACACTTTCGGTAACTCGGGACACCAAAATGTGTATTCCCGTTGAAATCTCGAAATTAATTTTCTGCCGCGTAACAGAAATTCTATATACTACGTATATTACTCCTTGTATACGTACGTGAAAGTTAAAAGTACTCTTGATCCTGACTGTCGAATTAATTACAGATATTTACCGGAGGCGCTTCTTTTGAATTGGTATGAGCTTTTTCATAGCTTTTTCATGCCAATGGGACAGAAATTGCAATATTACAATGTTACTGTGTGTAACTTATATTGCGAATTTATTTTAGTGAGAAATATAAATATTGTTCGAAAACTAAATTCACGCTTTGTGGATTGCGCACATTTTAAAAATATAACATTGTGTAGATTTAAAAAAAAATGATTTCGTCTGAAAACCCGAACTGTGTGTGGTGTGCTACGGGGAGACGTGATTTCAGTACACGTTTTCTTAATTCTGGGATCCGAGGTAATAAAATCTACTGTCAAGGGAAAATCAGCTATAGATTTGTGCGCTCGTCCCTTATCCTGTTCTTGGTAAAATATTCTTCCAACCGCCACAACTTTGAGGAAAATCATTTGAATAACTATATTTCCATTGAACTCTAGAAGACGACCACAGATAATGAAGTTATATTTATGTCCAGATTGTCAAATTATCGTTATGTCCAGAAGAAAAACAAGGGGACATCTCAGCATTAGCCTAAATGATCAGGGGAAAATGTACAAAAAATCTGATCGAAATATAACTTTAATTCTGCTAAATGTCAAGGGTATTTTCTTCTGGTTTTCCGATCCAATTATTAAGATATCACCAGAGAATATCCTAACATAATACAAAATAACAATATGTTGTCTAAAAGGAAACAGCTTTTAGGAGCATATTGCATAAATCTACGGGTATTAACGTAAATGATAATTAGAATTCACAAATAATCCAGTTGAAGTGTAAAAATTTCTTTCTTCGAAATGAGATTTGTATGTTAATGTGAGATCCTGCCAACCATAAATTTAATAAATAAATTTAAATATTAATTTTACACTAATGATTGAATATGACAATGAACGATCATGATGTGTTTGCGAGGACTACATTTTTGAAATTAAATCGTTATGACGTGAATTTTTGTTCCTGTGCAGTAAGTATGTTTTACATACTCTTATATAGACAATAAATTACAACAGAGAAATATAATGGATTTTGCTAATGAATTATTTTAAATGTCCGAATAGAGAAGTAGAATTTTCCCGTAACTGTTGGTTCAAAAATTACACTTTTTGTAACCCGTAACAGGCTCGTACCACTTGGTGGTGGTGGTGGAGGGGGGGCCAGTGACGGACACCAGCGCAGCGTTTCTTTCGTTTAGGCAAGGAGATACTGTTTTATCGTTTTCGTATTTTATTATTAATTCCTTTATCAACCTTTAATGATAGTTAAGTCTTTCAAACCTTGCCAGTTGTTTAAAAAAATGCGAATCGGTCACGATGCGTAATCGCTTTTAGTAAATATCGATTATGGGTAAGTATAACTGAAAAAGTTCTCGAACTCGTTACAATCATATTTTACCATCTACCATTCACAATTGTTCAATGGGAGCAACATAGTGACTGATGTTTTAGTTTGCCAGAAACAGGGTGTCACTGTCTGTGTCCCCGAGGAATTGACCGCAAGAAAAAAAAAACTTTTAAAATATTTAGGCCCTTGCCATACGTCAAAAACTGCAAATATCGTGTCACAACTTTGCAGAAAATTATTTCTACATATTTTCAAATACACGTAGTTCAAAAATATTAAAACGTTTCTTCAATTAGGGTATATTACAACTTTTTAAGGGGTCCGCCATTGAGCTACCTCCCCCCCGCCGATTGGTGATCCACGGGTAGTATTAAAATGGCATTTGGTACGCGACTGTCAAAATGAAAGATAAAAGAGATATTTAATGATGAACATGTTCTAAATAGGCTAACTAGTATTAAATTAACACGGAAAAGGAAAGGAAGCTGAGAAAAATAATGAAGGAATTATTAGGCAAAAAGACGAGCAAACTAACCGTTACCCATGATTAACAGGAGACCAAATTGAAAGTGAAGAAAGAAACAATTTCTGGTTACATTTAGAGACTTTAAAAGCAGCAGTGCTCATATACCTTTACATTAGTCCTCACCTCACTATTCGATCACCGAACACAAACTTCCTATTCTTCACTCCAAGCGCTTCTTGTGGTCGTTATCTCGTGTCCAGAATCTGCACTCCGCGTCGCGAGCCCTTTGTTCCAGGCTGGCGCGCGGCCGGCCGCGTCGCCGCCACTGCCGCCTCTCTGTCCCATCTCGATGTCTCGGGCGCCGAAGAAAAGAAGCAGCAAGCGCATGTCCTTGCCGGGTTGTTCTCCGCCTCGCAGTCCCGAGTTAACAGCCCTGGGCGGACAGTTCGCCCCGCGCCCCCGCGCCCCGCTCCACGCACCGCAAGCCCCACTGACCGAGCGCACAAACCGCGCGGAACGACTAAGCCGCTTGCGGTGACCCAGCGGCCGTCTGTTTCCCGTTTCCGACCCGCTTCCCCTGTCTCGCGCGCCCGGCGCAAGCCTTTTATTTAGTTTTTTTCTTGCTTTTCCTCTCCTCGGGCCTTCCTCCTCTCGGAAGCGCCTCTCGCCCTCAATTGGGAAAAGTAGTAGGTGCGCGTGGCCTGCCCACCGCGAAGGTCGCCGCCGCACCTTCCTCTTCTTCTCCTTCAGAGATTTTTATGCATTGGAGGCGGCCGCTGGGACAATGGGCTGCGCCCTTCGCGCGGTTTACGCCTGCCCTAAGCCTTTTCGTGCCGACGCCGCTGCGCCCCGCTCTGCGCCGGAGGCGGTTGCGGGCCCGGCTTTACGATGGCGGCGGCGGTCACGCCCCGGCCTCCTGCGGCCGGCTGCTCCGGGATCTGGGAAGGCGACGAATCAAACCATGAATTGGGTGCAATGGTTAGTGGACAGTACAGCAATATCGGAGTAACGTAATTAAAAACGTGTGGTAACTACTCCTGAAAGATAAGTCACTTTTGATTTATGTATTAATTATAGTTAGGTAAAGAAATAATTATTCTTTTATAAAATTATACATTGCATTCAAATAAAAAAAATCATTAATACTTTTATTAATTATATTACCTTTTCCTTTTTAAGAATATCCTTTATTCCAGGTAAATGTTCGACTGAAACCCTTGTTTTGAAGCTTAAATATATCATGAATCAGCCTTGCTTGAAAAATGGAACTCACTAAAAGAATAGTAAATGTACAAAATGTGGTGACAGAAACACTTGTCGAGTCAAAGCTCGAGTCAAAGCTTTGAGATTTTGAAAAACATTGTTTAAAATTTGGGCGTACTTAACATGAAGCTACTGGGGCATTTTCAAAAATTTCTCAAGAACGGCTCCAAATTTTTTCTTCAAATTTCTTGTGAAAACTTAGTAAAATACGCTTATAAAAGTGGCTTAGGTCCGATTTTTCACGGTAAAATCTGAATTTTCGAAAATTGCAATAGGTTGAATATTTTTCGGTCTCTTTCTACCTCTACAAGATTGAAGATAGAGGTTTTCTCTAGAAATTAAATTTGTTCTACCATTCAAGTCATGAACATGTTTCTGAAACATGTAGTAGTTTTTAATCTATATTGCGTACAATATGAGCAAGTTTAAAAAAATTCTAAAATATGATTTTCTCAAAATCGGCTGCAATTTTTTTCTTTAAACTTTTCGTAGAGATAGTGCTAAATGAACTCTATAAGATGACATAAATACCAAATTGCTCTAGTCTTTTATTTTTTCAAAAATTACAAAAATGATTTTTTTCAGTTGTTTCGCTCATCGGTAATATTTACATTAGCGTCTATTTGTTCACATTCTTATATTTATGATTACATAGATTATAAATAAACTTAATCCACTATTCTGCATTTTCATAAACCCTCAATCGCCATTTAGGCAAAAATGTCTTCACATGTTTTCTTCAAACTTTGCCATGGGAGAGTGCTAGTTGCACTGTTTAATGTGACATAAAGTTCATTTTGGAGTATTATTTTTTTTAAATACACAAATGTCCTTTTGTTGCATTATCTCTCACTCTGTTAATACGCACATTTACAGCGATTTGGAACACTATTGAATTTGGAGTTCAAGTGTTTCAAATGACTTCTAACGAAGTTTTTCGAAAACTGAAAAATTTTCTGTGAAATATTTACAGTTGATATGCAAGGTATAAAGTATGATTTGGAAGTCATTTGGTGGTGTACTGTTGTCCAGTAAGTTGATGGCTAGAATATTGGAATGGTTATGTAGTCGTTGTAGGTATTTTGTATTACTCTTGTTGATTTCTTTTATTGTTGGAAACTGCAAGTCTTTGTGATGTTGCGTTTGTTACGTACCTCGAGACATTTACAAATTCTCTTAAGTGTTTCAAATATGTAGCTGGTTTTCGATGTAAAATGGTTTCCTTTACACAGGAGTGAACACTTTTGATGATCATACTTTGACGACGACAACTCTTGTTGCTATAATATATTCTTAATTCAATTAATGTTAGTAGAGGAGTGGGAGTAAGAATTTCGGGATTCAAGGAAACGTACACATGTAACATGTAATGAGTTACAATATTAAAAATGAAATGTCTAATTTGAAAAGTTTGAAGGTTTGTGTAACTACATCGAGTTGATAGTTGAAGTTGAAGTAAGTGAAAGCGAACCAAAGAGAATATAGCGCCTGTAGGTAGGCAACCCTCAATAAGGTTTTGATTTCCTCTACCTTTTTCCCTACAGATTTTTAATCCTCAGAATGAAGTGAAAGTTGAAACCTCTCAAATACCTAATCCTCATGGATAATCCCATTATTGTCAAGTTCATCTAAGAGTTTTTGGTATTCTAAATTAATTTAAGATGAGTTAATTGCTGCAAAACATTTTAAAACTTTATGTAAATAGGTTGCATTGTGAACCATTCATATAGGAAGTATGGGTTTTTACTTATTTATAAATAATTATACAAACATCGCTAAAAATTTGTTTATTAGTTGTGTTGAATCACAACTTGATGGTGCTGCAAGAGCACATTATTTCTAAATTTGCAAATGTCCAAAATTCAGGGAGTTCAACGAAAGTGAGACCTACGCAGTTCTTTTGAGCGTTATACGTTCTATCTACGGAAAAAAACTGAAGATAAAAGTTCGGATGGGTTTTGAGAAAAAAGTTAATAAATTGCTTTAATTTCAAGCATAAATTATGGAAAACTACTCGTTTTTTTAAGTAACTGTACATGAACTTTCTAAAGAGCTGATTTTTAGAATAGAATCTAAGAAAAAATACCAAACTTCATATTTGTAATAGTGAAATGTAAAATTTTTGCAATTTTCAATCACACAGAGTTTGTTGGAAATAAAGCTACCACCACCTTTTTTATCTCTCTTTGGTACATACGAGGAGAAAATTTAAAGAAACGATGTTGAGCAGCTTTTTAAAAAAATAATTAAAAAGTTACTTATATTACACGCAAAAATTTCGTAAAATTATTTATAACCTTATTTAGAGATCAGATTTTCTTTCAGTAAAAAATATATGTCTTCAATATTCTAGCTGTGGCAAGACGCCGAAAAAATTAACTCTTGCAATTTTCAAAAAATCAGAGTTTTTCACGAAAATGAGATCTACACCATCGATTAAGAGTTTTCTAGGCTATCCAAGTTCGAAGTTTAATAAAAGAATAGATTTTTTAAAATTTGGACAATGTAGGGATGTTTTGTAAAGAATCTCCAAAAATCTAAAAACCCGTAAATAAAAAAAATCAGATGGCTGTGATTTGCTTTAAGTCGATAGAGGAATATCTATTTTGAAGAAAATCGGTTGAACGGCTAGAGTTGATCACTGATGGACGGAGAGACAAACATTTTGCCGTCCATCGAATTTCAATGTCAAGGTCACACAAAATAACGAATCTGACTACACAACGTGTTAGATGAAGTAAATTACTATATATAGGAACAATATTAATTACCTTTTTGATTACTAGGTCCCAATAATATCAGTTAGTTGGTCGATAATTCGCCTTTTTCCGCGACACGATTACAATACTTTCTGTTTCTACGATGTAAGTGTGTGAAAATAAAAGGAAAGAACATTTCATTGAAATACCATGTTCCTATTTCAACCATATGTTTCTATTCCATATAGTTCTTGACTGTAATGCTATTAAAATTCTTCTCCTCCTCTGTTCCTTTTTCTAATTCTTCGTGCGGTGTGTTAAGTTTTACAGACGTTCCACTGTCTTCAAACAGGTTTATAATGATATCTGCCACATTTGTAGATAGATCATCTACTAGAATAGTACTGCACTCTAGAGTCCATCAATTGGACTTAAACATGGTGGACATGTAAAGAACGATATGGCGGATAGTTTAAAATGTTCTGGGGGTAAACGGTCCTTAACACTACTTGCTCTTTTACCCATAACGCTTTAATTAAAATTATATTTTAAATTAGAAACGGTAACTACAGCCCTTGGTTACCCCCGGGACATTATGGATCAATTCTGACTTTACCCGGTGATAAGCAGTGAAGAATGACCTTTAGCGCTGATTGGATGCACAAACGCACACGGTCCAAGCCAATCACGTTACCCTTCTTTTTTGTTTGCGCTGTCCGGTTAAAAATTAAATGATATCTCATTTTATATTCACTATAATTTTTAATATTTTGAAACCCTTAAGCCTCACCACGTGAAGTATACCTGCGGAAGAATCTAAATATGTCGCCTGCAATACTTATTTTTTTGATTGTTAAAACCCCTTTCCCACTGATAATATTCTTTCAGAATCTGCTTCTTGTATAAATAACAGTATGAACTTGGGAGTTTTATGACACTGATTTATTTAGTATTTGATAGATTTGATTGAATAATGTTTGATCTTAAATGTTCTGTTTCATAACTGCCACTACACGAAGAAACTAACGAGAATGCATATATCAAAACATTTGTCTCTTGCATGCTTCATTGTTTTCGATACACATTAATAGCATGATCATGTCTTTATAGGTTGTTTAATAAAAAGAATGGGAAAGCAAGCGTTAAAAATAAATCCAGTCTACCACTATCAAAGAAGGTATAAGAACATCGAACGTCAAGAGGGTAAAGAAAATGTGTGAGAGTTTGAGCCAAACATTGAGCAGGTAGTATTTTAAAACACAATGATTCTGCTATAATTTTATAGTACTAACTTTATAGTACTGAATATATTACAATTCAACATAAATATTCCTCCACGAAGCATTTTGATTGAAACTGAAGAGTAATTAAGATTCTGACTAATACAGCATTAAGCACTTTGTAAAAAATAATGGTTCACGTTTCATGAAGCAGGAATACATTTTTAATAATAATAATAATAATAATAATAAATGTATTATATATGAAATATATTATATTAATATTATATGCTACATTTATTTAATATCAAATCTACTTCAGGTTGCAACCAGTTACTTCACAAACATATCGGTACTCTGGGTTTTGTGGCAAATACGGGCTATTCCCAATTACACATTATTATTACACATATTAGCGTATCGGCCATTTCTTACCATTCTACATGTGACGTGTATAATATACGAGTATGCTATAGGGAACAGCTTTTCACCTGTATCCCTCAGAAAGAAACATTGATGCTGTAATGATGGGGATACGGTCAAAGGTCGTGAACTGTGCGGACACACAAAACGTGCAGGTGTTGGCCTGCGAAGTAAGCCTATTTAAAAATAAAGTGCGTCGAAAGCGTTTAAAAATATTAACGTGGTGGTTAATTTCAAGTTTACTATTCAGAACATTGATGGGGCGCGACTAACACACGCTAAAACTGCGGTGAGACAGGTAATGCGTCCGAGTAGAATGACGGTTTTGTTCGCCCAGTGGAATGAGTCTCTCGCGGAAACGGAGATGAAATGGATTATGTTCCGCCCTGCACGAGAGATTTTTCGCCTATAATTTGCGATCGTCTGCTGTTCTAGAATATAGCAAATATATTTGAGTTTGCCCTTATGCGTGTCGGTCAAACTTGTCGCGCGAATTTAATGTCTGAGATAATTTTAGAATTTCTCGAGGGGATTTAAAGTTAAACAGTTTAAAACGCTGTCGCAACGCGTAGCAAGCGAGCGGCGGTTGTACGCGAGAAACGTTGCGGAAATAGCGCGATAATAGAAGCAAGGTCACTGATTTTGGGAACTCTGAAACAGATGCTTGAGAGAAATCTTCCGATGCTAATGAAAGGAAGAAACGTACGTGTGTGTGAATAACTTTCGTAATCATTTCCGTGACCCCGATCTGCAATTTTAGTTCTGCCTTCAAATCGAATATGTCATCGTTACTGAGTTATAATTCCCACTTCTCAGTTAACAACGCTTAGCCCGTAGTATTCCGTCCCTTCCGAATTCACTCCGCGCTTCAGACAACGCCTTTCATAGTGGCCTCATATTCAACCGACACCGACCGTGATGAAGCACTTCCCATGTCTATTATAAAGGCAGCCCCACACATTCGTTATTCGGCGAGTAGCGAGCAACCGCTCGCCGAATCCCGAGTAGCGTGGATGAGTTGCTTGCTATTTGCCGAGAGACGAACATTCGGTGCTTGCCCTACCCATCGCGTGTAAGACACATGAAAACGAGCGAATATTCGTTGAACATATAAGTTGTTTGGGATAGGGCAATGCCGTTGGGAATAGCTCGCTGCTCGGCGCATGCCGATATGCTTAAGACGTCTCAATAGTCGCATACTATTGCCATAGCAATTCCCGGAGAACATCATTAGGGAGACACTGTCAACGACAAACCTCAGAAGTAATTAAAAAATAATTTAAGATTTTTTTTAATTTTTAAAAACAAATTTTATATGTATTTAGTAATATATTTCAATCGTTTTGTCCAAGTTTGTATTATTTTGTTTAATTTTTTGCGGCATGGTGAGGGCAAAATATTTTATAAATTACACGACAAGTCCCCAAACTTTTGAAACATTGTACCTGGCCTTGTTTCAAAACCTATCTTTAAAGATCAGATTTCAGTAAGGAAAAAATCTCTTATCTTCATATCTGTAGTTGTAGGAAGACGCCGAATGAGTTTTAAATTTTTGCTATTATCGAGAAATTAGAATTTTCAATGAACATCAGACATGATAGATTCTCTTAAACGTCCTTCTGACTATCCAACAATACAATTTAATAAAAAAAATGGAGTAATTTTTTTGAAAAGTTCGGAAATGTCCCAGGGGTGTCATGTAAAGTACCCCTAAAATTAACATATCAGTTTCAAATTCGTGGGGCCTGGACATCAGCCACATCGATTGGAAATATCAGTTTTGGAAAAAATTCGCTGAACGGTTTAGCCGCTAGCGTTGTTAACAGACAGACGTTTTGCCGTTATTAGCTTTTTCGGTTTTAAGGACCCACAAAACATGGATTGTGGCTGCATCGCGTGTTAGAGGCTTTTTTTAAAAAAATATTTCAACTATATTTATCCAGGTTTTCTTTATGACGGACCTGTATTAAGAGGTTTTCTGCCATAAATATGCTATTTTTTCGAACGCGTTACATAACTTTCGTTGTACTCGGTAGCGAGAAAGTCAAAATTACGGTGGGGTACTTCCCCACTGGAGTGCGATTGTAAAGGACGTTATCGCTGGTGTTTCCACGAAGCGCTTACGCATGACAATGGTTTCGCATTGTCTTCTAAACATCCTTTAAGATGGTACGTTCGTGTCAATCACTAGTCAAACACTTGACCATTTATTACATCTACAGATTAACAATATCTTCAAATATATCAAAGGTGAACGGAGCATTTAAATAATTATTTGTAAATAATGAAAAGAGAAGTATTGAATTTTTTACCTAGAAAAACAATGTTTACTATGAAATTTAGTCTCTGAATGATTTTTCATTTTCATATATTGGAAATGCTTAATAGAGTTAGCCTAATAGAATGTCCAAATAGTTAGATTTACTTCGGCGCCCGTACTTTTCTTTCTTTCTGGTTTTAATATTAGTCCACATTTTTACATTACATTTACATTTTTACATTAAAAGTGAATTACCGTCAAACAGTTTGTGGCTGTGGGTGGTACAACATTTTAAGTTGGGGTGGTTTTATTTCGTACTCGAAGATAAACAGGGGTTGACAATTGTGTAATGCGTACAGCGTATCCCCTACTCCGAGAGATAATACTTCTGGTGGCGATGCATTTAGCAGCATTTTTTTTGCTTATTCCTCCTCAGAACGCCCGATGAGGAATGTTACATTTAATACAATATGATTTAAAAAAATTCTACTTATTGAGTAAAAGAAAAAAGTAATTTCACCATATAACTTATTGAATAACAAAAAATAAAAAATAAAAAAAATATGCCCGCGAAAGTTTCTCCATAAGAGCACAAATTTAAATTTATTCAATTCAAAACGTAGACCGGTAAGGGTCATTTCTTTCTTACAGGCTTAAAGAACAGAGAGTTTGCTTTCATTTAAATAGTTTTTGGGTGTTCTTCACCGTAATCGATGTAACGGACCTACTACCTTAAGCGCTGGAAGACAAAACTATTATTTAGGGCCTAATTAGCATATAACGACAGCTTCACACATTCGGCATTCGCCGAGCAGCGAGTTACTGCTCGCCCAATCCCGAACAGCTGATGTGTTCGGCGAATATGCGCCCCCTAAAGACCGACACGCAGTGTGTAGGGCGAATACGGAATGTTCCGCGCTCGGCGAATCGAAAGCGCCCCGTCGACACTACTCGGGATTCGCCGAATGCGGCGTGTGTGGAGCCGCCTTAAGACCTCAATGATAAGACAGTAACTCCTTATCGAAAGAAGAAAAAACAAGCACGCTGAGGTCCGTGTTGACCTCCTTCCCCCATTGGTACTCGGCTGTTACAAGTCGCGTCGCCGCGTGAGCAGCACCGCGCGTCCAACCTGCCTCATCCGCCGGCTGACTTCCGCGCCGCGCGCCGTGGCCGTCGTCGCCGTCGCCCATCGGCCGGGGCCTGTCCGCGCCGCGAGCGCGCCCGCCGGGCCGGAGCAGCGTCGCCCTCTGCCGTCCGCCGCAAACCCGAGCCGCCGCCGCCGCCGCCGCGCACAAAGGGCGGCACGGCGCTCGGCTGCGCCGGACAAATTGCCCGCCGCCCGCCCGGCTCCGCTGCTGCAGCTCCGCGCCTCCCAGCGCTGGGTTGCGCGCCGTGGCGCCCCCGCCGGCCGCGCTCTGGCGCCGCCGTTTCCGGCCGCCCGTCTGCGAGGCAGAGGACGTCAGGGGGATTAATGGTTAAGCAGGTGCACCTCACCCATGGTTTGAAAACGTTTCTCGTTGTGGCGTTTCGCGTTGGTTATTTGCATCCTGTGCTTGACCCTGCGCTGCAACTTGAGCTTTTGACTCGAGTGTTAATGTAGATATTTAGCTACCAAGTTTATTTTTTAACTGACTCCCAATTGCAATAAATTTAAATTTAATTTTTTTGACTTTCAGAAAAATGTCGCAAAGAATTCATGAAAACACATATTTGAAAACTAAATGAATTACTTTAGGTTGTTATATTTTCAAACTTATTTCTTCAATATTTGTTTTTTAAAGTTCTTGTGATTCTTTTGAGATTATTAAAGCTAACGTTTGGATATTCGTTTCATATAGTAGAGTGTCAATATCTTTCTGCGGGATTTTTGTGGTCTAAAATGTAATATAATATTTCAGTGTCCAATGTTATTTGTCACTTTGAAGCGCTTATTTTTCGCAACGCTAATCAGGAGATTAAAAGTGTTCTCAATACATAAACAACTTGAAAAATATGTTTTAATACCGATTTTTTTATCAACGAGAAAATACAAAATAGAAAATGCGTAGCATTAGCTTTCATGCTTTTTATGTTCTCACCATTTTGGAAATGAAATCAGAGACCTTTGGGTAACTGTAAATTAAAGTTTCTCGCAGTCATTCTGGAAATACTTGTATCATTCTAGTTTCAATGAATGCGTGATTAAAAATTGCATTATTAACATAACGTTCAATTAACTTTTCATTTCTTGTTTTTGGAAATTATTAAGAATGTACCCAACTTAAGGTATAGTGAAAATTCAACTGGGGATTGATTCATTACGTACTGAATGATACGTGTTGTATCTACAACCTCAATTAGGTTGGACTCCAATGAAGCAATGTACATCCCGCTCCACACTATTTCTAAAAACCCTCCTAGTCCACGGAGGAGGCCCCGTGGAGATGAAGGGATTTCTGAGGAGCGCCAGCGAGGGTGATCGCGCGGGGCGGGCTTCATTTCCTGCAGGACGAGCCCCCCCGCCCCCGGCCGAGGCCAGCCCTGTCACGTCGCCGAGGGGAGCGACGCGGCGCGGCGCGGCGATCGGGGGCGGTTTACGAGAGCGCGGGGTGGTTAACGAATCGCGTTTTGTGGCCGCCGCCACGCGCCCCGCCTCCCTCTGCTCCGCCCCCTTCTCCCGCCCGCCGCCGTCGCACCCTCGCCCGGCCCCGGCCTACGCCGCGCCATCCCCCGGTGATATATGGTCGCGCCGCGATCTCCCCCGAGAAAATTGCCTCTTCCAGGGAGTAACGGGCGAAATTTTAGCCCTTGCGTCGCAGAGCATAAATTTCGACTCGCTCTCCCGCTCGGGGTGAAAGAGGGGTCCGAAAGTTTTTTGTGCTCCGGCTTTTCGGTGTTTAACCTGAAGCATGTCGTGGGTTGCATCATAGCTTCGTTTTTTAAAAATATCTCTACTCACATTTGCATTTCTATTACTAGCAAATACCGAAAAATGCGCGAATATGGGTTACAATAAAAAACCAATAAATGTTACAACGATACATCTATATTACATATTGAATAAGTAAACTTTGAAAAATACTTAGAATGGTTGAAGCTGATGGAAAAACTCAACTTATTTCGAGGGGTGCCGACAATATTGCAACAAGCCGGACGAATTGATAAATCGTTAGTTTTCTTTTCAATTAGCCCTGTACTTTGAAGGTGATTGGAATAACACTTGAGATATTTTGGCTTATTTGATATCGTACATTTAAATGAAACCGTCTGATTTCATTTGTCTTACTGCAAAAAACGTTTTCATGTCAGTTTATTGAAAACAAGGTCGAGATATTGATAGCGTTTTAGCAAGGACTCTCACAAACCTTTTCAAATTTACACACATACAGATGGAGGAAAATTCATCTTATTTAACTGCTCAGTTACCCTTAAATATTTTCACAGTGGATATGCTTTCGTGACGTTGTCTATTTTTAGTTTACTGATTTTGTCCACCAACGTTTGGAAACAAAATGGGCGATGGTGTACAACGATGGCAGTGATTAGAGCATTGAAGTTAATCAAATTAAAGTAAACTTCCATTAAAAAATAAGGAATGCATGGAAGAGAGAAAAAGAGAGAGAAAACTGAAAGGCCGGTTCAGTTAGGTAGAAAAATCACTAAAATGGTTCTGGAAGTTCGAGAAGTTGCGGCGAATAAATTCAATTTTGGGGGATTTGATTGAAGCAAGAGTTCAGTGCGAAAAATTGAATGCCAAACAGAACTTGAGTATACAACAAAAAGCATACAGGTCCAATGGAAGTTTATCATGCATATAGGTGACCTATTATGACAGGAAACATTAGAGATATTCTTTGGTTAAAATTAAAAATTACATGCGCTCTATAAAAATTCGTTGTACAATCTAATTTTATTTGTACATTTTCTATCAAATTTACTAAAACAGTTTTGTTGTATAATTTATGACTCATTTTAATAAACTGGTGATGTAAACAAACATTTGAATAATGAACGATTGAGAATAAATCATATGATTACATTTTTGCAAGCTATCCATTTGTTCCTCAAGTAACTGATAACTTTATAGGTGCGTCATCCAAATGTAACCAAGACAAGCTAAGAAAGAATAAACACTTGATTTGCATGCTTTTTAAATAATTTGTCATTGCCTTATGCTCTGCAATAAAAGGCTCTTTGAAAAAGCTAGGACACAATCTTCTATTATTCCAAAGGGTTTTGGTCTTATTGCAATCAAACAGAAAAAAATATCAAACTAATGAAGAAACTAAACGATTTTACCATTCATCCGCTTCTTTGAACATTAAGAACGAATGTCAAAACCCTGGAACGAACACCCTCGTGAAGGAAGTAGGCCTTTCAATATGTAAAATTCATTATCATATTACTCCATATTGTATATGATTGAATCGAATGACCGAATAATATTCTCTCTTTAACTCGTATTAATTGATTATCATTCATTTTATGGGGTTTTTGTAAATTATCTGTGAAAATTCATCAAACAGTCTTCTTTCTTTCATTTATTGTTATCTTGCTGAATCAATTTGAAATGTCTCAAATGGCACATTGGCGGTTACTCTTTTGTAAATAACAATTTCATATCTAAAGAGATTTGATTCGGCTCTGATATATTATGAGTATTTATTGTTTTGTTTAGAATAAAAAAGAAAAAGAAGTGACGCCGAGATGAAGTGCAAATGACAAATTTTGATCATAGAAATGTTTGACAGAATTAATCTCAGGGGGGGGGATGTTTCCTGAAATGATCGGCCAGTGCGTCCCACTTGCTTCATTTGTTTATCTTCTTTCTACACAATATTTTATAAGACGCGCTGATTTTTATTTGCATTTCAAATTCTATGCATACGTCATTTATTGCTTTTGAATTGTTAATGTCGATATATCTTATAATTTTGCACATTTTTGCCCAAAATATTATTTCGCTGAGAAAAAAAATATATTTGCGAAAACAAGCAAATTCTTTTCTTTTCCGCGTCAAAACACCTCTTTTTTATTTGCAACTAAAAATTTTGCAACAACATGTAATTATTACAATCACCATTGTCAAGAAATAGGAAAAGAAGTGGTTGGAAAGAACTGTGGTTCATCCGCCAAGCGGGTAATTTTCCCGCGAAAAATATTTTGGCTGACAAATTCGTATTTCAGATACCTGACACCGTGGGTAACTGAATATTTTTTGTTCTTTTATGAATTACTTTATCTAACACGTTGTGTAGTCAGAATTCACGTTTTTGGTCTCTTCGCACAGACAAATTGATTTACGGCAAATCTTCTCTATGAACAATCTTAGCGGTTAAACTATAAGTAGGATTTCACCTAATCGATTTGGCTGGGGTCGTGGCCCCTTGAATTTTAATAATAAGAAAAAGTAACTTTTAAGTAATATAAGTAACTTTTTTGTTTAATTCACTGTTTCGTATAAAATACACTGAAGAGCCAAACAATCTGGTACAGCCATGCGTATTGAAATAAAGTGATCCGGAACCAATCAGAATATTGCGCTCCAGTCGGCAACGGCTATATGAAACAACCGGAGCCTGGAACAGTTGTTAGATCGGTTACTGCTGCTACAATGGCAGATTATCACGATTTAAGTGGGTTGCAACGTGGTGTTATATTCGGCGCAGAGAGATGGTGCATAGCATTTCCGAGGTCGCGATGAAATTTGAATTTTCCCGTACGACCATTTCACGAATGTACTGTGAATATTGGGAAACCGGTAAAACAGCAAACCACCGGCATCGCTGCTGCCGCAAAAAGATGGTGCAAGAGCGGGACTCACGACGACTGAGGTGAATCATTTCACGTGACAGAAGTGCAACTCTTTCGAAAATTGCTGCAGATTTCAATTCTGGACCCTCAACAAGTGTCGGCAAGCAAACTATTCAACGAGACATGATCGAAATGTGACCGAAGGCCCACTCGTGTATCCTTGATGACTGCACGACACAACGCTCTACGCCTCGCCAGGGCCAGTCAACGCCGTCATTAGACTGTTGACTAAAAACACGTCTGGTGAGTCTCGTGTCACATTGTCTGACGAGTCTCGTGTCACATTGTGTCGAGCGGATGAACGTGTACGAGTATGACGACCACCTCATGAATCCATGGACACTGCGTATCAACAGGAGACGGTTAAGGATCGTGGTGGCTCTGTGATGGTATGGGGTGAGTGTATTTAGAGTGATATAGGAGCTCTCATACGTCTAGATATGACTCTGACAAGTGCCACGTACGTAAGCATCCTGTCTAATCATCTGCACCCATTCATGTCCATTGTTCATCCCGATGGACAGGCAATTCCAGCAGAACAATGCGTCAGGCCGCACGTCCAGAATTGCACTCATATGAATTTAAACACTTCTATTAGAGACCAAAATCCTGAGACATGAACATTACTGAGCATATCTGGGATGCCTTGCAACGTGCTATTAACGTTAAACTTTGGACTATGCTCATGTAACATTGACAACGGCAAGTGAGCGAGCGGCTTCACCTCAGATTACTTACCTCGCTATTTCTCTGGAAAACTGAAGTGCTACTACTATCCGAGAAACCCCGAAACCGATCTCAAGACTATAGTCAAAGCATTACAGTTCTTCGTCTGGCGAACAATTTGTGTGGAGAGATTACGGCTTTTACATTTCCATCTAGTGCAGCATTTGTGCAGTAGATATCTATAACATCGTTTTCAATTATCTAGGCATTTCCTTCACAAATGCTAAGAAAATCAGGAATTTCATTCTTTGGTGAGGTGAAGTTTGTTTTACAAAAACTGTCACAATTAATGTGCACAATTTGAATGTGAGAGCTGAGGAAATGCGCATGTTGCACATAGCTCACCAAGAGTGATTTTGTGTAAATGTGTCGGTTGGATTTGTGGATTAATTTATACTCAATTCTTACCCGAGTGTTTAAGTGGCGTTGAGTATCTGAATTTTATAGTTCAGGTTCTCCCAACGCTTTTGGAGCTGGGTGTTATTGCAAGACCGTTTTTGTGCTTCCGAAGTCGAGGATCCTGATGACATTTTTCGGCGCATTGAAAGCGTGGCGGCAGAAATAAAGGAAGTACAACCTGGCGAAGTTCTGCGCATCACGGAGGCTGTGAGGCCTAGATGCCTATCTTGCGTTCACGCAGTAGGAGGCTATTTCGCATACTTGCCCCTGTTTCATGAAATAAAGGTCTGAATTTTTTGTTCTGTACGCAAATATGATACAATATCCTAAATAACTCTCAAATAATAGTTTTTTCTATCTTTTTTCATATTTGTTAGATAAGTAGGCATCAGACAACAATATTTATGTAATATTTAGGCTAATTTTCATGCAAACGTTGACCAATAAAATATTATCGTTTCCTATATTATTTCAGTAGTATTCATACCATTTGAGGCTCTCACGCACAACCAGTCTTTATAAATAAGGTCTCTACAGCAAGAGAATTTCACGAAGACGTGAGGAATTGCCCTTTGCATTTAGAAATATGAAGGATTTGTAGAAAAAAATATCATGCAAATAGTCTCTTCAAATGCAACCCGCAACACCAATTGTGAAAGTCTGTGTAGTTAAATAACTCCAAAACGACGCATCCTATGACCTTAAAACCTGGAATTCTGAGAACCAGGGCATCAATTAACCTTTTCCCAGGCCGTAATCTACAGAATGAGATATTATTAGACGTATTAAATTTTTCCTGGCCGGGCGCTTATTAATACTGACCAAAATACCAAGAGACCGTTTTTGTTTGTGATGTCACGCTTAGAAGGCTTAGCTTCCTCTATTTTATACTATTTACGCTTTCTATGTACTCCGTGATTTGCGCCGACTGACGAGATTTATTGGTATAATCATTAATTCAAAATTCACTGTCGCAGAACATCTAGTAGTACTATTATTATACTATCCACTTATAGTTCCTTAATACCGACGTAGATTGTTTCTCATGCGCAACCATTCATTTAAGGTTTTCCGTGGTCTACAAGTGCGTTATACTTAATTGTGGAGGGAACTGCGATGGAAACGGACTACATGTTCCCATGTTTCAGTTTCACGATACCTTAAGAAAAAATTGTCTCTTCCTTCATCGACAGGATTCTCACGCAACAAACAAATGTAAATATTGACATTATTGTTTGTGTGACTAGTTTGTGACATAACCTACATTACTCATGCACTTGGTATGTTACCACACCATACATTGCACCATACTAAGCACTAAACGTTCATATTATTCTTATTTAAAATATATTAGTCTGTTTTATCGTTCACCTCTCACATTTCAAACACTGCTAATTTAAGTCAATACATTTTTATGAACAACACAGATCAAGAAGGGGAAATATTTTTTTCTGAAAACATGAATTAAAAATGAAATTTAATGAAATCGTAGGCGTCTATTTCTTTCACAATATTGTTTATTTTTCTGTTGCGATTGATTTTAAACACCTAACATTACGTAATTTAAGAGAAACTACTGTACCCTCATGTTAAACCACACCCTTTTCTCCATCCTATTTCCATATAAAGGGGGAAAGTTGTCAACAAAATGTGTGTTTATTTGTTTAAAAACTGTATAATGGCAACTTCAAATAAACTTACTGAATATCAAATAAAAAAACAATACAATTAATGTTTGTAACAAATTTTCAATAAAGGTGCATCAGTATTGTAGAGAGAGATTCTCGGAACAATTATATCTTGAAAGAGAGTAAAATAGCTTGAAATAAATCAACAATTATCAAATGACGCTAGCATACAGTACTACGTGAATTAATTTTAAAAACCAACTAAATTTAACATTATCGAAAGAATACCACAAGTCACTTGACAACCGCCAACGATCACAAACTAGACGCACGATTGTTGACGATATCTATAAGTCTGTTCATCAATGCCCAGCTGTAAACTCATATTGTAAATAATTCACCGTTTGATATTAAATTTAAGGTGTCGATTTGCTAATTCAATTCGTAATCATCGTTTGAGTATCATTCCCATGTACCGAAGTGATGTATAAACCTACTGAATTGCTTCTAATTGTATTTATTACTCAAGGTGAAAATATTAGTTTCATTATCTTTTGGTTCAGAATTGCTTTTCTTGAGGTACATAATATTCAAGAGTTCTCGCACGGGTACGCTAATACGTTAAAATTTTGAATAGGGTTTACAGCATTCCCCTTTGCACTCATGGATAACATAGTGTCTCTTTCACCGGTCTGAATACGCAACGAGGACTGAATCACACTGCATAGATTTATCTTATTGAAAAAGTAAGTCACCACCAAGAGTTTGTAATGCACAAGAGTTTATTATTAATATATCTATGCACATAAATTTGTTTATATATTTTATTGCATAATAGTCTTTAGGAACTACTTTTGAAGGTAAAAATGCGATTTCTTTCAGTTGAAACTGCAGAAGGTAGTGACAAAGATATCGTAGAGACTAGGTCACTATATTGCAAGAAATCTATCATAAACATTTAAAAACATTAAAAACATTGAATTAGTTAAGGATTGAAATGTTTATAACTCATTTATATACTCAAAAAATGTTTGGGTGAATCTACATTTATCCATTACTGTGTTATCATCCTAATAATTAATCTTTAAGAGCTAATGCTACGTGTTTTACACGAAATCGTAATTTTTTTCATTGTATAAAAATGCTATGACCCAATTACCGAGAAGATCCTATTCACTTTCTCTCTTTGACATTGAGGCTTCGGAGATGCTTCGGGAATATCGTTGTTGTTTAATGACATATATTACGTGACTTGATACTCTCTAGTACTTGCGGGCACGACAATAGCAATGTGAACACAATACACATACCGTAATGTATGCGTCCATTGAAGCGTTAAATGGCCTAGATGCATTTCATACTATCCTTTTGCCTCTCCGGAAATTATGGTCTCTCTCTACCAAGGTAGGTTTGCTCTTTGTTTTATTGCTTATTCTAGAGATGGAATGATCAACCATTTATTGTTTTTTATTGCAAAAAAATTAATGATTTATGGTTCCATCTCGGTAGTAGTTTTTCATAATAAAAAAATCCGGTTGATGTGCAGATTATTGGCTCAACTTCACAACACATTGTCAAGCAATTATGTTAAGGAAATCTTGTAATTGTAGTTAAAATATTGCTAGCATTTTATTGAAATTTCCTTAAGAAATAATTTGCAGATACCCTCAAGATCAAGATTTTCAAATATTTATATTTTTCATTACAGAGCAATAGGAAAGTAGAGAATGGGAAGAACAAAAAAAAAGGAATGTGAGGGAATTTAATGATGTTTAATGTGTACTTGCGATCAGCAAATATTTTAATGTTTGGGATTCTTTACATAAACCCCATCGACATTTTCTAAATTTTTCGAAAAGGCTTCAAATTCTTCCATTTAACTGTTTTATAGTTTGTAAATTAGCTCAAGCTGGTTTGAGTTTTCGTATTTGGATGGCGTCACGACGTCTCGTCCCACGATGGCGGCGCGTGCCCGACCAGGGCCGGCGGAGGTGGCCACGCGGCCGCACACCGCACACCGCTGTAGGCGCCTTCACGTCTCGACGCGGCGCGCACTCGCCGAATTCGACCTTCACGGGTGATAATTGGTGATTTATTAAGTGACCCAATGTTATCCTATTTACAGCGTTGCCGTATTTCTCTCTTTCAATGCCAGAATGTAAAATATATAGTTATTAGGAGTAACAGATGCTGAATAACCATTCGTCATTCAATTTCTATTTGATTTGGTATGTGGTTTAGAATTTTGATTCATGAGTAAGAATGGCATTGTGTGAAAATGATAGAGCAATGTTATCTTTGTTTAAATATAGTATATCCTTAATATAATAACAAAACTTGTAATAATAATAATATATTTATATTGGCCACAATTGGCGTCTTTGCCAGGTGGTAGCCAATTAATTTCACTATGCAAATGTAAATTAAATATAATGTATTAACTAGAAACCTGTATACCCCAGCATAGCGACAAAGCTTTCATTTCACGCGTACACATGTGAAACTCAGACTCTCTGTGCACACACCCAAACATGCACGCACCACGCACAAATACGTATATACTCACACGCACACACACACATACATACATACTTATACACACACATATTCACATATACTCATTTACACATCATATGGTACTAATTGGCCTAAATGCCAAACACCAAGGACAAATATTATGAATTCTACATGTGTAATTACGAGAAGAAGAGTTGCTTTTCTAACTTTACCTCCTTTATGGGCCCCTCATACCGAAGGATATGTAATTATTGCTACTATATGTTGTTAATTACATCCTGTAATAAATTATGTAGTCATAATTCTCATTTCGATGCTTTGCTAATCAATCAATCAATACACCAACTAGAAAACATTTTTAAACAATATACAATATGTATGTGCTATATGTAGAGATATAGATATAGAATGAAATCTGTTCTTCAAAATTAGATTTTTGGGTCTGAGTTTGTTTTGAACCTCCAAAATTTTCGAAAACTGCAAATGTTTATCTTTGTATTTGAAGCGTTGGGTACCTTCGTATAACAAAGAACTTAAGTTTTGTAGTTGCGTGGTAGGAAATGTTTGTGAAACCTAAGTACCTGAGTTTTATTTCCACCTTGGACAAATATTTTTTGTAGGTTGGGATCACTTCTGGAATGTGTTATTATAATTTTATGTAACCGTTACAAATAATGCGAGAAGTGCGAGTTGTTGAATCATCTCACAGTTTTAATTTTCTTTGCATTGTAAATCGTTTCTAAACAGTTATTAATAAAAATACGTATCACATCAAATAAAATGATTGTACTAAAAATATTCAATGCTAAAATTGTAGAGAAAAGAGAAATATTCTCAGCAGCCATTTAAAGTTGTAAACTACTCGTAAACATAGGCGAGGGTATTTCCAGATCGTGTAGCGGAATGATTTGAGTCTGAATGATTTGTAGTAACATATTAACCTTTGGAGCGTATACTTTTTAAACACGTCCACATTTCGATTTTTTTACTTCTATCTTGAATTCTTTCCTTTTCATTCATACTTTTGTCTTTTCGTTGCGCAAAGTTACCAAACTAATTTTTTGAAGCACATGTCATTTGTACAGTTTATCGATCTATCTAACGTTGTACTCATACTATAGGAATGACCTAATGTAGTTCATCTCATTGTGATATATGATCCATGTTTATCTTTTAGTAGAATAAAACAATTTTCTTCATTGATTGTCTGGCTGGAATTAACGTGTCAATAACCATTACAAAACGTTTACGTTCTTTAGTCGTGGCCATACTTTAATTTTTGCTGTTTTCCCTTTGTTTAACAAAACTTTACACCCATTAAAGTCATGTATTCGAAAATAGTGTGTTCGGGCTACTCGAAACGACTCAGTTTAACTATCAATCAATTCATCAGGGGTAGCCGAGCGTTACTGCCTGGCCCGTTAAAATCCCGTGATCGTATTTTCTTTCGTTTTACTTCTACATAGGGAAACAGACGGTAAGGAGAGCATGTTCCCGAAGTTGGTAGCGGAGGATTTTTAGTCTTTCCAATCCACCAGCTCCACTCAACTCTCAAATAGGGCAGAGGTAAAATAAACATCCCTTCGAGAAGACAAAAATTGAAAATCCTGTCATTTTATGCAGAACGTCAATCATTTTTAATTCCATAGCTTAAAGTATACTAGCAAAATGTGGCGTCGCCGATGCTGTAAACTGTTTGAAAAACAGTTTCATGCGTTGAAAGTTTCTTTCATACCTATTTTTTTTTCATGCCCGGGTTTGTTTCAATATGATCTTTGAGTGTATGGAATTGAACTTACCAATGAATTCTAGTGGCTGATAATGTTACACTCCCGTTCAAAAGTTTCGAACACCCAATGGCCTTGTGTGTTTTTAGCTCCATAAGGGATATGAACTGGTCTTAATGCAATTTCATAATTATAATCGCCATAACAAATACTTGCAGGTTTTGATGCTAAAAGTTCAATTTTACTACAGCTACATTTTTACGTTTTTTTGGTAATATTCACAAAAATGCACTCAGCACATTTGCATAAGCACAAATGCTTAAGTGTAAAAATGCAGATCATTCCCAATTAGTTCCGAAAACTCTATCTCAACCTCGTTTACAACTACATTTGATTCTTCCCCGGATTTCCTTAAAACTTTCATATTTTTCTTTTCTAATTTTTGAAGAGATTAAAACTTTACAAACTCAGTCCAATTTTTGTTTTCTACTTCTGCAATTTCTATATTAATCGTTCTGAAAGCGAATTTAGCTTTGCGTGCGAATCTAACATTAAAAGGTGACTGTTTTGTGTGTTTATTTGAATAAGGTGTTAGTTAATTTGATAAAGAATAAGTCGTGGGTCACATTTATTTGAAAATCTGTTTTTGCACTCTTATGTAAGAACGTTTGAGTGAGAAGTCGATCATAACGTTCGTATAATAGTGTTGTAACTATTTTCTACAACTCATCAAGTAATTGATAGACTTTTGGTATGTGTCTAAATGTATGAGCTATTCTGGAACTAAAATGGATCCGGACTTTGAGTCTGATTTAGGGAAGGCAAGTTGTCATTGTCCTTCCTTCATTCAGCCCTTAAACAATTTCCACGAGTTAAAAATATGTGTTTTACTGATTGAGCTGTTTGAAAATTACATTACAAAATTTCCCTAAAGAAATATTATATTTGAAAATGGGAGAGTCTTTATTTGTACTTAGCTTCAAGCACTTTCCCTTTTTTAATTGTGTTATTCGTAACATTCATTTATTTTCACTACTTCTATAAATGACATCAATATTGTCATTATTGTGTCTACTGATTAACGGTTTGGCTAAACTTTTCATCCGATATTCTCCCAAATTGATTTCCCCCCAATTGATATAGTTGATATTGTGGCTCCTTGAAATTGAAACAGATTTTTTCATTGTTGGGGGGTATTTTACATGAAGTCCCGGGAACATTTTCAAAATTTTTAAAAAAATGGCTCCATTTTTTTGAATACATTTTTTGTTGGATAGTGTGAAGAACATTCAAGATAATGGTGCAGGTCTCACGTTGGTTAAAAGCTCTAATTGTTCGAAAATTGCAAAAATTATTTTTTTTCGATGTCATCAATAATACAATTAGTTATGAAGACGGAGAGTTTTTCCCTTAATGTAACCTGTTCCTTAAAGATCGATTTTGATATAAGGTCATATACAATTTTTCGAAAATTTGAGTACTTTTTGCGTAATATTGCGTGAAAGTACGGGCGAGAGAGTACCTGTGTTTTAGCACCACAAGTTTGAAATTCAGTCTGGTATGCCACTTTAACGATCATGTCAACAGAGGATAATCTACCTTATCACATAAGTGCGTATAACAACAAATAGCCATTAGCATATGCAATTTCTGTATCAACAATAATTACAGTTATTATTCTTATGGGTGCTAGGATATATTTGAAACTTTTAATCGACTAAATAAGACAAACATTAGGAATATATCAGAACATTTCATTGCATAGAGTGAACAACAATGAAACGCTTGAATATTTGTAAGATAGTCAACTATGACTTGAAAGATGGTCATCGAACATTTCAACCAATGCCGCCGTTACCTTCTCGAAAGTTTTGTGTGTGCGAGAGAGGTGCATTCCACGGTGTGGTCCAGACCGCGGCCGGTCACCCAGCTTCCTCTCCTTCCAAACAGGGCTTCCTTTCCTGGTCGCCAGGCGTGATATACAGCACCCGACGCCGATGTCACGGCGTAGTTTTACTGCGCCACGCGGACCGGGCGACCGATGGGGGCGAAACACCACAAAAAACGCGGTGGCTGGCTCGGGCAAGGGTGCGCGGGCGGGGGCGGGGGCGGGGGCGGGGGCGGCGCAGCGGGCAGGTGGGCGACGGAATGCAGAGACCTCCTGTGCTCGCGGCGCTGCCCCACGCACAGAGGCTGCATCCGAGGGGCCCTCGCAGGAGGATTTACACATTTTTTCGAAATAACTCTGTGCTTTTCCCCGGCATCATCCAATACGCACTAAAAACCGGAGATAAGTATATTTCAGGGAATTTTTACGGTGCAGCAGACGTTAAAACGGATCTCCGCCATCACAAGACGAGGTGGAAATATGTTATTTTACATTTTACGCCGCCGCACAGATAGGGCTCGGCGGTAAAGTTTTTGAAAGTAATAATAAGCTGAACGTCTTATTTTTTATGATGTACAGCGAAGGGAGTTCGTTTTTGCTTTTCAGAACTGTGAGGCTTTTACAGAATCGAGACCCCCTGGGTCTAGGCCTCGGTGGAACACAATTGGGGACGGAACGCATTTGAGAATGATTGAAAGTATTGTGTCGATGACATAAAATTATAGAAACAAGACCTCAGTGGCTTTTAGTGGGAGCATTTCTCTGAAGGGGAGTGTACGCAATTTCCTGCCTCACGGACATTTAAGCGAAGTTTGCTCGAAGGCATCTATTACGAAGTAATAGAGTACGAAAAGCAATCTAAAACCTGGCAACTATTTTGCATGTATTAAGCCATAAATTCATATAAATCTTGCTTCACGTATTGAGCCTTTATCATAGGTTTAGATATATTATTTGTAATTTTTTTGATGGCATGGCATTAAAGTATTTATTGAAATGAACAAAATACTTAGTTTCCTTTATGAACAATAAATAACTTTTTAGCAATTGCAGATTAGAAACTTGTGTGTTGTAATATTATACTGTGCCATTTTAACTTCCGAAAATTAATGAATTTGGTCATGTTATGGAAATTTAGAGAACCTCAGTGCTATTCTAGATTTTAATTTTTTAAAACACATAAGTCTTTGGCCACGTATTTGACGATACATTTTGCCTTAACAACACAAATGAAACTAAATCGCTACAAACAATACTGTATGCAAGTAACTGACTTTAAACAATAACTAGCAATCAGAAATTGTATATAATATTATTATTATTAATATTATTTTTATCGTCTTTCAGCTTGTAAACGCTAGGAACCATTCTCCTTGTTAAAGGCTCTGGCTCCAGCATATCCATTAGTCTAGACGGATCTAAGGCAAGACGGAGGGGCCTTCTTGTTATTTATTTCTGTTAGATGAGAAGCAAATCAATCTGACACAAATTCCTTGCCTGAGATTATTATTAATACTATTTAAACCAATTGGCATATACGTTGAATTTCAGCCAACAAAATTCTGATAGTTAATTAGCTTTCCTGATGCTGTCATTTTTAAGTTATTCATTAACGCACGGTTTATCCCAATTATTCTTGAAAACTTATCAATTTAATTGGCACCACTATATTGGGCGTATATTATTCAGGTTTATCGGTGACAATGATCCTATTCCTATTCCTGAGAACTATTTAATTAATTTGTACAACAGATGACGACGAGTATTTGTTGAACGGAGGCAGGTTGAATTGAATTGATTTTGCCTTATTTTACGTGGCGAGACTCGGGCCATCAGGCCCGCTCTCCCGTCTGACCACGCAAATTTCGCTACGCTCCTTTCATCGACTAGCAGAGAAAGAAGGTATTTCTTGGGCGAGAAACAGGCGATTTGAATTTAGCTCAGAGGCGTCATTTAGGCTTGAGGATCTTTTACATGCAAGTAAATCTACTAACATGGGACAGCCGGCTTTACTGGAAGGTTACCAATTATTCGACAATTAAATGGCAACTGTCTACGGGTACCTATTGATGACGATGACTTTAGTTACTCCCTAGGTATGGAATATTGGCAAGAGCTAGAGATCCTGCTACCGTATAATCGAGTCACGTTTGGTAGACTACCCATTCAACGCACATATTTCACAGTGCGTTCTTAGAATGAAGGACTCATAACAATAAAATCGTCTTGACTTGTTATATTTAACCACCTTGCTGAAATAAAAATCCATTATCATGATTTGAATCACTGGATAGAATATAGGTAGAGATATTTTCCATGAACAGTTTTGTTCTTTTAATATTCCTGCATCTGATTAAAAAAACAAAACAAAAAAACTTCCATTTTCTGGATCTGTAGTGTCAAGTAGTTGCATCTGAAGAGGCAGCGTTCTTCAACAGTACTTGTTTCGAGGCGTGAAAGAACATTCGCAATTTTCTTTCTGTGTTACCTCTGAAGGTTAAAGATATCGAAGCCGCCCTTCATCTCCTTGGATTTGGGAAAATACAGCCTTTCCTCTCAATACGTTCTGAACTTCTTATCAACGTCTTCTCGGCATGAACATGTTTGTGTTCCAAGCTACGATGCTCTCTGATACTTTTCAAACCACATATTTTGTTTTTTGCGCTTTGTGAATATATTATTCTGAAGTCTGTCATCCTTAACCTTGAGGTTTTGTCTTATCTCATATTCATGCAAGTTTAGTTTTTGTTTTAATCCTTAATCTGTGATGTAGAAATAGCATTTCGTGCAGAAATTGAGAGATTTTGCAAATTCTTCAATTCTTTTTAGTTTGATAGAAATTTATAAATTATACATATTTCAGTTCTTAATTCAAAATAATACTTCTCATTTTATGGTTGCCATTTCTCTATCTCTGTCTTTGTGTAACTCGATGTACAGAATAATTTCGACAAAATATATTCCTTATTCTACGTGTTCGTATACACATTATATTTAAACAATTTAGTTACGATGTTAACGGAGGATATATAATTAATGTTGATTTTTTAAATCTATCTTTATTATGACTTCTGTTTTAAACTTTATTAATTATTGTGACTTTTTTTTCAACAATCCATAAAGAACGATATGTATTCCAACGATATGTATTCCAATCGATGAATTTTTGTAACTGTGTTCTCTCAAAGCATTCGCATATCTGGGAAAATAGACGAAAACCGTTGTTCCGCCCATCTAGGAACAAAGAATTTTACGCACAGTAATAACAATCCAGTAGCTCCTCATTACGTCAAAGGGTTTGAGTAACATTAGGTGATTCATTTTCCTCGGCATACGGGTCATAACACTTCCCTTTCAGTTAATTTGCCGCGCGAGCCACGTCTCCGTAACGTTGTCCTGCACCGTATATGTCGAAGAAGAATTAATTATTAGGATTACTCGAGCCTTCTCTGCCTTTTACGTTCCGACCATTGTCGAAAACCAATAAAACCATAAAATCCTTCTAACAAGATGGCGCGTGACTGTTCTGTTAGCCTGTGACGTAGCGCGGAAATAGAGAAAAAGGTCGACAAAGAGCTAGTTTTTTGCTCTCCAGAGCGTAATAACCCAGTGTGCCTACTGCCACGAGCAGTTAGCTTTAGTGTTGTAAGGATAATGGTCATGACTTTTATTAAGATGGCGCAGCATTAAAGCAGGATTTAAGCGGGCGAACCGCACGCTGGCGCGCTCCGTGGCCGCGCGTTGCGAAGCCCGACGGCGCGGCGGGGGCGATGGCGGGGGCGATGGCGGGGGGCGATGGCGGGCGATGGCGGCGATGGCGGGGCGATCGGGCGAGGTGGGGCGATGGCGGGGCGATGGCGGGGGCGAGGCGGGGGCGATGGCGGGGCGTGTGGGGCGATGGCGGGGGGCGATGGCGGGGCGATGGGCGGGGCGATGGCGGGGTGCCGGATGGCGGGGCGATGGCGGGGCGATGCGGGGCGATGGTGGGGGGCGATGGCGGGCGATGGTGGGGGCGATGCGGGGGCGATGCGGGGCGATGTGGGCGATCGGGGCGATGGGGGCGAATGGCGGGGGCGATGGCGGGGCGATGCGGGGCGACGGCGGGGGCGATGCGGGGGCGATGGCGGGCGATGCGGGCGATGGTGGGGCGATGTGGGGGCGATGGCGGGGGCGATGGCGGGGCGATGGCGGGGGCGACGGCGGGGCGATGGCGGGGCGATGGCGGGCGGAGGTGGGCGATGGAGGGCGATGGCGGCGCGATGGCGGGGCGATGGCGGGGGCGATGGCGTGGTCGATCGGGCGATGGGGGCGATGGCGGGGCGGTGGTGGGCGATGGTGGGCGATGGCGGGGGCGATGGCGGGGGCGATGGGGCGACGGCGGGGGCGATGGCGGGGCGATGGCGGGGCGATGGCGGGGGGTCGTGGGGGGCGATGGCGGGGGCGATGGCGGGGCGATGGTGGGGCGATTGGCGGGGCGATGGCGGGGGCGATGGGCGGGGCGATGGCGGGGCGATGGCGGGGGCGATGGCGGGGCGCATGGCGGGGGCGATGGCGGGCGATGGCGGGGACGATGGCGGGGGCGGATGCGGGGGCGAGGGCTGTGCGTGGCGGGACGGAGACGTGGGTCGGAGGGCAGGGTGGTGGTGGGGTAGGGCGTGAGTGGAGCGGCGCAGGAGCGGTGCGGTGGCGGGGGTGGGGCGGGGTTGTGGTGTGGCAGGGACGTGGTGTGGGCGGCAGCTGGGGAGGTGGCGGCCCGGGGCGTGGCCGGGGGCGACACGGCGAGCGCTTGCGTGAAGCGAGTTGCCTGCCAGCAACATGCGGCGGCCGCGGCGGCTGCTGCGCCTCAGCCAGCTCACCGGCGCCAGTTTTTAACGACCTCTCCCACGGAGCAGTCAATAAAAATTATCGACTTCGCGCTCCGCTGCCGGGGCTAACGGCGCGCTTAAAATACTAAGATCCGATGTAAGAAGCGGAGCGACCCGACACGCGTTGCCGGGGGGGGCGGCGCTGCGTGGCGCGCGAAGCCTCCGGGGCGACGAGCGAGCACGGACACACACGGGTCAAGTGGGGCCGGGGCGCTCAGGGAACCTCTACAATATATTTTCGAGGCAACTATTTCCACCGCAGTTCAGATGCAATCGGACCTTACTAGTTGGGTTTCCAGGTATGTTATACAACCTTCCGAAGTTAACGATATAAACTCCCGTTCAGTGTGATTTGATTTTTAAAAAAAGGAATTACAGCAGGCACTATAAAAATTATTTCTGTTGTTTCACAATAACTCATAATACCTTACAGAAATGTAAATGTACGGTATATTATTTGTTTTTAATTTTACTGTAGAATGATTTGATATTGATATTACTATCTATTAATTTTGTTAACGCAACTTTATTACCATGTTATTTCTCCGAAAAATGTATACTTTTTAATGTACGGTCAATGGGTAAAGTTGAGTTGTCAATATTTTGGCAAGTGTAGGTTTCCAATATTCTGGCAACCTGTATAATTTTCTTTATAATCTTTCCTTATTTTATTAGTCTATTCAGAATGTTGATTATTTTTAAGACTGTTCATTATACATCTAATTTAACTTATTGAATTTAGGGAACTGATAAAGTATGTGATATGAGATATACCAATATCAGAGGTATTATCGACTATAAACAACCCTTCACATGCAGTATTTAAGAGTTGGAAGTTAGCTGAACGAAATATTTTGATTTGTAAAATATCAATATGGTGAACATTTACGGGTATAACAATAATTCGCCCTACACAAACACCGATGCTAACACAAATATTATAATTTCTGGACTCATACATTTTCAAGGTGTAAATAAACATTATATTTATGACATTCGATATTAGAGCTATCAATTGGAAATAGTTTTATTGCCGTCCAAGTAAGCATACACGAAATAAAACTTTGACGTTTTATGTAAATCACGTATTCAAGACGAACCGTGGTAGCCAATCGTGTCACAGGTTCATAATTGAGTACGAAACATGAAAAGGAAAAATTACTGTCAGGTACTGCCGATGGCCGATGACTAATATAGTTAGAATTATTTGCAGAAGAAAAAAATCGAAGGTAGCATGGTAAATTAATGTTCATTTTACGGACAGAAGAAAAGTGGCCTTCATCAGATTCATGTGAAAACGAAATTTGCCTCCATCAGGTATGAACGATAACCGATTCAACTCTGTAGGGAACATATATAACACACATGAATGTATGAGAGTTGCGTGGTATCATGATATTCGAGTTGCGTGGTAGAAATTCTCACCTGAAACATCAGCGCGAAAATTACACATTTAAATTGACTTGTAAATAATTATTAATATTTCATTCTATTCCATTTTATTATTTCATTCATTAATATTTCATTAATTTTATTCCATTTTAAGAATGTTTAATTGAGTTTTAGATTTAATGGCAAAGTTACAATATTAGTTGTAAACGTTATTAATACGTGACTCATGAACTATATTTCAATTAGGTAAAAAATTAAAGTTATCGAAATTGCACATCAAGAAAGAAAAATCTTCTGGAAAACGTCTTCGATCTCAATACTTCGGGACCATCGGCGCAAATTATTGAGTCATCATCTAGGAAGACTACAATTTTAAGAACAGTCGCAAACCATCAAATTTAAAATTAAAATTAAATTTAATCAACTTATAACGGAGAGAAAGCTTGTACATCTACAGCAATTAATTGACTTTATATTTCACTGCTGTTGCTTACTTGAACATTCTGAAAACTTTTCACGTTTACAGCAAGTGCTTATTCACCGGGCCCTTTCTAAATTTTAATATTTTTTAATGTAGAATATTTAAAGTATTTGTTATGAAAAACTGACTTCATGATTATTAGAATTTGATTAGATAGTAAAATATATGATTCCCAACTGTCAATTGGCTTCAAGAATAATAAAACTTTATTTACATATTTTAAATTGGTGCAGTGCTTCTTTTTTGACTACACATCAGTTTGAGACACAAGGAATTTACTTTTATTATCAAGCTAAAATTGTTTAAAAAATTACAACTTGCTGTGGGGATCCAATGAGAACAAAACACAGTGGGAATTAATATTGGTGAAAATTTACAAAACTGTAGAAAACAGTTGCGAGAATCATGTTTTCTCCGTTCATGTGTTTCATGCTCGTATATCTAGACTTTTTTACTACAATATTCTCTTAAATATTATAAAACTCCATTCGACATTACCATTTTCAATATTATCAATTTTTTGAAATTAGTCTCCTTAACAGTTGATTCTCCTGAATCAGTGTTCAAACTACTGGCCTATGCTAGGGTAATGAAATATTGCTTCTGTGTAAGACATTTTAAAATGTAATTATAATACTAATGATAATGAAACTGACTATATTCGTCACATAAATAAAGTCCCTATTATTATTATTATTATTATATTTTAAAGTGTAGTTACTTTCTGCACTATAGAGCACAGAAGAAGATAATTTTAATAAGAATTTAATGCAATTATAGCATCCCGTATTATTGTGTAATTTTTTTATTTAACGTCAAAATAGCTAAAACTCTGTGTAACGTTCTACGGAAAGAGATGCATTCTTTTAACATTTGCATCCTGTCCACTCATTCCTATATTCTTTAAATCTCTTAAGAAGCAATCGAGAAGTAATGCAATTGGATTAAATTTAACCAATATGTATCAATATTAATTGACAGACCGAATATACACACTGTAAACCTCGCGTAATCACGATATCTACTACATCTACTATGTGTAAAAATGCTTGATACCACAGAATATCCAAGCGCAAGGATTAATTTTATTTCTAAAACTTAAAACTATAAAATAATATTTTGCTGTTCAAGATTCGTCATCCTTCCGTGATTGATCCTTGGTGGCTCGTTGGTAGCGTTTTTAAACATATTTATTTGTTCGAGACGGAATACATCGTTTAGTATAATTACTTAACAGATTGTTTTACTTATGCTAGTTAAAATGTCTAAGCTAACTTAATCTATACATTGGAGAGGATGCTCAAGGGAAGAACCTCGGGGTTATGTATTATGGTTGGCTAAGATTTTGAGAAAGGTTTCAATCAGGAATCTATTTTTTAATTTGATATGGGTTGGATTTGTCGCTAGTTTGAAATGGGATGCTGCTTAGATGACTGTTACATTTTGGTAGAAATTGTGTGATGTATGGGCTATTTGGTTTATTATTGTATTGATGTTTAATCCGGAGTGGTGTTGTTTATTGATTATGAACTAAGGGACATTTGTGATTAAAATGATAAATTTTTTTTTGAATTACTTGGATTTTATTGACATTTGTGGGGGCTGCGATTGTCCATATTGAGCATACGTAGAGAATTAGTGGCCGTATTATAGCTTTATAACCTGCTGTAGAGTTTGGTATGTCAGGGATTTGTGCTTGTTAATTAGTGGCCGGAGTTGGAATAATGTATTTTTTGCTTGTTTAATTTTGATATCTATGTGGGTTTTCCAGATTAGTTTTGAGTTCAGGTGGATTCCTAAGAATTGTATGGGTTGTGATAGTGGGGTCGAAGTGTTGGTCGTTGGTAGCGAGCTCGCCCTCCACGGCGCAACCCCGGGATCGATTCCCGGCCGGAGCAAAATTTAATTGTGCGCTTTCCTTGCAGTGTACCAATATCTGTTGCTATGTGACGATGAGGAAGCTTACTTCTCAAGATGAGAATACCAAACATTCAGCGTAGGGATGGCTATGTGCTATCCTTACGTATCCCTTAAACCATGGCCGCAAAACCGGGACGCTGCTGGTAGGCCTTAGCTTGTAAAGAGCAGTTGTGTCAAAGTACATACATACGTGGTATACATTGATCTACGTACATCTAGACAGCCTTTGAATGATAAATGAATGTATCCATAAAATTCTGAAATTCTTATTCAACATGTATAAAATACGTATTTCGCTTATCGAAACTAATATTATGGTTGAAAGAAAGAAGAGAATTATTGACATATTGATGGATGCTTTAGAAATTTCTACTTCTTCATTATTACTTGATGATAAAGCGTTTTTTATCATTTTAAAAACGTTCTGAAAAGTAACATAAATATACATACAAATAGATAGCGTTTTTAGAAGTATTTTTGTGATACTTCTTTCTGTTTAATAAGTTTTCTCTCTAGCACAAAGGAGAACTATGAACAGTTTATTTGCATTAGGAGTATTTACTATTGAACGTATTATGGATTCTGAACGCAGCAACATCTCTCCAAAATTAATAACAGAATTAATGACTGCATTATCATTAAAAAGAAGTCTATTTCCTGCTTGTAATGGAACTACATACCTTTACCACGTCTAGTGAGTGTCTCCGAGTTCAGTATTACTCATGCCACTCACTAAATACGGAACGTGAGAGACGAAACGAAAATTTACGTGCTCTACATCCCTAGAGCTACAAAAGGATGAGCAGTATGCATCCATTCAAGAGTCCTAACAGAAACAATAAATAGATTCATTGAGCTATAAGAAGATATAGGTGCGTTACTATGTCGACATACTCATCTGTGTTTGGCACATTAACTTTTATGTATGAACACATAAGTTGCTATAAATTGCACGCTGACATGTAACTAACAATAACAAGTAAAGTAATAAAGTTTCTAAAAAAGTATCAAGTTATAAAAGGCCAAAAATAAACCAACAAATTAATAATTTTTTCGTGTAAAACGCTGAAGAACCTCATCGTCTCTGCGACATTTATTTATAAAATTATATTGCAGAGGAAAAGGAAAATGCAATGCAAGTATATAGTAAAAAAAAAGTACTTTTGTTTACATTCTCGTCCCGCCCCGCCCGGCATAACCGTGCGAGAACTGTCATCATGGTAAATAAATAAGTAAATAAATAACTAAATAAATAAATGCCTATATTGGTGGCAAGTCTCAGGCAATTTAGCCTGCTTTGACCGCCTGACTACTTAAACGTCATGGTAAACCAGACACTCCCCCCTTTTCCCCCACATTCCTTTGAAGGGAACTAATAGTGCTACAGACTGCATGGACATTCTCAGTGTGCGCTAACATATCGGTTTTCCTCCTCCCTCTTCCCTAATGACAATACATCCATGCTGTAAATACATTTTTTTTTTATATTTTATCAATTTTTAGATCTTCCAATAGTTAAATTGAAATGTGACTTTAAGAATATCAAAGAAAAATGAAATCTGTCTTTATACGCAACATTTCATTGAAAAATTTGAAGTAGTATTTGAAAACACATCTTTTGAGCATTCACAAAAATGCGTAAATTTGAGTTAATTTTTACAGAACAGTGTTGCGTTTTAATTTCAGAAACTTCATAATCAATCATTTTACACACTTGCACTTGATAAGCATTGTTGCATAAATGCAACACTGGTCACAAATGTCCAAAATGTAATTACGAGTATTAACGATGAAAGATAAAAAGTATAAAACATTATAGTTCTCTAATTAAAAAACAAAAGAATACATAAAATTGCGTTTATGTTACTTTCTAAAGCGAGCTTAGCACTAATAGTACAATAGTTTAACCTTCCGGTGGGCACACCTTTGATACAAAAGCACGTAGGAGCATTGCATGCTGCCTCGAGAAACCAGTCATTTGCACTTCCAAAACTTCTATTATTTAAATGAAGGAGGAAGAATGGGAACTCACAACTATTCATCATTATATTGTTAATAAATTTTAAAAATCACAGAAATGGCAGCTCCCGCATTTTGTTTAGAATGCTTGGAAGTGAGAAAAATGAAGCTTCTTGACATGTCAAATCGCTGTACTCCCTTTCAGTGCAATAAAAGCACAAAGGCTGCACGAGTGCTGCAGTGCGCCCGGCAAAGGTTAAAGAAAAATTTGTTCTTTTAGGTATCCAATTAAAAATTTGTTTTGGCCATTTCTCATTTTGCAACCTCTAGACATGTCCATGCTATTGAAGAGATTTATTTTCTTGTCTTCTTGTTATGGTGGTTTGAAACCCCAGTTCTTTCCCATACACTTCAATCCTTATCTTGTCCAGACCTGTTATCTGCAAAGATATTTTCATAACGTCGAGCTCTACTGACCGTATTCTGCTTCCACGGCGTTTTGTTAAAGACCACATTTTTTTGCTCCATATAATATTTTTCACTACATTTATAATATTTAATATTTATAATGTTTTCACACTATGGAATATTTTTCTCTATGTGTCTTGTCTTAATACACTATACCATATAATGCCATGTAGAGCTTTGTATTTCTGCCCATTGTGAGTCTAGTGGTGATATCTTCATCAATTTTCCCATCGTCAGTAATTAAAAGTCCCCAGATAATTAAATTTTGAACAATTAGCTATTTTGTTATCGGCAAGTTCAATATTAGAGGCATCTCCCCTGATGCATGAATATTAGTTTTTTAAAGGTTAATTTTAAGTCCCTATTTATCGTATTCTATTAATTTTTTAAGACTAACTCCATATCTTCCCGATCAGATGCCATAATGACCTGACCATCTGCAAAAAGTAGAGAATATAAGCAACTATCATTTATGAGAACTCCCTATTAAGAACATTCTTGATTAGTCTTCTTCTTTTCTTCTCCTAACAAAAATTAGGTTTGAACCTGTTCCGGTGTCCGCTTTGGCCTGCCTACATCTCTTCTTCCTTTTCGAATATATTGAAGAGCTAATGCCGGCAATTTCTCATTTGAATTCTTTCCAAATGTTCGCACAATTTCTTCTTATTAGTATATATTTTATTTAACACAGATGTGACATTTAACTCGTCTCTTACATTCACATTCCTCTTTTTATCGAGGATTAAATTAGTTGTAGGGTTCAAATAATTATTGTAAATAATTTTTGAGTTTTCTTGTTATAATTTCATTTCTTTCTTACTTTGAATGTCGAAATAAACAATTGTTTTTTGTTCCATGTATCGTTTTTCTTCGAAGAAAATTACTTGCAGAGGTGTCCTGGAGCATGTCAGCGTATGCTGTGGTAGTCATCGGCTCTCATGTTTTGTATAACTGGCAAATAATGTAAGTTGTCAGTTCAGTACGAAACATGTTGTTTTGTCTTCTCAGTATTATGTCGTCGATGGTAAGTTGCAATTTGCAGCACAGGGTTCCAAAGACACATCCCTTTTGCTCTTCTGTCAAAAAGCGGTTGGTTTGTCCACGTAGGTTTCTTCATTTACCATGGCAGTGAACAACTTGTATACTATCCATAAACATGTGACTGGCCGATATATTTCGGAATTCGAAGAGCCTCCTTTCTTGTACTACAGCTGATACGTGTCCCTTCAAGTAGAAAAATGTTTCAGCTAAAAATTCTCAGTTTTATCAGAACCTGGCGCCTTCCAGTTACTTCTTTATTACCTTCGCAATATTTTCAGCTGTAAATACTCTCATTTCCAATTGTATTACATATGTCTGCTTTGTATCAATTTTCTTCTTCTTCTTCATTATTATTATTATTATTATTATTATTACTATTATTATTACTATTATTATTATTGATTATGAGAGATTGGTTCGTAATCCATTCACGATATAATGAACGGAAATCTCTGTCTTCCAGGAATTATACGAGTGTCCTTCCTGGGGGATATAACTCCACCAGTCATTAGATATGCAGGTTCACTGTACATGCTCTAAATTTCAGAAAATAGTTGCTAGAGCATGATATCAGCTGCAGATTATCCTCTTCTCTCCACCTTACCATCCTGAAAGCGAAAAGGAACTACGTCAATATTTCTTTGATTCTTTTCTCATAATAAAGGATGTTGCAATAAAATAAAATATATCACGTTGCGATTGAGTGATGTTTACTCAGGTATCATTGTCATATTCAAGAATGAAGATAGCATCCCAAATTTGTCAATAAAAAATCATTTTCTGGTAATGTATTATAAATTATTCAGTGATCTGGCTACGGAAGCGCGGGACATTATTTGGGCCCAGCCATCAGAGTCTAATCGTCAGTTAGCACCATCTCCGCCGTCGCCGCCAGACGGCAGTCTATCGACGCTTCTCCTCGCCGCTTCATTACAGTGGGGCTAGGTTTCTAATTAAGCGCCGAGCTAATTGGCAGCAGGGGCGGTTACGGCGCCGTTACGCCTGCCTTAAACTGGACTCGCATCCCTGAGTCACGTCCGGGTGCGGTCGGCCGCCACCCACCCCTCTCCCTCCACCCATCCCTCCACCATTCCTCACCCTGACACATCACTTCTTTCCAACACGCCACCATTTTCCCATTGAACTCATAGGCCTATTATTCCATACATTTTTCCATACATACATTATTTCATACACAATAATTCTAAACCTATGTTGTTTAGTGTGTTGCATTAATTACATAAGTATGCTTCTACAATATAAACAATGATATTTATAAAATTCTTACGTTTGTGGTTAGAAAATAGACGAATAAAACATTAAATAAAATAAAGATTTGTTTTCTCAGAAAACAGAAAAATATGTGAATTAAATACGAATTAATTGAAAACCGTTCTTCAAATACAGTAATTATAAGCCCAATTACTGAAACGTTTATGTTTTTCTTGGTCTGTCTCTGTATTTTCTTCGATTGGGTATCAAATTCCCTTTTTGTATATGCCTATCTGATTTCAACTTTCTCATATGTACATACCATTTTAGTACTTTCATTTCAATCGTCTCGTTTGTCTTTTTATTACATTTTTTATTGTATCATTTATTCTGTCTAACGGGAAAGGTTTATATCTTCGCCAGAACATCATTTCTGTTGCTTGAAGTTTCTCTTTTATTTTTTTATTTGTTTCCAGAGTTCTGCTCCATAGAGTATTGTAGTTTCTATGAAAAAGCTATACATGCGTTTATTCGGTTTATTGAAATAATTGAATTTCATAGCACTGGATTCAACTGCCTTGTGACTTTTACCTCATATATTTTTATTTTTTACATCTTCTTCATCTCTACTCCCTGCCGTTAGAGTGTCTCATAAATATATTGTGTACTGCATTTAACTATGTACTATATTATACTAGTCTCTAAATCGTGTGACATACCCCCCTCAACCATATACTAAGTCTTTTGCACATTTATTTCCTTACTCCATTTTGCATACTCTTCTGCTACGTTTCTAAACATGTGTATTACATCATATTCATCTTCAGCCATTATCACCCGTTTGTCTACAAAACGTAGACTAAATAAAGTTTTTCTAGACCTTTTTCACACTCATACTTCTACATTTTTTTTTCCATTCTTTTAGGGCTTTATCAATTTATATCTCAAAGAGGGTTGGAGATATTCAGAAGCCTTGCTGCCCCCTTTGTTTACTGGGAAATCATATAATAGATATTTTCACGTATTTATTTGACTTCTGTTTATAAAGTTGTTTGGCTGCATTTAAATTTTTATTTCTTTCACTTTCATTGCCCCCATACTAGTACAGTTATCGTAAGCCTTTTTCTGATCAAAGAAAATTATGTTTATATGTTCTCGTTCAAGTTTTGTTTCTATCAGTTGCTCGAGTCAGAAAATATTGTAAATACGTGATCTTCGTGGCCTAAAACCACTTTGCTCTTCTAAGTCTAATATTTGCATTTCAACTCTGTTCTTTATCAGACGCCCATACAGTCTAAACAAAGAAGAATTATCCCTCCATAGTTATTACATCTTTTGTCTATTGAATATTAATTCGAAAGTTGCACACGTAAGCTTCCGCGGCTCAATTCCTCAGGGCAGGCCCTGAAGAAACCGGCGACATGTCGGGCGAAACGTCGGCCTCTCAGCAAACGACACGGCGGCTCCCGGACAGCCAAGAATTTATAATTCGAAAGTTACAATAGAATCATATTTAACAAGCTCTACGTATATACGTCCAGGTCCCGGCGCTTTATTATTTTTCATCTTTCTTTAAACTTGAAACTCTTCCAAAGTCATCTCAGCTCTCTGATGTGATCTAATGTACCTACAGTGGTTCAAAACAAAGATTTGTGAAAAGATTTTTCAAAACAGCAATCCAATCTTTGAAAATTTTTCCTTCTTTGAGAGTTTGGTCCTTAACGTCTGACAGGCTTGATAACTTTTTTGGTTTAGTTGCTTCAACTAAAAGTAATATTTTTAATAAAAAAAGTAGGAGTAACATTTTTTTGAATGAATTGTGTTTTGCTTTAATTCACAAAAGAAACATTTCCTTTTTTCATTGGTCATTTTGAATTTCAATCTAGTATATGGTTTTCTTTTCGGGAACCGGCAATGCGATGCAAAATTTAAAATACTAATACGAAGCGTTACACAGCTAACGACGTTACATCTCTTCATTTGAATTCTCCTAACAAAACCAAACTATTTTTATTAGGATAATTTCAATATTTTAGGTTTTGCAGTTATTTATTCGGAAGGATTCGATATGTATGTAAGTCATTGCAGTCCGATAGTGACATGGGACATATTGGCTAACTGACTTGAGCATTTTTTTAACGTAATTCAAAGCATTCCCGTGATTTACTACACATTAATTTACGAGTAGATGGGTGTCCAATTAAATTGAACGTGATGTGTGCATTTGCCCCTGATTCTTAGGCAAAGCTGCATGCACAAGTGTTCGACAGGTCACATGCTAACGTAGTGGAGGGGATTTCATGTAGTGTATGCCGAACATCTATGCGTACAGGGTTGTGTAACAATCCGCGACAAATGTCCCATACAACTGTATATAACTGCACATAACTGCATTTACCACCATATGTTAATTAGCAACAAGTGATATTTTCTGCTCTCTACCTGCCCACGAACTCGCAGTGCTTATGAAGTGTTTCGCACTACTCATATTAATTCTTAAAATTTTTAGTTATATCTGGATGAATCAACATTGTAAAATGTGCAATTAAAAAGAGAAACAATGCTACAGAAAAATATTTTATCATATCGAATCGTGTCGTTGAAGCGAGTGTGACTTGATATTTTTGCCTTTCACTCGCGCTGTCCTGTACAGTCCCTTATAAAATACTTTCCAGTGTCCAAATATGAAAATGATTTCGGAGATTTGTTTTGACAGTTTGAAAAAATTCGAGAAAATTCATCTTTGTGCACGGGTTATCAACGTAAATATTTTTGAAAGTGTATGATAAAAATTGCACGACTCGTAAAGAAATCAATTCTCAACAAAACCACCAGGACATAAAATGTTCCCATTGCTATTCTCTGTTTTCTTCCGCCCGATCTGGAACATTTTGTGTATAACGACGTTATTTTTGCTATCATTCTGAACGTTGACCAATGTTCAGTGGAACAGAGAAAATTATTTTCAATCCGAGGTCACACATTTCTTGAAATATTAAGAAGAAAATTTTGAAATAAAATTAATGCCAACAACGTATTCACTGAATATTGCCAATAAATTTGTTCTAATATTCTTAGTTAGGCCCTCATAAATATTTTTACTCATTACTCTTAAATTTCTTAAAACGGCATCCAAATATATTGCCGTTCTTGCCATTTCCGTAACCCTGCTTATAACGACACAATATAAACGTGTGAAAAACAAAGAACTCCCGCGGTGCAGCGTTCGATTAGACCTAAGGTCAAAACAGACGTGACATTAATCATATGTCAAAACGAAACCTACCAACGACAAATGGCTCAGCACGTTCTTGATATTTATTGACACGAATTACTACAACTATTCTGTAGTTTTCATACACGGCAATACCAACGAAACCGGAAAAGAAGCCATAGTTTGCCTTCCTGTTCAAACTATTTACTACCAGCTTAAGAAATATACCAGCTTTAAAACTGCAAAGTCCAACGTTTAATGTCAGCATTTAAATCTATCCTCCAGCTTCACTCTCCTAATGTTATTCTACTTTGAAGCTCATTATCTTAAAGAACTGGAGCAGCAATACTAAACCCGAAATAAACACTGTTATTACGGAAGGATATTTTCAGATTAATAGAGCAGAAATAAATTTAATCCTAGTCGAATAAGTGGTTAGCCGGACGGACAGAATTTAAAAAATAAGATTGTTTCTCCATAAGGGAGCCCCAAAACATGTATTGACTATAAAGAACTATAGAAGAGTAATATGTGCTCCTATATCCAAATTTTGAGATTAAAAAATAATTATTGTTTGAGCGATTTAAAAAAAAGTGCAATTCAAAGTCATTTATGTGAAAAAATTCTGAGTTTTCAAGAAACTTCATCAAAAAACATTTGAAACACTTATACACTTAAAAGCAGTAATGAATAAAAACGCCCGTAATGAAAAAATGATCGACTGAGAGATGCACAAAAATTACGAATGGTGGCACGGGCAGACGATCGATAAATAGGCAGGCGGTTAGGGTAGACAGACGGGCGGACGTTTTAAGAAAAAAAAAAACTTTTTCAATAATTTGAAATCCCAAAACATATACTTTTGTTGAAATCTTAAAGTCTATTTTCCGCAGCTTTTCATGCCTTTCTGTACACTAAATATTTACTCTTAAGAACAATTCTAAAAACGCGCAAATTTTGCTAATTTTCACCGATAACTTTTGAGTTTTCCAGAAATTTCAAAAGAAATCTATTTAAGCACTTATTCACTTAAGTTCAATAATGTGTGAAGAATGCATGTCATTTAAATATTAACGAAGTGGGAGATGCATAAAACAATACATTTGTGTAATTTTTGCGAAATAAAAAATACATCGATTTGAAGTTAATATCAAGTTATTCAGGGTATTTAGAAACATCCGTACATTTTTACAGTCTCACTCTTAAGAAAAAACGTCTGAAAGAAAGTTATGCACGTTCCCGGAAAAAAGGCAAATTTTCGCAGAAAAACTCTAATTACAGGGCCCTGGTAAGGAAAAAGTGGATAAATCCCGTGCTAAATAAAGAAAAAGTCCTCTGACACGTGGTGTAGCCAGAATTATTTTCTTGTGGGTGAGAATACAAAAATGATATACGTAGTTACTAGAAGTTTACTCTACAAAGTGAAAGCCAATTAACCATTGTTAGTTATGCTAAAACGATGGGGATGTGTGATAATTAAGAAAGCTCATCAACAAGGGCACTTTTTTGTTAAGACAGTGAAAATATGGCGAAGACATTATTGTTTTCCTAGGAGAGAGAAAGTGATGAAATGTTTCCTAATGTGAGAAAACGTTATACGTAACTGTGTTGAATGCATTTACGTAGAACGCAAGAAAGGTAAAACAAGAGGGTGATTGCATCGATTGAAGAATGAGGAATTTCCTTTGAAGATATATCATGTGCGTATGTCATAATTGGTCCGCTTACATTCTGCTAAGTAGGGATATTCGTATATTTTGGTGGTTATTGATACTTTTAGTGAATTTATATGGATTTATCCGACAAAAGGAACTGGTGCTGTTGACGTTATTGAAAGGTTGAAGAAGCAAGCAGCAATTTTTAGAAATCCTCAACGGATTGTTACTAATAGTGACAGTGCATTTACTTCCAAATGCATGTAATGCATATTGTGTAAGAGAAGGCATTAGAAATGTGCTACAATTTTCTCAGAGGAAACGAACTAGCCGAACGCATGAATCGAGTCTTGATATCGATACTGACAAAAATGACATTAGGTAATAATGATTCTTGGTTTCGATTTGTAAATGATCTGCAACAGTTGACAAACTCGGTAGAGAATAGAGCAATTGGTATATCTTCGTTTGAATTACTTGTTGGAAAGAAAATGAAGTTGAAAGATTATCCAGAACTTCGCAGTTTAATTGAACAAGAATTTAAAGAATTGTACATAGAATAACAAAATAAATTAAGAGATGCAGCGAAGAAAATAATTCAGAAATTTCAATATGAGAAGAGAAAAACTTACAACCTTAGAAGGAAGCTGTGTTATATGATACAGGACAATTGATAACAATTAAAAGAACGCAAACTGGTACGAAGTTAATTACTAGTACTAACTTTTTGGGATCACAGAACTGTCAAATGATTACTAAATGACAGATACGTGGTTGAAAAGAAATCGTCTGTAGTTGAAGACCCTAACACCACGACTACATCAGCTGATAAATTAAAACCATGGTATACACATTATGAAGATGGCAACAATGAAGAAGATGGAAACAATTAAGAAGATTGCCACAATGATGATGACAATAATGAAGAAAATAGCAACAATAAAGAAAATGACAACAATGGAGAAGATGACGACCATGAACAGAATACCCATTAATTTTGACTTTATATTCTATTGTTTTTATGTTAATAATGTTTATGTTTGTCTAGAGAGATTATCGCTACTCCCCATGAGCATTCGATGGCGATCAAACCTCAAGTCGGCCGATTATGGGATTGCGTAAGATCTCACGCTTAAGTTGGCGGCCTGAGACAGTTGGCTGCCTGCGTCGAGCAAGCAGAGGGTTGCGACCGGCGGGGAGGAGATTTCAGGAAGACGCGCGGGCGGGCGGGCGGAGTAGAGTGGGCCGCCGGCCGTCATAAAGATCTGTATTGTGCGCATGATGTAAAAAGAGATATGACCAGCGGAAAAGAGATTTATGTATTTGTAGGGGCTTGTGGGGAGGGGAGGTGGGGTTGGCGATGGGGGGAAGGGATGTGCTTTGTACTGTATCAATCTAGTAATTAAATGTTATTGTTGAAACGTGTGTGTGTTTCATTGAAAGAATTTTCCGTCTAAGATGCCCTCCTACAAAAGTATTACATAATCATTACTAATGGCGAAAAAGTACGAGATGTTTTGGTACCTCTAGTTATATTGTCCACAGCGCATTCACAATTTCGCGAAAACTACTTATATCTTCAAAGCATGAGCCAGGTGACTTTTTTTAAACGTCTTAACCTATTATAAAAAATAATTTAAAGAAAATTTGGAACCTTTTTAGAATAAATATTATGAAGTGCCTTTATATTATTAAACATTAAGTGAAAACTACACATTTATATCCAAATATTATACATAACTTGTTTAGAAAACATTTTTTAGACAGGATTGCTCTTCTGCAACCTCTCTTGTGTGTGTGTGCAACCCCACACACTCTCTCAGCGCACTTCTGCACCGACCCGGCTCATGTAAGGTCAGCATTCACTGTTCGCCGCAAGGGCTTCTGTACAACACGCAGTGCGTACTACAAACAAGGGTGAACCATCCCCACGATGGCTTATTGCCCAATCTTTTAACTTGACCACAATAAAAAAAAAATGTAAATGAACAATCTCAACGGATAATGATAATAGAGGGAAAGACGAGAACAAAATATCTTGACTCAATTTAAATATTTTCAACCACAATATAACTGCACCCACGAGAATACACTTTCTAAATAAAACACACAAAGAAAGCAATGCACAAAAACAAACAAAAGTAATTGTACACAACAAAATGCGTACCCTTAAAAATACACAGTATGATATTGACAAGATGTGAAACATGTAAAGTCCCTAAGGATCCTTCGTATTGTTCGCTTATCTAAAATTATTTTAAGAAATATTATCTTCGAAGATTGCAAATTTTTTTCATAAGCAATATCGGGAAGTGCTGTGATATTGAGTGTGACTATTTCACGAATGCACTACAAAGTTTTACACTACAAATACAAATAATACGAGTATCTACCATAAATACTAAACTATACTATTCTTTCAATTTTCTACACTTTTACCATTACTTTAGAAACACAGAATATTTATGTCTTGTATTATAATGTAAGAAAGTCTTGAATTGCCGTCGTCATCTTCATAAATTCATTTCATATTCAAAATTAACAAATTGTTTGTCACCGGCAATGGTTACTCAGGGATCTGATCACTCGAGAGCCTCTGATCGGGAAGTCCTGGTGATCGAGCCCCGACAGTGGCAGGATTTTCGACACTACATTGTCTCCGCACGATCTTTCTTTCCTCTTCCTTGTCCTTCCTTACACACAATTACTCTCACATGCACCATACTTGTTGGGAGCTTAGAGCTTGTGCCGGCTGTTGCGCTATCACGCTGGTGGGAGAAAATCCTCGTATGTAGACGTAGGTAGCCGCAGGATTTCGCCAACCAGCGGAGAAAGATCACTACCACTTACCACGATAAAAACATACACTATACACATGGGACTAATGACCTTAGCAGCGCCCACGCGTTATCACAATTGAAGCAATCAAATCGATTATTCCAAATCCTGGCCGTTCTAATTTCAACGCAATCCACCGGCCAAATCTGAAGTGCGTATAGAAACTAGTGATGCTACTGAATGACACAAATTTTCCCGTATTAGTTTTCGGTTTGGCCTCGGCTAGCTATACAAACTTGCCACATACTCTCATTACGCTACCATCTATCGCCGCCAAAGTATCATTTTTGGAAAATTTCTTAATAATACAATGGAAATATTATTTTATAAATATAAAAGAACAGTAAAACCTTGCTATAAATGGCAATTTTCTTTGAAAACTTTGTATCCGTTTTTAAGAAAATGGCGTTTAAGGGCTACTGTAAATTCAAAATTTGGACCTCTTTTTCACAGAACATTTTCATTTCACGAGTTTTCATTAAACTACATTTAAAGTCATTTGAAGTGCTGTAACTCACACATACAATAGCGTTTACAAATTGCTGGAAATGTTCATATTACGGTGTAACAGATCTTTCAAAACAATTACATTTGTGTAATTTTTGAAAAAAAAAAAGAATAACCTGAAATGAACTTTACGTCATATTAAAGAGTGCAATTAACATTTTCCGTTCGGAATGTATGAGGACACATTTTGGAGCTGTTTTTGAGAAAATAGCATTTGAGCATTTCTGAAAATGCGAAACTTTGAGCTAGTATTCACAGAAAACGGTTGAGTTTTCGAGGAACTTTTTCTGATATTTAAAGTACATGTGCTTATAAATATAATAATGAGAACGAATTTCCCCTAATATAAGTATTAATGATGTGAGAGACAAGTAAAAAAATACATTTTTGTAATTTTTGAAAAAACAAAATAGTAGAGCATAATGGCGTTTATATCGTCTTATAGAGTGAAAATTACAACTATACTTACCAAAAGTTTAAAGCAAAAATTTTAAGCCGTTTATGAGAAAATCATGTTTTTGTTATTTTTTAGAATTGCAAGTATTGCACGCAAACTACTCAAAATTTTTGGCGAAAACTACTTAAATTATCAAAAAGAAATTACGTCACCTTAATAAAAGGACTAATAATGGACAACAAATTTAATTTGAAGGAAAAATCTCAATATTCAATTTTGTAGTTGTAGGAAGAAACCGAAAATAAAAATAATTTTAAAATTTTCGAAACTTCAGACATAACCGTAAAAACTGAAGCTATGTCACATTTATAAGCATATATTACTCTATTCTTTCGTGAAATTTAAAGAAAAAATTTGGAGCCGTTTTTGAGAAAATTTCCAAAATGTCCCGAGGGCTTCATGTAAAGTACCCCCAAGTTTTAAAGAATCGTTTAAAAAATCTCAAATTTTCGACTTGAGACAGATGGACAGGGGTTTTCTTCAATTTTGGAAAAATCCAAGGCATGGTTTCGGCGCAAGTGGTGTTCACAGACAGACGAACGTTTTACCCCAAAACGTATATTTCTGTCGTTATCTTGAAATCGATTTCCGCAGCATTACTTCAATTTCCATTTTCTATCTACATACTCCATATATGTGTACGTATACCAGTAAAAAAATAAAACTTTTATTCATCTTTACAAACACATGTAAAGAATTTACAAAAATGAATTATGACAAATGTTCAGGGCTGCCTTGCACATTTTGGATTGCAGTGAACTGTCTGTTTTGTTGTTTTTTTTTGCAACTCAGTCCTGAAGCTCTTTGATGGCTTTTGAGTTGTTCACGGATGCGGATGCAGTGGTTTCAATAAGAAATAAATGGATTGCCCAATGACAAGTTTATTCCCTTTGACGTGTGATCACTACCACAATACAAATACACAGTTCAGATGATTCTCTCACATTTGAACACTTGAATATGCGTGATAAGCTGTAAGCTTTACACAGTTCAATCAGCTCGCGATTCACAAATCAACATATTGATGTACGCGAGATTGCATTAATGTTCGACGTGAACATTAAACAAGTTTGAAGCTGAACGCTTCATTGAAAGAGATTTTACGTGGAAAAAACGTATATCTCCTCACGGAGCTCAAGGCAGCAGACACGCGTGTGATCACACAATGTATTCAACTCGCACTAACTTTCAGTCGCACCGACAAACTTCTCTGCGCATAGAGTGCGTGGAGGGGGTAATTGAATTGACGAATAAGAAATGCATCTTTAAATTGTTCTAGAACAATTCGGTTTTTAGGGACCGTTCCATGATCAGCCATGCAAAGATTTCTGAGAAGCGCTGTGACGCGGCCGCTCTCGCAAGCACACACACGTGCCGCTTTAAGGGGCAAGCGATGCGTACGTGGCGGGCGCGCCTCCTGCCTGGATCTATAACGAGCCCAGACCGAGCAGCGAATTCTGTCCACACGAAGATTATGAAATTAAATGTTTTTTGTAATGTTTTACTTTGCATAAATTCTGAATTGCATGTGCACATGAACATACATCTTGGAAAAAGGAAGGTTTTCTACCAAGAAATGAGAGGGCACTACATTCATTAGGCTATTATTAAAGTTCAGTCGGTATGTAAGCATATATGTGCAACATAAGGCCTTTCAGGTAGGGAATGAGATTGATGTGAGAATAACACTGTTGTCCAAATATATTAATATATATAATTTGAAAATTGCATATATTTCATACAGAATTACGCGAAAAGTACACAAGTTTTCGAAAAATTCTTCACGTTACTTCAACATATATCTGTTAGGAACATATTTTATTAAAGGAAAAATATCTACCTTTATTATTTTAGTTATAGGAAGAAGCCGAAAAAATTTTGAAATTTGGTAATTTTCTAAAAATTAGAGTTTTTAACGAAAATGCGATCTGCACCTTTCTCTTTAACGTCCATTACACTATCCAACAACAACTTTTAATTAAAAATGATGGACACTTAAAATTTTGAAAATATATCAGGGGCTTCATGTAAAGTAACTCCCAAAATTAAAAACTCGATTTCAAATTCAAGGGGCCGCGACATCATCCAGATCAATTAGGTAATATCAATTTTGGAAAACATCGGCTGAACGGCATAGCCGCTAGTTACGTTCAAAGACAGACAGATGGATTGACTGCCACACACACGTTTTGCCGTCAATCAACTTTTGAGTATCAAGGACCCCAAAAACATGGATTCTGGCTTCACCGTGTGATATAAGATTTATTCTAAATATAGCAACTGGATTTATCCACATTTTCGTTGCCATAGCTGTGTAAGATTAGTTTTTCTGTTGAAAATTCTCTGTTTTTTGGGCAGTATTTCATAGCTTTCTCTTCTTAAGAAGTACCTTCTTAAGGGCGTGAATCTACACCACGGTGGAAGAGTGCCAAACGGCTTAGGCCACCAACATCTCGTTGCTATGTAGTGCGGGCGTCCACCTCCGCGCATTTGGTCCTGAGGAAGGTCGCAGAAGGGCGGCCGAAACACCTGTACCTAGGACGCGGTGTCTGCCGAACGGTCAAGTAGTTACTACGCACTCGTTAGTTTTCTCAACACGAGGCCGCTTCCACAACTTCTAAACATTATCACTAACATCCATCCCAACTTCTAAACTTTACTATAAGGTTTTTGTAACTTTACGTTTATTGTAACTTTAGGTTTGTTGCAACGTTTATTGTAATTTGGTACGTTTTTTGCAACTTGATATTTCAGTTAATCTAACTCATTATAGGTATTCCTCATTACCTGCTTTATCTGGAGTGATAACTTTCACATACGATTCTTCGGCAGAGCGTGCTGTAACGTATTTTCAGTTTTTCACGAGCATGGCAATATTATCAATCGTAGGCACGTCGCAAAAGAACTTCTATAGAAAATAGCTTCTAATAAATAGCTCTAAAATAAAATTCATCACGTTTGTCAGATGTCATAATTAGAGCAAAACAAGTAACAGTTTAAATTCCGAAATTATTCCGAGAGTTAACTCGTGCAAGTACCTAGGAATCCACTTCGATAGTAAATTAAGCTGGAAAAATCTTATAGACTTTGTTGTAGGAAAAGCATGGCGATCTCTGCACTTTGGAATGCGCGTATTAAAGAAGGGTACCAAAAACGCAAAGGAAATGGCTTATTTGTCGCTTGATCGTTCGCTAATGGAATATCGAACAATTTTTGGGATCCTCACCCGTATGCGAGGTAAAAATTTGAAAAGGATTCAGCGTAGGGCAGCTAAATTTACTTTCCGAAATTAGAAAATAACAGGGTGGGATTCACTCGAAAACAGGCAATTAGTAGGAAAACTCTGTGCTTTGTATAAATCTTATAGCGGTCATCCAGTTTTAAAATAAATTAATCGGCGGCTAAGTAATGCTACATAAACCGGTAAAGGCGATCACAGGCCCAAAATAAATTTAAGACCGCAGAGAATGGATGTCGGGAAACTTTCTTTCATAAATCGAACGATAACGGAATGGAATAATTGCCTGCCTTCGAACCCTTTCCTCGAAGGTTTAAACTCTGGAAATTAATCTAGTGTATTACGAAGTAATTGGAGGACTTAACTAAGAGTAGTTATTTATATATCGATCCATAAGTATTATATTTGTTTTAATTTTTTTGTTATTTAAAGTCGCATCAACATCTAGGTCATAAGCGACCACTAATGGATTAAACGTTATGGAGATTGTGACGATGATATAATATGGTGATGATAGGGAGTAAAGGAACGAACACAAATACGATCATGTCCTAGGCGGGACTCGCAACCACGATCCTTCAGTTCGAGATCGCTACGGCACTACTGTCTTCAAGATCTCGGTCGTCCGGATGATACTTGTTGTATTGTGAAGTGAGGTGCCGTGTAGTGCAGATCAGTAAAATAGTGAAGGAAGTGATTTAAGGGTCATAGTGAAGTGAAGGGCACTGCAGTGTCAGTGCAGTGTGGTCTTAGTTGTACAAACATTCAGTGAGAGGATACATTATATACTGACTTGACCTTTGTGTAATGATTCTCCTGAATTTATTATTTCAATTTTCACATTTCACCCGACTGTTACCTGAAGGTTATCTCAAGATCGCTACGCCATGATAAAAATTCATATATGTGTATGAATGCATTATATTTGTGTGAATCTGATAGGCCGTCTATACAGATACTCGGTGGCAAAATATCTACGTAAAGTAATTCGTTTCCTAGGATTGGGAACTCTTTTTATTTTTTACTCATAAACAATAATACTTACTTCAGTTATCAATATGTCATTAATATTAAGCTCTGAAACGTATAAATTCATACAAATCTCTCATTTGAAAACAACAATATAACAATTTGCGCACTATCTTTCTTTCGATAATTCTCTTATTCTCATTATCTAATACTCGCTATAACGCGCACGTAATTATATTTCCTATCTAATTGTTCTATTACTACCATAACATATTGCCTTTACAAACTCACAATTCAGTCTTCCCGGAACCAAATCGCTTTCCCTTTTATGTATGACTCCCATCGTGTCAGAACATCGTCTGCTCGGTTTTTTCATCTCGCGCGCGCTTCATCTGTCTCTCATCTCATACGATCTCATGCCTGATTGATCACACACATTTAACATAGTATTCGTTTATTCTTTGCTTCCCTGCTCATACGGACTTTTTAATTTATTTTCTGCCGCACGGTACTTGCTCTCGTGTCCTTTCTCTGCATTATTTAATAACATATTATGTATGTTCCCCACTATCAATTCTGTTGTCCTTTCCTTGTATTATTTCCAAAATAAAGCTCACCTAGGTTTCTTTTCTATACCCCCATTGTTGTTGTCGTCCATATTTATAATTACGTCAGTTTATTATTCCCATTTAATTATCTTTGTGATAACCCATCACAATAGAAATATTCTACCTGTTCAAAATATTCAGAAAACCTACTCATACAAATTTAACTATCCTTTCTCAGTCCAATCACATTCATCATCATAAATTTGCTTTCTTCCACTCTTGAATCAACAGACTATACCAGGTTTCTATGTAAGATATAGGTTTTAATAATGAAGTCAATACCATTCTAACCATTGCGTTAAATAATGTTTATTCTCTATTAAAAAATTCTCTATCCAACCTTATCTGCCAAAAAGGAGTAAAAATTATTTTGAATCAAGTTTTTCCTAAACATTGCTCTGTAGAACATAATAAATGTATTTGCACCCCCACATAGACCCAGCACCTAGACATATAAGCCAATGATTTACAAAACACTATATTTCAGTATCTTGCAAAACTTTAAACTCCGTGTAATCTTTATTGCCTAGTTCCAAATTAATTATCGGCCCATTCAAAGAAGTGGCATTTATCACATTAATTGTAATAACTGTGATTATACCTATGCAGGCTAAACAGACAGAAATTTTTCACTTCGAATTAATGATCATATTAGATGTTGGAAGCAAATATAAACACTTAACCTTTCTTTTGGCTATATTTATAATTTTAAAATCCTTCACTTAGGCCACAAAGGCAAAGAAATTAACATTTTGGAGAACTAGGAAATTTTAAAACTTTTAAAAAATATTTTTTTTATATCCTGAATGAACATTCTTTAATTAAAAACAGTCCCATTTCAAATCTGTTTATTGACTATCCACTACTATTTCTCTTGACCCTAATTGTTCGGCAAAATTCTTCACTTAGTCAACTAGTTTAGAATATGAACCTTTTGTAATTCTTTTAAAATTAAAATTGTAGAACCTATTAAAGTCCTAGTTTCTTGCCCTGAATTAACACTCCTAATGAAAATCAGTCCATTTTAATATTTTTCTAAATACCACCTTCTACTTTCCTAGTCCTTCCTTTCTCATTCTTTCAAAGGCTTTCTCTTCTCTCCATTCCACAACATGGCTACCACCTAGCCCTTCCTAGCTAGTTCTGTTGTTTTTATATTTTACACATATATTGTGCTATGTTGTAAATGTTTGCAGGTGATCCACTTTTCTTGAGAATTAAGTCAATTTTAATTTTTTAATTTTATTTATTATTTATTTTGTTTTATTTGTCAATTGTATCTCATAATTTTTCTGTATTTCTTTTTGCTCCCTTCATCTGATTTCTAATTATTCCTTCTTCTTGTTAGAGGCGCACTTAAAATGAGAAACATGTTTGCCTGAAAGTTAGCTTTGGGAATGTTATATATATTATATTATAATATAATTATATATATGTGATATAATATAATGTAATATAATTATATTATATATTAAATATTATACTATACATTGTATTGTAAATATTAAAGCTGTGTTTGTTGGGTAAGATTATTTCCAATCTCACATTATGGAATACTGCAAGATATCTGCTACCATCACGGAATTTGGATTGTAATTTTTATTATTTATAGTTCACGTTTTAAAATAGTAGTGATACAAAATGACACAGACTTTTCCGTATTAGTTTTCTATTTCTTTTGGTCTCGGCTAGCTACTCGGACATAAATGTAGTCGAGGAAAAATTTTAAAGAAAAAAAATAGAAAGGTTTTTATTTATTTAAATGACTACATTAACTTCGAGGAGAAATTACGCGAAAGCAACTCCTTTCTCTAACAATTGAACGTAATCTTTTTAAATATAGGATTTTTAGAATACCTTCATTTCAGACAAAACTCTATTTTCAATCTTGAAATTTTTGCAATTTTAGTACAGTTCGCTGAAAATGGGACTAATATTATTTTTTTGAACAACCATTGATAATACGAGGTAAATTTTAAACAGAAAATGTAAAGCCATTTTTTGAGAAAAGAAACATTATCTATATTTTAAGCAAAGTTACATGGTTTGTTTAAAGTATTCGAAAAATTGCTGTTAACTTTATTTCAAGACCTATTTTTGAACAACAAATTTCATTAAGGAAAAAATCTCTATTTTCAATACTGTTGCTGTTGGAAGACAACGAATAAATTTTGAACTTTTGCAGTTTTCGGAAAATCGGAGATTTGTAATAAAAATGAGACCTGTGCAATTATTTTAAAGTTGGAGACATTTTTGAAAAAATAATAAAATATATGGAATATTTGTGTATAGTACTACCCAAAACCAAATTATTTGTTTCAAATTCTCAGTGTCTTGGGTTCGTTAAGATTGATTAGAGAATATCAATTTTTGAAAACATTGTTTGAAGGGTTTTGGGGATAGTGTTGACCAGACGGACAGACCAACAAACGAGACAGGTTTTTCCGTAAATCAATTTTCCAGTATCAAGGACTCATGAAATGTCGATTCAGATCACTTAAGGTGTTAGGGAAAGTAATTTCGTACTTGTAGGAACAAAATTTATCAACTTTTTCAACACCCGTGACGGACAATGTTTCTGTAGAAAAATCGTCATTTTCCACCGCACGTTTATAATTATTTCTCTTTTTACGTATGTAGTGGGCCGAGAAAGTAAAATAATTCTCTCCTGAATTTCAGTTTTCAAGAATTTGAAAAATTGAACGAAAGTTGGACCAGAGCCATTTTATCTATCTCTTCCTCTCGCTCTGCCTCTCTCTCCCTCTTCCTTACCCACTGTTTCAACGTGTTTTATTTTCATAAGCAGCTCAAAGCATGTTTCAAAAACAGTTTTATATTTAACGGATTGTAACATTTACCTATCCGTGGTTCACACACACCAAAGCTACATTCAAATCGCGCGGGCAGTACCCTTTGCAAGAGGTTGGAAATCCCTATTTATGTATATTCTTAGATAATTGAATTGTAGTGTCCGTGCCGACCTACGCGGTAGGGAGCAACGGAAGGTGAGAGAAGAAAGTCGAAAAAAGTGTGCTATTGGGGAGTGATGGTGAGCGTGGTGCCAGAACAATGAAGAGAAACAGACACTGAAGCTATTGCGCCTAGGTTTACGGGAGTTCCATTTCTTACACTACATTGCCGTGTAAGAACCCGGATCTGCGCGGAGACGTATATTCGGCGACACCTGCCCGCTGACCGTCGCAAACTTTGCGCCGTTGTGTGAGAGCAAGACCCCCAAAAGAGGTCGGTAATAATCGCCTTTCCTATTTTTTTCTCCTTATCTTTCGCCACGAGCTTGCCATGACTGCCAGAAGCATCAAGTTCACTAAGACGTAGGAGGCTCTTGACAGTATTCCCTTAGAGCGAAAAGTCACCCCTTTAACGAGTATGTGCAGTGGTTGCGTGTCATGACTTCCTCCTGTGTAAATAGCGGTCATTAGACCCTGCATAAATAAGAAGTAAATGCAGAGAGCAACAAGCTCCCTTTTAAGTGTAATGAGTGCTCAGAAAGTACATGTAACTTGAACTTGAACTACAAACTGTGCTTGATGCTCGCTTTATATTGTTTGTCAAAGTGTTAAAAATTGTATCATTGTGTTTGAATTTGTTAATTTGTCAATTTTTTCATGAGAGAAGAGGCACTTTGCTAGATTTTGTTATTGTACAAAGGATAATTTTTGTTTTGTTGTTTAAGAGTATATGTATTTGGGTTTGAGATTTTCTTGATGCATACTAATTCCTTTGCTAAGACGAAAAAAAGATATCCGCGGTCCTGTATATTAAAACAAGTATTTTTGCTGTTGATTATGAACAGGTCACAATTGTGAACGTCTAACATGTAAAAGTAAAGTAAATAAAGTTAGAAACGGTTTCAAAATGAGCTTGTAGCTGTCTGCAGCACGGAGGTCTACAAAATGTGTGTCGAAATATTGGAGTTAGCATTTTACCCTATTTTCTGCAAATAATAATATTTCACATTATTTAAATATTCAAATTTTTAGAAAACAGTCCCCGATAGCCAAATTCTGTTTTCAAAATAATATTTACTACTGTGAATTTACGTAGAATTATGCACTTTTAACTTGGATATGTCAGCCTAGAAGATCCGAATAATAGTTTTCCATTTTAATTTATTAAATGTTAAGAAGCCCTTTATTTATATTTTCCTCCTAATATTTTTCCCATGGCTCCTTCCCATTAAGTCAACCAAGAACCTACTCTACCGAGATGAGATTTCCGTCTCCTTGGGAAGTGAAATTCCTTTAGCTTAGTATCTTCGCAAGCCGTAATCCAGTGAAGTTAAAAACTTGTCCGCGCCCGCACTTCGAAGCTGTCCAGAGAGCGATCAGGTGGAGGGAAATGGTGAAATTTTGCAACCGCGATTCGCGGCCAGTGAAGCACATCGTTTCGAGGTCATGAGCGGTGCTTGCTGTGAGCCGGCACGACTCCCGGGGCCACATAACCATCGACGAGCGGTAAACCGTCTCATAACCATTTCCACCCCGAATTGTACCTTTCTATTCTTAAGCACGTTTCATGGCATTGCTTCTACCGCAAAACACGAGATTTTAGAGCGAATAAATTATGAAACTAGAGGAAAGGCAGTGCATGTACAAGTACACAATACAATGCGTAGTTTGTCGTGTGTGCACTCACACAATGAGATATTTTATTACAATGAATAAACATAATTTTTGTACATCGTAACCAATGATTTGACATTACTCTCTTTGACTTTTATGGGTTCATAAGATCTCCAATTATTCAAAGCTAACATTATCGTACGTAATATTAATATTTTTATCAATTTTTAAAATACAAATTTTATATCAACTTCATATGCTATTGACAATATTTTGAAATATCATTTTCATTCTGTTAATTACTATTTATCTTTACTCTTTTGTTATATTATTTTCTTCCCTACACAATAGTTCAGAGAGGAAGAGAACTGGTATCAACTCAACAATATGACCTAGAATCAGTCGTATTTTTTTGTGTTTAAAATTTTCTTCTCTAACGTCACACCCAAGTCAGAATTAAATTCTATTAATGCTATTCTAAATACATTAAAGATTGATACAGGTAAAAAGGAGATACATGCATTTTTGTTTCTAAAAATCGATTTGTATATTTGAATGGATGTTTCACGCATAACTCTGTTAGATTAGAAGCTTTTGAGCTGATACTTGGTCAATCCATCAGCAGTAAGGTTCTTGTGAATCCTCAGGTCCTACGTAGCATTATTTACAGGGCTTAAAACCATTTACTTGATTTTTCTTTTGTCACATATAATAAAATTATATATTATCTAATAATTAATATATATATGCTATATAATATATTATGTTGTTTGATTTTCATTCAAAACTCTGACATCTAAAAATTCCAAATATATTTTTTTAAACTCTAAGATATTTTGTTTATAAAGAAGTTTAAATTTTTCCAGTAACTTAATTTCGTCATTTTTGCTTTAAATGAAAGTAGTGGGTCCTAGATATTTGACCGCTTTCTTTTTTGAACATGTTTATAATATAAACACTAAACCTTAATAATATCATAAAATTCATAGATTGAGCGCATATTTCCCACCATTTGTTCATTATTTCATTAAGAGAATTGTAATCGATTTATTGAAAAGATTCTACATTTTCTCTTTGAGAAATCATGCATGTGTAATGTTATTGTTAGAGAAGCAAATAAGGCTAGTTTCCTTGTTTTCAGAGTGTTTTAAAATACAAAGATTATTATTAAAGTGTGTGTAAATGTAATTTAGATCTGACGTGCTCTTTCAGAAAAAAATTCAGTGAATATTATAATGATTTCGTTTCGAAAGTAAGAAGAAAGACGTTTCTTTACCATATTTCCTTACCCCAGGTCCTTCCTTACCATGTTCCAAGCAATTTTTCATCACTATTACTTCTTTTGGCTTAGACTCTTTCTGCATAAATTCATTAAATTGTAGATCTTTAAATGAGATCATGCACTTTTTGAAACATCTGAGTATTTATGAGTAAGACCCCTAAGTGGAGGAAAAGTTGCGGTATGCCGTTCATTTCCACTGGTTTTAATAGAGGATTGTTGCAACGGAAGCTGATGACTCTAGATGAAAATACCACTACTTTTTATGCTACCAGTAGTGGCAGCTGCCAGAAATTAATTTTTTGGAAAGGGAAACGACCCTTTTCCCAACTTACCTGCATATACTTCTGTGTATTGCCATTTATTCGTGTTTGAAAAAGAAATGTAGATCGAAAATTCGTGTCGGTTTTTCACAAAAAGGATACCAAGATTTGTTTAAACAAGAGGTCTGCAACAGCAAAAATGCTATTAAACAACTACACAAAAGGGTTTCCCGAAAGGTAAAAAGCACACTGCTTTCGAACAACAAATAAAATATTACTTCAGACAAAATCAATACTTTTTAAAATTTTTCATGAGCCGCGTATATTTAACAAAACTATACACATATCTCTCATGCTGGAAGGCTCCGTAGTTTAATTTAAATTTCTTCTCGCATTGTAAATGAGTGTCTAATATTTATTGCTTTCTCGTATATAGTGTCCAGAAGCTCACGTTATAAAAAAAAATACCCCAGATACTGTGTTGAGGTAAATCGCTTGCCACGCACTAGGGTATTTTAACAGAATCGAGTGTTTCATGAGTATTATTCTTTTAAATTATTAAATCTACTACAATTATTTTTTGCTCTTTGTTGTAACCACGGTTTACAGAGGCAAATACACATGTAATACTGCGCAAAAAAACGGCAATTATCTGTAGAAAAACTCATATTGTAGGTCCCTGGTAACGAAAAAGTGGATAAACAGTAAAATAGTGAAATAATGACATATGCCCTGTAAGACGATTAAAAAAATAGTGTGCTAATATAATGTTTGTGCAAAGGAGGAAATAGAACGAAAAAACGAATGCTTCATACACATTAGTCTGGTTCTTTGTTCCCATAGAGAATTCTATCGTGAGGTAGACAGACATTTGAACCTGTCGCTGTCGCACACTGATCAGTTAAAAAAGAAAAAGACACACATTAAATGTACGTATCTGCTACCCGGAACGCAACAAAAACATGAAGAAAAACATAAATTTTCCAACCCGTCGCCAATTACGTCCAGAAATAATTTCACGAATTATTTTAAGACTTCAGGAGGGAGGCATATGTTTATCTCGCCTACGGAACAGGAAAACAAATGCCATAATACACATTTATCGGTGAGAACTCTACGCGAGGTACTGGATGTCACTGTCGCAAGGTCGAGAGAGAATAAGTAATAGAATCACGTTGCATATTGTAGCAAAAACAGTCCCAATCAAAATACATTCCCAACGGAAGCAGGAAGTTCGTCACATTAGCGCACAGGATTATTCCTACGCAATAGCAAGTAAATTGCTCGGTTGTTTCAAGGAAATAATTATAAACGTTGTCATTGCCAACAATAGTATTTATTATAAGAGCAGCTTTCGATGGCTTAGCCATCATCATCAGTTGTCTGCTGAATGGGTAGAATATGAATAATAAATACTATTGTTGGCAATGACGTTTATAATTATTTCATGAAAAATGCCAACGATAACGCACCACAACACCTATATGTTTCAAGGAAACTCATTACACACCCACCGTTTTCCAAAATATTTTTAATTGAAGTAAACTTCAAGGGGAGCAATTACATATGACGGGAGAAAATCTACAAGTTAATTCGTGAACAACCATGTGTCGGGTCATCTAAGGAGGCTATCGTTTGCTAAATATGCCCAAATCTGCCCAAAATGAAACTCGCGAAAGCATCAGTTCGAGCTTGAAGCTCGGAAATAAGCAATGAACTCAATATTTACTTCGAGGGCTGCAACATTGACACAATTCAAAGTAGTGGTGCTAAATCAGCACGTACTTTATCGCCCGTATTTTTACACAAAATTACGCGAACAGCACTGAAATTTTTGAAACACTTGGTGCTGTTAAAATATCTCGCGGCAAGCAATTTACCTCACTCGACAGTTTCATCAAAAAAGGAAAGAAACGATGCTACACCCAGCCCCGTTGTCCGACGCCGCACAGGTGTCGTGTGGCGGACGCAGGTTTGAATTTCGCCTGGAAGTAACTTTTAAACTCGATGTTATCAGAGACAAAATTGTTTCGGAGAAACTGGAACTGGCATTCTTCATCAGCACCAATATAGAATCTGGGGTATTTTGTTGTAACGGGAGCTCCTGGACACCTTGTATACGGAGTAATATATGTTGTATAGGGAAAGTTATGTAATGCTACGGAAAATCAATTTCCAGATTTCAACGAAAATCACATTTGGGGTCCTCTGATACCAAAAATGTTGTTTAAGGGATAGTGCTAAATGCAATGTATGCGATAACATAAACGCCATATTGATCTATCCTTTCTTTTTCAAAAATTACGAGGATTTAATTTTTGTCTTTCTCTCACATCGATAATATTTAGAGTAGCGGCAATTTGTACACGTATTGTACTTATGACATGTGCTTTAAATATTGTAATACAAAGTTTCTGAAAAACTCAACAGTTCTTTATGAAAACTCGCTGAAAATTTCGCATTTTCAGAAGCGCTCAACGCCATTCTCCCAAAAAAAGCTTCAATTTTTTTCTTTCTTCAAATTTTGTTACAGATTATGCTAACTGCACTCTTTAATATGACATTAAGTTCATTTTGGTGTATCTTTTTGTTTTTTCAAAAATTATACAAATATTTTTTTTCAAAGATCTCTCACGCTGTTAATATGCACAATTTCAGCTATATAAACTAAGTTGTATTGCTCAGTTGTAAAAGTGCTTCAAATGACTTTTAATGCAGTTTTTTGAAAATTCAAATATTTTCTGTGAAAAAGTGCTTCAAATTTTCAATTTTCAGTAGCGTTTAAACACCATTTTCGTAATAAACGTTTTAAATTTTTCAAATAAAATTGCCAATTAGGACGATATTTTACTGTTCTTTAATATTTTTAAAATTATATTTCCGTTCTACTATGAGGACACCCAAAACTTCAGGAAATTGAAAAACGTTTACTTTGGGCAGCGATAGATGATGGAAGCTAGCAAGAGTATGTGGCAAGTCCGTACAACTAGCCGTGACCAAAGGAAATAGAAATCTAAGACGGTAGAGAGTAATCTAAGAGAATCATAGACGGAAAGTCTGTGACATTCTGTAGCACCACTAGGTTGCAGGGCTACTAGCCAGTCAACAGACGATTTTTATTTATGTTCCGATGGAACGCGTGTTCGACCATACACTACACACCAACACACTTGCATTCTCCTCTGATCGGGGGTCCGCAGAACGCGCGGCTCTCAGTGACGACACATACAGGAGAAGCAAGGAACAAACATTGTTTTTGTTATTTAAGGTCGCATCAACTTCTAGGTCATTAGCGACCACTAATGCGTGTAACGGTATGGTTACTATGAGGATGACACGATATGATGATGATAGAACGAACACAATACAACCATGGCCCCGAGGCGGGACTCCAACCCGCGATCCTTCGGACCGAGATCGCTATAGCACTACTGCCTTGGCGATCTCGGCCATCCGAACCGGCTACAAATAAGGCTACAAACAACCGCCAAACTTCGGGCCGAAGCGCTGATTCGGTACTCGCTTCTAGCGACTCCGGCCACCCAGGTCACCATTGTTTCATTAAATGATGTTAATTAAAATCATCTCTAATTATCTAGCACAGAAATTAGTCCCCCTACGAGGTAAGTGATTCGAGATTCCATTATTCGAAGTTATCTTATAATGCGTTTCGTCGTAAGACTATATTAAATTGACAGTAATCTCCAACAATTTTGTGCCTTTTAATGGCGTACAAAATCGTTTGAGGTGACCGCTTCTTAGAGTCAAAATACGAATTGACACGGGCTTCTGGTTGCTTAGGCAGATGACCGCTGAAAAAGGAATATTTGAATTGTCTTATAGGAAATATGAATAGGAATTTTCCGAAAAAACATGATTTATTCAGGTGGCCGTGAAATATATGCCGTTTGAGCAAGCATCTCACGATTTTGAATGAACGTTTGCATCTTCAATCAACTTTTACTTTCCCGTATACGTACGTATAAACGAAGTAATAATATACGTAGAATAAAGAAAGTTATAAAATGCTGCGGAATATGGATTTCGAGGTTTCAAAGAAAATACTGGTTTCGGGGGTCTCCTAAAGGTTTTTTTTTTCAAAACTTCCCTCCGTCTGTCTATAGTATGTCCGTCCATCTGTCTACTAGCGCCTAAACCATGCGAAGGATTTTTTTCCAAACTGAAGAAACCATTGTCCATCCGGCGTGAGTCAAAGCTTTGAGCTTTTGGAAAACATTCTTTAAAATTTGGGAGTACTTTACATGAATTCCCTGGAGCATTTTTCTAAAACGGATCCAATTTTTTTTCAAAATTCTTGTTTTAACGTAGTATAATACACTTGCAAATGTGGCATAGGTGCGGTTTTCGCGGTAAATTCTGAATATTCGAAAATTGCATTAGTTTGAATATTTTTCGGTTTCTTCCTACAACAAAACTGATTATAAGAGAGTTTTCCTTCATATAAAATTTGTTCTCTATACTAAGTTCTTTAATTAAAATCAGTACACTTTTTTGAAAATTTTAATAGTTTTAGAGCAGTATTTATCACGAAGGCGAGCCTTAGTAATAATCGAGTGAGGAATTTGTACCTATATTACTAATTTCGTATGCGTACAGAAATTGAGAGAAAACTAAGCAACATATAGGCATATGAGAGCGCTTGATGTAAACACAGGATCTTGGGAGAATCCACAATCAATAAAACAGTTTCGATTTCACTAAAAAAAAGACGAAATGTCGTTTATGAATCTGCGCGGCGATTGACTAGGCGGCTGTGTCTGGCGGGTTGTCTCACATTTCCCACATTACAATTAACAAGCCTTGTATATTACTGATTTCGAATGCGCGCAGAAATTGGGATAAAACTAAATTGCCCATGGTTATTGGAGGGTTGTCAATGATTTTGTTAGATACGCAGGATCTTGGGAAAATTCCAAATAAAAAACACTCAATTTTGACTGAAAAATATAAATAATTGTTTTATTCTGCCTTTAATACTGCGCGCCCAGGCTGAATAAACATTTTAGCGCAACACTACACACTACTAGCGAAAAGCACGGGATGTCATGGGAAATGAGTCGAAATTAAGCATTATCTTTCATCTATATTTTGTCAGTCAAAATAATATGAGTAGATACGGCCTACTGGGATAAAATCACAGGTAGACAATATTGTGATGTCATGGAGATGGTCGACTTAAGAAGATGGAAGGAAACGAAAAGCAGAGAGAAAATGAAAGTTCTAGAATGAGGACGTAAATGATAATTAGGTTTTCAGTCAGAGAGGCGCAACTGAGGGGAGAATTTGTACGTAAGAAAGGCAATGTGATATTGGCGGTGCTTTTGATTGAGGGCAACACGAGTATTAGAAAAGAAAATGGATTAGAATATTTGGGAGAGTCAATATAGTGAAGTGAACATATGAAGAGCGTTCATGCAAATAATACGTCCATCAAATTAGAGTTTTTAGAAACAGCGAAAACTGATGGTTGAGAAGTTATCGTCTTTTCACATTATGTAATATGCTGTTCTGCTTACCAGTATTATCCCAATATTCTACTTATGCTGCTATCAAATAAGTTATTTATAAATATGATGATATTTGAGGTTAAATGTTGACATGTTTGCTTTTGCTTTGAAAATTTCGATGTGTTTGCTTGTACCCAAAGCATCAGCGAACATGTTTGATTTTTCTAGGGCTACTATTATCATCTTTTGATCTGGATAAGTTATTTTACTGCAGTTTGTGTGAAAATATTTTATTTTTCCAAACATGCAAAAACTATCATAATTTCTGTAGATAATGTAACCATTTTTTGTCCTCTAAAGAAATTACAAAGAATTATAAAGGAATTAAAATCTATTTGTGAAGCTATGATGATCTAAACAATCACAACTATACTTCAGTTCTTGGCTATTCTAGTTCTTACAGTTTGAGTTTCAACTATTTGTCCATCAAGAATAAAGGAATTCCTACGTTCATGCTCATACTACTCAAAGTTTTTTGTACTGTTGATAACCCAATCGTGTAGTAAATAAAACAGATCGATTTTGTGCAGACTTCACAGAGGTCATGAACAACGCGGCATGAACAGTCACGTGATCGTGAATCTTGGCATCGTATTGGTTAAAAGAACAGAATCTTTATTGCTTGCAACAACGCTCTAGACATAATGAACTCTGTCTTAACATCGTATATTTGCAAGTAAAATTATTAGGTATATACAATGAAGAACCAAAAAACTGGTTAATCTGCCTAATATCGTGTAGAACCTCCACGGGCACGTAGAAGTGCTCTAACACAACGTGGCATGGATTCGACTGATGTCTGAAGTAGTGCTGGAGGTAACTGACACCATGAATCCTCAAGTGCTGTCCATGAACTTGTAAGAGTACGAGAGGGTGGAGATCTCTTCTAAATATCACCTTGCAAGGCATCCAAGATTTGCTAAAAAATGTTCATGTCTGAGAAATGTCTTGGACAATGGAAGTGTTTCAATTCAGAAGAGTGTTCCTGTAGAAATTCTGGGCGTATGGGCTATTGTATTGTCCTGCTGCAGTCCGTCAAGGTGCACAATGGATATGAATGGGTGCAGGTGATCAGAGAAAGTGCTTACGTACGTGTCACTTGTCATCGCTTACCACGCAAAATAGCGTTTCAGCAAAATAGGTTAACTGAAGGTGATGCAAAGCTAGTAATAAGAAATGGTTTGCTTAGTGATTGTTGCATGTATGCTACAATTCAAGTTCTTCAAAATTATTCTCTTTAAGATAAATGAGAAGAGCACTCATGATTTTCAGTGACAAAATCTATTTATTACATCCTTAAGTGATAAATACTGATTAATAAATTAAACTACTTTGATGACTAAAATGAGAAAAATTGTCTTACAAAATGAAGATTTTTTAACATAATCCAATAGATCATAAAACTAAATATATACAATTTCTGTAGAAAATATTTATAATTTCCATTTGTTTAAATTACTGCTCGTATATCTTCATACTATAAAAAGTAGAGCATTTCCAATGAAATATCTGATTAAAATAACCTGATATTGTTAATTTTGTTTAAAACTTGTTGAAATATGATAGTAAGTATACTTATCTTCACTTGAAGACATAATAAATTGTTAATTATGCATAAAAACTTTTACAGAAAGAGGAAGTTCACATTTTGTTTCTGAAGCTGCTCAGTCACTGAAGATTTTTATTGCGATGAGGCTTAGCATTCTATTAAGTATCCGTCCACGGCGCATCGCCATTCTACGCCTAAGCGTCCACGAAGGCGCGTTTATCACCCTCTTTGCTCACTCCGCGCAACGCATTTACAATATAAGTGTAGCATCAATTATGCCGACTGGTTCACAAGTAGCCGCAGTAAACGTTTAGTACGAGAGACCGGCTACCCAAGGCGGCGACGGCGCCGGCGGCAGCGGCGGCAGCCGGCGTCCCACCAACCAGCGAGATGGCTCCAGTTTAAGGTCCCTCCTAAAACATACGTCTCGCGAACAGAGACAAAACACTGAGGAAATAAGAATAAAAGCCTTCGTCTCCAGTCGGCGCTCCTTCCTCCAAGGTGGGTCTGGACATCTTTCGCCAGGTTTTAAGTAGGTAATAAAAATTATGATAGTGGGAAGAGTAGTGCTCGTTTATATCCGCAGGTAAAGCTCCACCAAGGGAGTTATAGAGATGACGCGGCTTGTCTAACGTATATTTATGGTGTGTGCAATACGACCCTCGAGGAATGACAGGGAGAAGATATAAATTTTGCTTTGTTGGTACTTGGAGAGGGAGAATAGCTACATTGTAGCATTTTTGAGCGCACCGCTTGGGTTTTCGCTGCTCGCACACACGGATATTCTTATTGTTGCTTTCACTTAAATTGAGGGACGCTCTTTTTAGCGTCTGAGAAAGAGCTGCAACATTTTATAGATCTTAAAGTTGTTGAATAAACAGTATGTATGACGTGTGATAAGTAGAAACAAAAACGAGAGAGACAATTTGCTGATGCCTTGGTCACGGATATACGGAATGTAATTTTATGTGCAAGTTACCTCTCTTATGCTAATCGCCGCAAGGGAGAGGACAGTGAGGAGGCGAAGGTAGCACCTCGACATGTCTTAGGGCAGCGGTGACGTGATAATTTATACCTTCTTCTTTTGCATTTTAAGCGACCGGCATGATGGATAAATTGAGTTAATCCATCTTATAAATATTCAATTAAAATATCTTATAATTACCCAAACCCACGTTCACACATTTATGTAGAAACCTAAACTTCCATCTACCAAACCAAACGTTGTTTATAAAACTGCTAATTTTGGCTGAAAGATTGCAAGGTACTTGTTTTCGTAATTTTAATATAAATACTGAGAAAAATTCATGATAAATGGGTTTTAAGACAAGTTATACACGGATGTAAGGCGTAGATTATCGAACAGTTTCAGAGGGTGATAGAGCAGATAGTGGTGCTAGAGAAAAGGAGAGAAGGAGATTATAGTGCCGGTTTATAAAAAGAGTGATAAGAAAGTTACAAAGAATTATTACTTGGATATTACAAAGATGCCTGTGTTTTATGTAATGTGGGTGAAGATAAAGGATTGGTTAGAGCAAAGTATTCAAGGAAAAGCGCAAATTCCCATTACTTCTAGGGGTTTTGAGAAATTTGAATTACGTGATACAAAGGCGAAGGAGAAAAGGGAAGCTTGTGGACTGTTTTCGTAGATTTCAAAGCCGCCTTCAGTAGAATAGAGGGGAAGGTTTCTAGTATAATATGCAAAAGACGGGAGTAGAAGGGGGAGTAATAAATAAATTGAGGTTGATTTATAAAGAAATTACTACCCTATACACAGTAGTATTGTTCGCTACTGTAGGGTTCAAATTGATGGAAAGATAAGTGGCAAATTCTGGTTAAGGAAAGATGCGACTAGCGGAACATTCCGCAATTTCTTAATAATTATTTTTAAAGTGAAAGTAGCTACACACTGGATCCCAGCTTCAAACCGGAATCTGAACTGTACATTGCATTGTAGGCACATCATTATTGGTCTATTAACGCATCTTTTCAATTTTAAAGGGCATAGAATAGTAAAAACTCCAAAAATGTAATAGAATTTTTACAAACAATTACAATATCAACAAAATATTTTTTTTAAGTGATTCTGTTATTTTTCAGTAATTTCAATTTTAAGACACTCACTGAGTATACTAATCAATACGGAAACAATCAATTAAATTTCATATATTTTAATTATTAAAATAACACGTTTGTTTACAGGTACAAGGTTTTACGATTTATTTGTTCGTATCTTCAGGTACATAAATTATGTAAATAATCAGAATTGTTTTTCAAATAAAATCGATTATTGATGATAATATTACAGGTAATACATGCAAATACACAGTACATTGGCGAGATAAACCATAATTATTGTACTTTATTAATGTATTAGTCGCTCATGACCTGTGTAGTTTATGCAACTGAAAATAAACATAATTTTTAGAAATTAAAGAAAGATCTGCGTTATTCTTTTAAACGTCCTTCACGCTACTCCCGAACAACCTCCAATAAAAAAAGGTGGAGTCATTTCTGAGGTACTTTTGACAATGTTGTTGAGAATTTATATGAAGAACTCCAAAAATAAAAATAGCTGTTTCAAAATCGCAGGACGGTGGAGTTCGTTTATTCCGGAATGCCTTTTGTGGAGAAAATAATCTTCTCAAATTAACTCCGTTCGAAAAATACATTTGGCCGGTAATGGATTTTTTTGGTATCAAGAGAGGCGTAAAAGATGAATTCTGAATACAGAATGTGTTAAAAGAATTTATTATCTATATATATGAACAATATTTGTGTGATACCAGCAATAAGAGTTTTTCTGCCGAAAATATTCCGATTTTCAGCGCTCGATTGTAATACTTTTACTCCTTTTGAAGGAAGGGGAGAAAGTAAAATATCTCCAGTAGGCGATATAAGTAAAATAATGTATATTTTTCTCCTTTAACAAGTTTAAAAACTTTGATATAAATGAATCTGTATGTACACACGGATTTTATAATTATTTGGTTCAGTAATTTCTTTGTAGATCGTATTTTTAGTATGAGATTTTAAGGCAATATATATTTATTGAAATGATTAGAATGTTTTTGATCTGTTTTATTTGTATGTATATATTGTCATATCATAAAATTATTTTCCGAAACGTGGCTCGTGCTTTGAAAATTTTCTGAGTTTCTGAGTCTATCGATAATTTCCAAAGCATTTGTAGTAATTCCTGTGAAGAAGCAACGTATAAAATATGTTTTGAAAAACGTTTTAGTTCTGTTAAGAACTCTAGAAGTCCTCGTGTAAAGGTACGTATGAGATAAATGTCCAAACTACCAATGATATTTACGCGATAAAGTGAGTGTCGAATTATGATCACACGTAATACCGATTATCGTAATGAAGCGTATTCATGCGAGAGGCATTTTCGTTCAACGACACGCGCATTTGTTGCAGTCAGTGCATTACACTGAACAAGCAACACGAGCCCCAATACGGACAATCAACTTTAATATATAACGGTGAGTTGAAAAACTGCATGTTACTGCATTGTCAACGTCGAACTCCGACAAAGCATTAGCTCTTTTTTGCGCAGCGTTGTTTGGCATGCGTTTGTGTCTCTCCGAGACGTGTAATCGAGACGCTGGGGCCGTTGCGTGCTTGATACAGTCACGCTCGGCGGAGCGGCGCCCATGCGCTCGGGGCCGTGGCGTGCTCGTGAGGAGCGCGGGCTGCACGCGGCGGCGGCCGCTGCCTCGAGGCGGAGTAGGGGGAGGGGGGGGCTCGTGGGCGAGGCCGGAGCCGAGCCGGCGGTACCCGCGTTAAAGGCAATGGCGCGGGGAGACCTGAATGAGAAGGGCATCTGACTTGTCTGCTCGCTGGGATGAAAGGAGATAATGTATATTAGAATGCAAGGGGAATCGGTGCGTAAGGACAGAACGGGGGGGGGCGATGGGGTGCCAACGGGTCTTGACGAGGAGCGTCGACGACATCAAGATGGCCGCGAGGCGTAGAATAAAAACGAAACCGACTGTCGTTTCGATACGTCCATTGTCTACGTGCAGGCGATCAGTTCGTGCGAGCAGAAACAAGCGACGGCAATTTTCTAGCGATTACGCGTTGCGTGCTCTTTTGTTCTGGCCCGCGTGCCAGCGCGCTGCGCCCCGGCAGGGCGTGCTGCGGTGACGGAGCAACGGGGGCACGCCGCGGGGGCGGGGCGGGGCGGTGCCCTCGGCACACGCGCACGCGCACGGGGCTTCGCTTCGCGCACGAGCGCTTTTTCAGCGGAGGCTGGTGTATTAAATAACCACCAGAGCGGCTCTAAACTTCGCCTACGGCCTCTTCTTAGTGGCCCTGCGCCCTCTGGCCGATGGGACCTGTGGGGACATGCGTTCTCGTATTTTTGGTAACGGTTCCGTAATGTTATCAATCAAATAGAACAAGGAAAAAGTGTTTCCATCCCGCAAAATATTTGTTTGGGTTTTGACGTGACCCTAAGTTTCTTCAGTGTCTTAACACCACTTGCCCAGCTCTGAAGCCGAAGATAAAGAACAGGAATGGTTCGTTTCTACAATCCAGGAAAAAAGGTTTCAAGGAAATCGTTCCTGTGTCGTTTTTATAAGCATAATTAGCTACATTCGCGCAAAAAAGAAAAAGGAAAAACGTGGAGTCATTATTGAGAACATTTACAGAATGACCTAGAAGCTTCACGCAAAGTACATCCCAAAATTAATGTAATCGTCTCAAATTGGAGACGTCAGTGCAATAACAACAACCATCAGGGAGTATAAAATTTGGTGAAATTCTCCTGGCGTTGTTCATTGACAACACCCACTTTTTTGTAATCAAGGTCCCATAAAACACGGCTTCTGCCTATGCTACGTCTTCTAAAATGTAATTTACTTCATATAGAGAGAAACTATTGCAATCGTGCGCCAGTAAACGACGAATTTGAGGTTGAAAAACTCTTTATTTCCGATTATGAATATTTAGTATGCAATATATTCTGTGCGATATGAAAAATGTCATGGGGTCGATGAAGCAAATTTTCCTTTTGAAGGGGTCAATGCAAGGAAAAGGTTGGGAACCCCTGGCTTGTGCTGATTTGTTCTGTTTTAAATAGTTATTATAAAACGGAAACGTTTCGGCTAACACTATTAGCCGCCTCGAGACCTGTATTAGTAATATAAGTTGAAAGATAACAAAATTAAACAAGAATCAAAATATTTACAATAAATATACTAACTTGAAAAGCAGTGTAAAGTGCACATATGGAAGCGGTTTCTGTACCTGGACATACAGATACAGCTTGAATAGGTGAACTTCTCACAACTATCCATCTCATTTATGAAAATCTGAAAGTCTTTAATTCAAAAAGGAACCATTTTTATTAATATCTTATACATGTTCACCATGTTCTATTCGCACTCAAATCGTTAAAAGACTAAAGTAACAGTAAAGAGTAATCAACATACTACATTTATTTAAATTACTTACGTTAATTTAAATTATTCAAGGTTAATTTAATAATACCTATGTTCGCCTTCCGAGTTCATTTGTACACTCGTGGACATCACGGTAGTGTTCACAGCTATTTTCTCAGCCACACTATTTGAAAGTAGTAAATACAATTTGCATTTATTAAGTAAGAATTAGCTTTTTAATGTCGATTCCATTTTTATACCCCAAGGTTGTTAGCGCTGGAGGATGGAATGAAATTATGGTGATGAATGGTGAAATAGACACACACGAACACAACACAACCATGCCTGAGGCGGGACTCAAAACCGCGATCTTCTGGGTCGAGGCAACTGCGCCACTATTGATTCAGCGATCTCGGCCATCGGATTTGGCACAAACGTTTGTAACATTGTTTCTAAGTCTCGTTTTATTTGCGAGTTATGATTTTTTAATAACCGTTCACCAACTTCAACGCGTGAAGTATTGTATAAAAATGTGTGTATAAAAGAAACGAGTCTGACTTTGAACGAACTGAACGTTTGAACGGAACGTTTTGAAAGAACTCCTAGATAATATGAATTAGTAACTGAAACAAATTTTGTATGAACATGTGCAACAGCCGATTGAACGATATGACATGGAGGGATTCTATCACTACTTCCATTGCCAATCACGAATCAACTCTAAAGGATCAAGACTTTGACTACGATTTTGATTAAAAAAATTGTGTGTGAGCTTTATTTCGAAAGATCTCACACTTTTTTGTCATTGCTTTATCTGCTGAAATTTTCATATTCTTCGTTGTAAACGTGGTCGCATTTTTCAGGTAATAATTTAGGCACTGCTAATTCTGAATCTTTAAAAAAGACATCTGAAACATTCTTCTCATCATCGGAGTCTCTAAAGTATATCTCATGGTCTGTATTTGAATAGGCTCCTATTCTTTAATGTGGAAACCCAATATAACGTGGGAAATATAGTGCGGGAAATTCGAACTTGCAAATTTCACTACGCTATTACATTCACATTACGCTATTGTATTCTTAACTATTCATATTTTTAAAAAAATGCACATCACTTTTTTTAAAGAAATGCTTTCTAGAAAAGATAACAATTAAAAAAAGTAGTACTTCTGCAATGTTAATTTTTGGTATTTCCAATTTCAAAAATATTTTTAGTTCACCAAAGATGGGACAAGGTCAAATTTCTTTGTCATTCTTTGGTGCATATGAGGAGGAAAATTAAAAATGGAGCCGTTATTGAGAAAATAATTGTTGAAAAGCTACCTATGATTCACCCAAAATTACGCAAAAACTACTCACATTTTTTAAACATTGAATGTGACTTTATTTGAAGAGATGTTTTTGATGAACAGATTTCATTAAGTAAACAATTTCTATTTTCATCATTTTAGTTGTACACTCTGAAAACATTCTGAACCACTCCAATTTTCAAAAAAATCGATATTTTAAGAAAAAACCCTGCGCCATTGGGTTAAGATTTCGTCACTTTATCCGAGGACAAAGTTTAATCAATTTTTTCAAACATTATTTATAAAATTTTGGAAATATTTTCAAGGCTTCATATAAAGTACAGTACCTTCAAAAATCAAATGGAATCAATGAATATACTGTTGATGCTTGATGAAGTACCCCCAAAAATTAAAAGTGTCATTTTCTTACTCGCAGGGCCTCGAGTTCGTTAATATCGATTGGGAGATATCAATTTTGTAGAAAATTACCTGAACAGAACTACGCGCTGGCGTTGATCACAGACGGACGAACATACATATATTTTACTTCTAGGCTGTCCGGGTGACGCCGCGTCGTTGGCAGATAGGCCGACGTTTCGCCTGTCATGACGCAGGCTTCTTCAGGGTAGTGACGACCTCACTAATGGACTCGAGCCGCGGAAGCCTACGTGTACATACATATATTTTGCTGTCAATCTTTTTTTCGTGTCAATGACCTACAAAACATGAATGCTAACTACACAGCGTGTAAGAGAAGGTAATGAGATACATATAAGAACAAGCTTTATCCATTATTTTGTCAAGTACGAAGTGAGGACGAGAAAGTAAAATTAAATTAATATGGTTTAAAATAATGGTTTGTATAATATTGTTTAACTCTTTATTATATAAATAACAACTATGTTGTACGAGTGGTACAACGCAGACTTTCTGTATCTCTTCTGTAACTAGAATCGGTTTTACTAGTACGAACAGCGTTAAAAAAATTATATGCATTTTCCATTTTAAGCTTTAAAGAACAGAAAGAAAAAATATTGGAATAATCAACATTATATGAAATTGTTAGTCTCTTAAAATACGCGTTTAAGATTATATTGAAATGTATCTTCACACACATGTCAGAATTAAAATTTATTAGTGCTTTTCAAAAATGTTTAAATTGATGCAAATGGCGGGGAAATAATGCAATACTCATATTGTACTGCAAAATTGGGATGTATAGATAAATTGAGGGATGGATAGTATGTCACGCATAGTTTTGACAGATTGAAAGATTTTTCAGTTTACATTTAGTAAATACGTGAGGAATAAGATCTAAGTGTGCTGATCCGGAAACAATATTTTATTTTTGAGCGTATTTTTCATGAAGTCACTATGACATTTTCGAAATTGTCTAGAGAATGTTCACATTTTTATTTAGTTTTTTTTGCTTCAATCTTGTGATATTTTTGGATATTTTGTGAAGAAACCATATCACTTCATATTAGCAGTATTTTATGTATAAGTTGTTGTATACGTCTTAAACGATGTAAACTGACATAATGGAGACACGTATATTTAAGCTCTATTGGATATTTTATCGTTCCCAAGCTCCACGCTACATCACTGATCATTCCACCAGATCAGAGTGAGTATGTTATAGTAAAAACTATGTTCTCATGTTCGTAAGTTTTTATCACTCCGTAAATTATTGTTACCCGATTCGATATTTCATCTCGCCTCCATACAAAATCTCTTCTCGTTATTTAACCAAGACGAATTATTTTTCTTGGGAATAAATCTGTTCATGCTTCCCAACTTCTAGTGATTCGAAGATAAATTCTGGCGCCCATCCTTACAGCATAAAATTCTTCGAACTTCCGTTTGAGAGCTTTTGAACTCACCGAGACGGAAGTGCGACGCAGGCGTGACGCTTCTCTTGGAAGTTATTTTCAGGCGAGTTGCTGCCTTCCCCGCCCCTTCCCTCCTGCACCCCCGCCTCCAAACCACCCGGGGTGCAAGACGACGCTGTGCTCGGGACCGCCAGCCGATATGTCGCGGGGACTTCGCACAGGCGGAGTTTACGACGCTCCCCAGGAGACACGGTCCGTTGGGCAATTCATTAGGGCCGTGTTGTGACGACACGCTTTGTTGGAGGGATCTGAGATTCGGAGATCTGTCGCAATAAAAAATGAATATGACGGACGCCGCGGCGGCGGCCCGGCGACCGCGCCGCGCGGGGCTGCGCGGCGGTTGCCGCGATTCGCGCGCAAGTGCGACCGCGCGTGGATTGAAAGCGGCCCATTTGGGCCGAAATTTATGCTCTTCTGAAACGTAAAGTCCGACTCTCGGCGCGCGTGAGTTATGGCCCGCGGGGCGAACGTCGAGTGGGCTGGGGAGGGCCCGGGAGGCTGCGTTGCCGGGGTTGGCTTTTCTTTAAGTGGGCTTCCTTTGGGGGGTGCGTTTTCTCTCGCTTCGTAAACCTTTACCGAGGGGTCCTGTCCGCCAATGGCGTGTGACCCTTGCGCCTAGACGTCGCCAGCTGCGGCCGGGAGTTGATGTCGACGGAGGAGGAGGCGGCGGCGGTGGTTTGCAACACTCCTGTCGCCGGCGCTGTTCTCTGTAGGCGGTCCCACCGGCATCTGAAAGCAGTTTACGTCTTCCAATCTCTGAAGAACCTGAATGTGTTTTCAGAAAAGTTGCAGGGGAACACATTTAGGTTTGTTTCCATACAAATAACTTTTATGACAATTGCAGTTTCTACGTTTATGTTCTCCGGTTGATGTTTAGGAAATTGTTCTCGCAAACGAAAACTTTTCTTCCATCGGAACTTTTAACGGCTGTTCTGGAGATTTTGAAATAACGTGGGAGATAAATGTCATACTGAAGCATCTCGACGACATAGCAAGGGAATTGACGAGATGTATGATCACAACATTTACTCAAAAACAAATATTCGTCGTAAGTGAATGAATAACTATTACAAATTTCTGTCCTTACTGAACAATTGTATCCCCTATTTTACGTCAATACCAAAGATTTATCCGAAATGTTACCAGAGGGAATAAAATGCAACTCCAAGAATATAAAATTGAATGTCTCTACTCTCTTTTTGTTATATATTAGAGTGCAGCTGCCCTATCCATTCTCATTACAACCAAAAGTTGATCCTGAATGGTTTTGTGTTTTTAAATTATGTTTATTATACACAATGGAAATTTACAATCTATTTATAATACTTGAAATAATCAATAAATACAAAATAGAGCTGTTTGCAAGAAAGATTTTGCTATTTGACGACATGTACCTATTATTGCAAGAATATTATGATGATGATGACTAGGATTTAAGGACATTTCACTTAAAATCGAACAATAAATGTAACTTATTATTGATCATCTTTTCAAGTCTAGTTTTCCCAACTCACTTAATATTTATCTACAAGTTATGTATTCGCACATGTTGCCAGGGATATAGTATATCTTTATCACTAATTACATGTGCATGCAGAAATTAAAAGAAAGATATACGCCCTTCGCCCACGGGTGAGGTATTTATGGTTTCTTGAAGAAGTATTTGTTAGATATCCAGAAGCTCGCGAAAATTAAAAAAACAATGGAACAGTTTCGATTGATTAATTAGTGATTCCGTATTAACTGATAGTGTCAATAGTTCCATAAGTGTAGTGCATGTTTTTAAACGCAGGTAGTGGCCGTGGTCTTGTGCTGTGTCGATGTCATCAGCCTGCGCCGTCCTTCCAGTCGACTTGAGGGTTTTCTCCCTATCCGCGAGGGTTTTCAGGTTGTTTTTTTCTCACATCAGCGGAACACTGCCTCAGGCGGGACAGGCTCTAAGCTCCTGATTAATCTCCCAACATGTGTGGTAGTGTAGTGCATTTAAGTGAAAGTGTGTACGTAAGGTGTGGGGACAGGGATACCTCCCTGTCAGAGCCACTGCAGTGACATCAATTGGTGCTCTGAGCCACCCAAGCCGATTACAATTTCAATTGTCACTGAAAATTGAAAATATTTGATTGTGTTGTTGCCCCCATTTTCATACTGTTGCGACACAGTTGACGTCAAGCCACAACAGAGCACCAAGGAAGAGTCCCCCACCATTAAAGACTCGCTTTTCTTGAGTTGCGTTTTGGAACGGTGGATTATTTGTTTTTGTTATGAAAAATAACTCTTCTACTGGGTATCCGTATATACTGTACCACAATAATGCATTATTCGTCAGTTCTGTTGAAATATTGTTAATTTTTTAAATACTTGATTTATTGCAGTGTTATACGAGAGTATTTTATTGATTTTCTTGAGCAGTGTACGTGCTTCTTTTTGTGTGGTGTTGTTCAGCAGTTCTTTGTTGCTGGAGTACTCGTGTTATACAAATTATGTATTTTTAAATCACTTGAGACAAGATACAGGTGCTGAATGGCTCTTATATACATGTAAATTGGTTTTCGCAATGATATGATTTATAGTTCGACGACGCAAGTGGAAAAGTTGCACGAGGTACGAAACCGATCATTTGAAGTGAAGTTTCTCGTCAGTTGCCGTCATTAACAAAGTAGTATTTTCGCACCACTTTAAAGTAACGTTCTCTCGGGCTGTGCGGTGCGATCCAGAGCGCTCTGGTGTGGAGGCCGGCCGCTCTCTCCCGCGCTACGTGTCTCTCCTCCCAGCGGCGCCGCTCCGCGCCTCGCCCGCTCCGCGCCCTGCGCCCCCCAACGCGCGCCCCCGCCCCGTTAACGGGCGCTCGTAACGCCGCTCCGCTCGATTTCCGCCCCTCCGCGCCCCTCCGCCCCGCAAGGAGAGCCGCGCCGCGCCGCGGGGAACAGCCGCCGAGGCGGGGGGCGGGGCCTCGCTGGACCGACGCCCTAACGGCGCAACTCGAGAATTAAATTCCATTCCCGTTCTGGAGGTCGTTAGGCCGGGCGAGGGCCGGGCGGGCGGGCGGGCGGCCGGAACGACGCCCTCGGGGTGGGTCGAGGCGCGGCGCGCCTTCGGCAAAACCCCGCCGCCTCCCGCCGCAGTTGCTCAACTGATGGTTCTTTCAAAACCCCCTCTTTCATCCACGCCAACAAACATACATTTCAATAAGTATGTTTGGAGGAAAAGCTGCATTGAAGTCATTGTTATTCTTCACTTTAAAGTAAATTTATCGAACAATATAGAAACTATTTTCACGAAAACGTTTCAAAATTCCTGTTTTTGATTTGATGAAAAACTCTAAGACGCCCTCAAGATTTTCAAACAAGATATTGGATAACTATTTTTTTCTTATTTCTTGGAGGCATTATCAGGACTATTCCAGTTTGTTCGAAAAGTACGATCTGCGTTTCTTGTAATTCGGAATTCGCTTGTATCTTCACGTAGTGTGCTATTGGAAAAATAAATGCCGCGCTACTTTGTGAGGGAATTGAATTCGAAAAAAATTAATTGAATTCAAAAGTTATAAGGACATATAAAGATGTTACGGTTTCCTAAAGGAATCAGAACAGATATTAATAAATCTGAAAATAAAAGTAATACAAATGTGTACCAACGTATACACAAAGAATTATCTACGTATACCTCTTAGTTCCAATCCTTCACACACGTTTGAACAAGGCGCTTCAGAATATGTGTATCTTTAACGTCACAAAAATGAACAAAGATATTTAAGATAAGACACATGTCGGATATTAAAACTTAAATGATATTTGCATTAATTTTAACTGTTAGATAAGGGACATTTCATTACATATTACTCTAAATTGTGTGGGCGAGGCGACTCAAGATGTAGGGTTCTGCCGGATTATCTTGCGACCTTGGGGTCTGGGTTCGATCCCAATTTGATCTAATGGGAATTTTTACGTGACACGTTTTCTGGTTACGTCCTGTTTTATTCTGCTTCTAATTAACTATTTTCATGCTCATTTCTTATTATCATAAACATCCTTACATCCTAACTCAAGCTTCTTGACAGTGAGACGCGCTGGTGACCATGTTTAGATTTTTCGTTTCGGAACTACGGACCTTGTAGTGTACAAAACCAACAACAATAACTGATGCCATATGATAAATCTTAACGGATGAAGTATTACTATACCTTGTTTTGAAGACTGATCTGATCATCTTAATAACCTATTCAAGTGGATTTTGTTTTGTAAATACGGAAGACACGAAGCAACGAGTGTCTCACAAACAAAACTATTAAAATAATAAGACAAAATGATAGATTTAATTTTAACATACCAATTCATTATAAAAAATCTTAATATCACACCCTTCCGGAACGATTTCCTGTACTCCCTGGACCTTATTCTGTGAAAATGTTTTCAGAATGTTCCGTCTATTTAGAACAAGAAACCGATATAAAATACGAGGAATCATTACCATAAACATTAACTAACAGTACGTAATATTGATCTCGAAAATGAAAAATGATTAATTTTCTCAGTCATGAAAATTAATGATTAGTTCAGTAACTCGAATTGTTTGACATTTATGTAAGGTTTGTGACAAAACTTCCTAATTCCTTTCATAATCTTACTAATGGCACTATTTCAAAACACTTTCCTGTTTTCTCCATTCTTTTTGGGCATTGAATTACTTGAGTGGTTTCTTACAATAATCAAACAAGTCTAAAAGTAATTCCCTACAACTAGAGTTATCTGCTGCTGGGACATTTCCTGTTGGCTAGTAACAAACACATTCAAAGATATAAAGCGGGGAACACTCACAAATGCATTACTACGCACGTTTACGCTATCAAGTTCTTGGTGCTTCCTGAAAAATCTCGATTGATTGTTTGAGTGATTACTGATGTTGGGCGCGTCAACGGCTAAGGTATTTAGTCCCATAAGTTTATTGCATGTTTTTTTCCTGGGGAGATCTGGCCCCGACCTATCAGTCGACTAACGGAGTTTCCCCAACCAGTTATCTCCCACCAGTGGGGCACCGCCCAAGCCGGAACAAGCTGTAAGTTCCTGACCGTTCTCCCGGCATGTGCGCCAGTGTAGTGCATGTAAGTCTAAGAGCGTGTAAGAAAGGGGTGATAATAGGACCAGGAAGAGGAAGGAAAGGTCGCCAACGGTCCTTGGCTCGTTTGATAGGATGCTGCTCCGGCATTCACCTGGTGTTGATTGGGGAAAGGACAGGAATCTACGGACCAGAGCAGCCGGTCGCTAGAATTCTTTTTCAAGCAACCAATTTATTCGATCTAGCTATCTTGCTAGTGTCGAAAATCCTGCCATCGTAGGGACTCAAACCTAGTACATCGCGGTCAGAGGCACTGCTTAAGATCAGTTGCAAAAAAATCTCTAATTTTGACTAGTTCAGTTCTTGCAAAAAACCCTTATATTTTCTCATATGTTTGTGAAAGTTAAATTACTCAGAAAAGGTTCACAGGGTTTAGTGTTTATAAATATTTGTTTTTACAAAACTATTAAATGCAACATTTTGAGTGTAAATATATTTGGCAGATTTTTAGAACGATTTTTAGAACGTTCTGCGTCCATCTTCGATACTAAAGAATAAGGAATTACTAAATTTCAAATTGTTCAAAAACAAAAATATACATGTATAAAAGATGTATTGTAAATTGAAAATTAAAAAAACTACGCCTAATATTTGTATTTCTAATGACGACAATATCATAAAACACGAACCACTTACCATTATATGTATTGAAGGAGGGCAGAAAAATATAATATTTCCTTCTCCTACTTGTGGAATCGACAGTTTAATCACTCGCCAAAACTCAGTACATCCTCCTCACAAAATAAATATAATTAAAGCTTTATAGAAGGTATTTCGTTCTTAAGATTTTTTTTGCATTTATTCTTTCTGTCGCTTAATAAGTATTAGCCATTACAATATATCAAGTTGTCAATATTAATTCATTAGTTAACTTCGAACTGTCCACAATGTTTCCTAAATTAATGCATGCGATATTATTCGTACTTCGAGACATCAGAATTTTCTTTACTTCATTAAGTAGCCCTCATCATCGAATAATAACTTCGAAATAAATTAGATTGCTAAAACATGAATTTACTAGTGGTAACGAGCAAGAAATATTAATCCACTTGCGTAATGGGTAGTGAGGTCAATTAAAAATGTTTTTAACTCACCATCGTCGAGGGAAGTTTATTATACCGTCATAATTGCTGTAGAATCCAAAATGTCCGCTACTATATTGATTAGAAATATGTATATAAAATGTTCAGTTATATTTTTGTTTTATTGTTATGCATCTTACTTTTCTGATCAGTGTTGGGGGAAGCCAGGTAAAAACTAGGAATTTGTAGAAACTTGCAGATACTTCTTCGTAACGTGTGTAACAAGTTCTTAGTCGACAATTTTCATTTGAAAAATGCACTTTCTTTTAAAGTATATGAATAACAACTTAATCTCCCTCAAAATCTGCGTAGAAAAAACAGAATTTCTCATTTTGCTTGATGGTGGTTGCACTTTGCTCTCAACTGTCGCTTGAGAAGCGAATTATCTTCGAGACATTTTGGTGTCAATTGCAGCGTTGGTATTAAAAAGGCATAAGTCAGGATTGAGACCAGTGCTCATAGCTGATATTCATAGTGTGGAATATAAAACGATCTATTGACTATTACCAAGTGTTTCCATTACAGTACTTAAAAGTATTTTTGCTACACATAGTGTTTTCATAATTGTTATCAGTAATGTTCCAAAGTAGAACTGACTGAGAAAATAATGAAAGAACAATGTAGTCCTCAGTCACAGCAACCAACACTTCAAACTTGCTACTGCATGGAGTCGAAACATACAAAAACAGTGGTCATTACGAGGCACCGCTCTGACAAAGACTGTAATTAATACATCATCAGCACCAACACCAAATGCCTTTTCTTCACTAGCAGTACTAGAAGCAATAACAACATTCTCTACTACAGTAATAATATTGTAGTTGCAGGAGGGCACAGAAAAATTTTTGAACTTTCGTTATTTTCGAAAGCTGAGGGTTTTAACGAAAATTAAACCTACGTCATTCTTTAGTGTCCTTTATGCTATTCGAAAACAATGTTTAATTCAAAATATTGGAGCCATTTTTGAGATAATTTAAAAAATGTGATTGATTAAAGATATTAAAAAATCAAAATATCCGTTTTAAACTCGCAAGGCCTTGAATTCCTTTAAACTTACATAGGAATATCAATTTTGAAAAAAAATCAGCTGAACGGTTTAGGCGCTAGCATTGACCAAAGTCAGAAAAACGGACACAGAGGTTTTGCCGTCAATAGATTTTTCAGTAACAAGCCCACTCACGAACGATAGGTACTCCCTACAGATAGTGTGAGAGCAAGTTACAATATATATATGAACAAGGTTTATTCACTTTTTCGTCACCATAACCCCGCATTAAGATATTTCATAAATATATCGAAAAATTGCCGTTTTTCGTGTACTGTTAAAGTACTTTCTCTTCTTACAAAGTGTGTATGTTGGGCCTGGCTTGACCGGGAATCGAACCCGGGTAGCGTAGTGGAAAGCACGCTGAACAAGAGCTAGCCACGAGCCTCTTACGAAGCAATGCAAGAAGTTGAAAATAATATTCATGCGGTGGAACTTGGGTGAGTGCTGTTTACAGATTTCCGACGCAAGCAAAAGACTCGCACCCTAGGGTGCAAGACCAAAACACCACCTTTCGACTTAGATATTTTACCGACACCGTGCCACATGTTCTTCCCGGTAGCTAAGGCAAAGAGACGCCAACTCTTTTTGCCATTTTCGTCTCCGCCGTCTTTCAGTACGGTCAACGACAGTTTAAATTTACATGCTTGAGTACTACTTACAAAGTAAAGAGGAAACTATTGGAATATCGAAGAAAAAATAGCGACTTTATTAAGTTGTGGGTCCTTAACACCGGAAGAGAGGATCGTTCTTGCTCGTACATTGCTTTTCATGTAGTAAATTACTTTCTACAATTCATTGTGTAGGCAGAATCCATTTGATTCCGAAAATTTGGTTTTCAGGACAACTTTATTCGTCTTTGACCTAAACCACCATCACTAACTCTAACTAGATTTATGTCTCTATTATTGAATTATAAGAACCGGATAATAACAGAAAGTTTATTCTTCTTAAACTTTTTACGTTTCGAACTCTTTATATTCGGATTGCTCTTCAGGTATACATTTTTTCATGCATCCCTGTTTTTCATCACCTTTTGTCAAGATTAACATGTGGTGCTAGAGAATGGCACAGACATTCTCGTTGTACTTAATTTCTTAATTTATTTTTTCAGGGCTAGCTTTGCGGTCGTGCAGCATCCTCTTGCCAACTACCATCTATCGCTGCCGAATATTAATTGTTTTCACGTTTGCTCAATTTTCCGATTTCCTAATGGCACAACCGAAATATTACTAAAAAATATTATAGCAGAGTACAATTACGTCTTATGTGTAAAGTTCTTTTGAAAAATTGGGAGCCATTTTTGCGAAAATGGAGTTCAAGCTTTAAGAAATATATTGAATATAATTGTTCAAAAGTGTCCTATTTCACACAGAATTACTATAAAATTATGAATGGAATTGCTGTTTTATTTTACGTGACGAGACTTCGACAATGAGGCTTGCTCTTGCGTCTGACCATGCAAATTTCGCTACGCATCTTTCACCAACTAGCAGAGAAAGGAGATATTTCTTGGACGACGAAACAGACGATTTGAATTTAGTTCAGAGACTTCATTTGGGCTAGAGATGTTTTACATGCAGTAAATGTATTAACATTGGATACCCGGCTTTACTTCTCCTCCGTAGGGAGGGGTACGATGTATTTTTTCGCCCTTATAAATCCATGGCTTTGATCGGGTTTGAACCCGCGAAATTAAGTACAACAGTACGACACGCTAATAGTTGCACTATCGCTGCCACAAATTACTCATAATTTCGAAACGTTGTACGCAACTTTATTTCAAGGTCTTTCTTTTAACAATAGATTGCATTCTAAAAAAAAGCACAATTTCCAATATTCTGGTTATAGGAAGACGCCGAATGGTCGAACATTTGCAATATTTTAAACTATTGGTGCTAAAACAGCACTTACTTTATCGATCGTACTTTCACGCACAATTACGCGAAAAGTACTCATATTTTTAGAAATTTTACGTGATCTCATTTCTAAATCTGTCTTTAACAAACAGATCTTATTAAGGGAAAATTTTATCTTCAATATTGTAGTAGGAGAAAGACTCTGAACATGAGACCTGCAGCATTCTCTTAAACGTCCTTCACACTACCCAGCAACGAAATTTAATGAAAGTCAATGGAGCTTTTTTTTTTTTTGAAGAAATTAAAAATGTCCCTAGGGTTCATTTAAAGTATCCTCCAAAATTAAAGTATCAGTTTCAAATTCAAGAGGCTGCGTCATCAGCCAGATCGATTAGGGAAAGTCAATTTTGGAGAAAATCAGCTGATTGGTTCAACCCTTAGCGTAGTTGGACGGACGGACGTTTTACCATTCTTCGAATTTACAGTGCCACTTATGCGCCATTGTTATAAAACCGGCTCCGAATTTTTCAAAGAAAATTGCCATTTAAGACAAGGTTTCACTGTTATTTACTATGTTCTTAAAATAATATATCGGTTCTACTATTAGGACACCGAAAAATTAAGATTTAAAAAAATGGATTAGTTTGGAAGGCGATAGATGGAAACTGGCAAGAGTACTCGTATGTGTAGGTAGTCGAGATCAAAGTAAATAGAAAACTAATACGGGAAAGTGTAACAATCCGTAGCACTACTAGTTTATTATTTTTTAAATATCATTTATTCTACTTGTTGAACATACAAATGTCGGCGAGTGTTCTAAAAACTTGACATACTGATCAGTGTACTGATCTTATATTTTGTAAGAGTGTAAATAGCTGAAATAACGAACGTACCGAACTTCTCATATATTTGTATAGAGGTTGCTTGCAGATACTTTTCAGCATTATCTTCGTAAATATTATGTCTGATTTTTGTTTTAATTATTACTGCTTTGCCTTCATGAAATGCTTCATCTAGGTGATTTGTAAAATATACATCGTATTTAGATGTTTGCAAGTAGCTTCTTTCTGTGAAATGTGATTCGGAACTTTGAAGTATGCCAATGTTTTCTTGATGTGGAAACACTTCTCTCTACGATGTTAGCATTCCAAGAGTCAATTCCCAGTATATTACTCATAGTTTCTTCATTATTGCAGCCATGATATTTATTAGGCTGGAAATTGTTCGGCTTGTTTTGCTAAGATGGATTCGAATTTTTTAGATGATTATTGTATTATGGATATCAGATTATTTCAATTTGTTGCATTTTGATTATTGATTTGCAAATAATGGGCCATTTGTTCATATGCGAGGTGTCTGTGGTTTGATTACTCGTTGGTAAACTTGAATTTCTACCTTCAGTTTTGTTTTGCGTAGAATTTTTACTGTATTGACTTTGACTAGGATACTTTCTGTTACAAATGTTTTGATAGGCTTTGCAGCCTTTATAATTTATTGGATGGTCACGGTTTCTAAGGGCGCATTTTACACAGCTTTACGCGTACAATGACGAAAAGTGTTCTCGTAGGACTGACATTGCTTGAATTGTATTACTTCTTGTCTTTTGCGCGGTGGTTCAAAACTTATTTTTGCATGTAGTAAATATACCATGTCATAGATGTTGTTGTTGTTGTTGTTTTGTGGTTCCAAGTACACACAAAGATTGATAGAGATGCTTTTATTAAATGATGCTTGATATTATGAATCTGTGTTACCTTGTGATCTTATGCTTTTTTGCGTCTTTAAGTTCCATTTCGTCTGCTGATTGGTGCATATTTTTGACACTACCCGAAAGGCTCTTTCTTGCTTTAACTGAAAAGTATATTACGCAATATTTTTCAAATTCAAATGTTTAATAAGCTTTTGATAAACACCCTCTGTTTGAGGTAAGAGTTTAACATTGTTCACGCTTATTTTAGCTTCATCTTGGCAGGGTTTAATTAGTTAATACATTTTTAATAACTTCCTTAATAGATTTGATCATATAAGAGATGACTCTAACGTATGGTATGAAAATAGGTGGCGTTCGATATTCGTTTTGTTCTTGTATGCTGCCTTTGGGTGTCGTATCATTCATATTCTCAGATTTCGAGGATACTTGTAAATTTTCATCACGAGAGAAATGTTCATACCGGGTTTTTGATGATAAGGCGTCATTTTTACAGTCAATCTTCTTAGAGGGTTGTATTAGGTTGTCATAATTTCCTTTTTTTACCGGCACAGCGGGACTGTTTGCCATGATCTGCTTAAGTTTGAAGCAGTTTCTGCGTTGAAGATGCGTGGCCGTTAGTAGTCGTAATTTTTAGTACGGTGGCTGGGATCTCTTTTTCACACAGATGTTGCTGTAATGGAATCGTAAATGTTGGTTCTGTTGCACTAGTTGTTGTAAATGTTGTTTTATTTGCTGATATTCTTGCAATAACACTTGGTGCTGTTGCTGAAGGTTCTGTGTTAGGTCACTGTATTCTAAAAATGTCGATCCGTTTGTACTGTTGTTAACAAATATTTCATTTTTTTATTGATTATTTAGTACTTCTGCTGATTGGGTGATTAGTCCCCCGCAAGGGCCGTGGTCTGTTCACTTCCCTGTATTTGGGCGATATTGATTTGCAATAGTTCTTGATACATCACTATTTACATGAGAATGCAGTCATCACTGATTCACAAGTAAATTTGAGCGATATCGAATTGAAAATGTTCACCAAAGTTCACAAGTAAATGCACTTTTTCCTAACCCTAGACAGGCACCAGTAGAGACCGGGGCAGTCGGCTCTTGCGATAAGCGCAAGCGTGCGGATAACTAGCGGAGCTGCGGAGCACGTCTGCTCGTAACCGCTGCGGAGCGAGAAGTCTTCAGAAAAATGAACATGAAATTATTGAATTATTCTCGTGTACGACGCCGGATGAGAAATGTGCATTTGAAGTATCTTTAGAATTCCTTGTCCGCTACCCAGAAGTCGGATCAGAACTGATCAAATACAGTTTTGAATTTTTCCCTCTCAAATCAACTTCGAAAACATGAACATGAAAATATTGAGTAATTCCCGTATTTGAAATGAAACGAGAAAAGTGTAATTGAAGTTTCTTTAGATCTCCTGGTTCGCTGTCTAGAACTCTCATCAGAATTTATTTAATAGACTTTTGAGTTTTTTTCTACCAAAATCTTCAAAAAAATGAATACAATAATATTGAATAATTCTCGTGTTTGACATCGGCCGACAAAAGTCTAATAGAACTTTCTTTAGAACTCTTCTTTCGCTGCCCAGAACTCTGAACAGATCTGATGAAATTTAGTTTTTAGATTTCTTCAGAATGTGTAAGTTCTTTTTTCAATAAATTCTGTTAATGTCTTGAGTTTTTTGTCCGGTTTTCTTGAGTAGTACTTTTTGATCGCAATTGAAACTTCTTGAAAATTTTTGATTATTCTTACTTTATCCTGCAGCACGTTTTAAGGGTTTAAATTTAATTTTTTGTGATAGTTTTTGAAATTTTGCAGAATTTTTTTTCGAAACTTTTTGAGAACTTTAGTAATCTTTTTTCGCCACTCAGAACTCTCGAAATATTTAGGATTTTCAAAATCCAGCTCGCCAACTTCACTTTTCGACACTACGTGAGATATTAGGCCCAATCCAGCGAGCGACCTAATGCTCTGATTGGTAATTTTCCGTGGTTTTATCACTCTAAACAAGGCGAGTGCCGGAGCGTTACCCTACCAAACGGGCCAAGTATTGCGCGTTCCTTCCCCATCCTTTTCCTTTCCTCATTCCTTACTCACACGCTTATATGAACTACACTACCGTGCATACCAGGGGACCAATCGAGACAGAGACCTTAAAGCCTTTCCCGGCTGGTTCGGTGCCCTGACGGTGGAGATACTTGGAGGGGCTGTTCCCGCACGCTGACGTGAAGGTCGGCCGGATCTCACGTTCCAAACGGAGATGCAACATTTCCTCCCCAGGACATACGTGCGAGACTACGAGTATAGCTGTTGACACGCTCGAAAACATCACTCAAAGCCAACTGTACCTCTTGAACCAAGCACGTATTTCTCTAAAATCTGGATTCCGTGTCTTTCCCTCAAGATTGCCTTTGCTGCGAAGATGCACTAGTATTCGTTGCTTGTTCGTATCATTACTGTAAGATTATGCTTGTCACTATGTTCAAGTTTGTTTTGGATTTGATCTCACCTCCGCTCCGTGACAGGTCTCAACGAAGGTGGTAAATATCTGTGGGAAAACAAAACACATTCGAGGATTTGGTCCTTTAGTCTACGGACATATACCGACTACATACAGTGGACAGCCTTTTCTAAGTCGTTTAATTGCTTCCGGGAAAATATGTAGCCCGACTGCATCCAGTTTCATTTTCTTCTTTGGTGTAACTATTGATTTCTAAGATTACCGTAGTGTACGTAGTCGGTCCTCGTTGCTCATACAGAACTCGGTGATAGAGTACACTAAGTTATTCATGAGTTCCAAAGGAAATAGTGTAAACCCTATTCAAAATTTTCAAAAATTGTTCTTGTCATTGGTCTTTTTTTACGAGAAAGGTAGCTCAAATATTGCATTACATATTGTCTCTATTTCCATTATTGCTTACTAATCTAACGGATATGAAAGGAGAAAAAAAAGTAGTTTCTAAGTGACATTTAGGATATTTTATTCTGTCTCCGTATACTGCCAAAAATCTTCACTTTCAACTCGTGTAACAGGGAATCAACAAGTGTTTAAAATGACCTGCTTCTGCATGAAGGCAAAGTAAGCATCTGTGCCGCACGGCCTCTGTGAGGTGTAAACTTTGCGAGGTTGTATTACCTTTACGCCTGCTTCCACGCCATGACACGTAAACTTTGCCAGGTTGTACTACCTTTATTTCTGTCTTCAAGCTTCCAATGCGCCGAAGAACGTAATCACGATCCTCGGCTTCGGAAGCATAATAGCGGTCTTGCATTAACACCCATCTCCGAAAACATTGGAAGTACCTAAGTTAGAAAATTAAGATACTTAACGCCTCTTAAACGCTCGGGTAAAAAGTGAGAACCGAATACAATGCCAACTGACACATGTAAAGAAAATCGCTCTTGATGAGATACACTATGTGCAACATTCGGTTTTCGTTGACCCTCACATGTAAATTGTGCACTTTTATTGTGCCATGTCTTGTAAAACACGCTTAACCAGACCAAAGAAAGAAATTCTTAGTTTTCTTTGCACTTGCACAGGCTTAAAGAATTGAAAACGACTTTCCTAAGTCTCTACTGCGCAAATCCGCTGGCAATGGAAAAGTCGTGATCTCTCCTTACGAATTCTTTGCCAGACGAGGGACATTTGATGCCTTGGCCTCGCGCGCTATTTGCTCAGTGCTCGCTTTCGGGGTTTCCGGATAGGGTTAGCAATTGAGTTTTCCAGAGAAGTGGCGAACACAAACCGAAGTGAAGTTGCTTGCCGTAGCCCATGTTACACAAGCGCAAGCGCAAAGTCCATTCTTTAATGTTAATTATTTACCAAACTAAATGACAAAAAGTATCCAATTATAGCACATTCGGTCTGTACATTACATACGAAATAAGGTCCCGGCGTATTAGCGAAGAAAATTAAATCATTCCGTGTCTACTTCTGTCAGTCTCAACATTTGCCTCTCCATTTAGAGCACTGCCAACATGGAAAACGGGACTTAATAGTAGAAAAAAACTTGAAATTTCCTCGCACGAGTATTGTTTTACCCCGCTGACTTCACAATCACAATTCCGAAGAGTGGAAGTGGATTAGATGGGAAGCGGGGGTGAAGGAAAACTGACCGCAGAATACAGCCAGGCTACTCCCTAGCCTCAGATCGATACGGAAATACCATAAAATGAAACTTGAAGATACTACACTGACAACTCTCTTAAGTAGAGAGGTTTTCCCGTCCCCCAAAAAATCATGTGAACTGAAAATGATTTTAAAATATGTTAAAAACCATTTTGCAAAATATTAGGGAACGTTTTTTTATTTTCCACAAAGAACACCAGTATAATTTTTATGGTTCAACATATACATATATAAAGATATTTTACCTATATAAATGAATAAACGTATTTCAAACAAGTATAAAAAAGACTAGTATTACACCTGTATTTTTCCGGTTATCAATAAATTTTCAGTTCCTGCGTACATCATTAAGTTTCTCTTACCTCATTTAATTTTTTGGCCAATCCCTCCTATGCTCTCTTTATCCTTCAATGTAAGGCTGTAAGTTTTCTTAGTTAAAATTTTTATTTTCCTTAACGTCATTGCTGCGCTCTAGTGGTGGCTGCCGCAAATGCTGGCGCGCGGTTCAATTGCACAGGGCGTACATAGCACACTCATTAATCTCAATGCAAATGGTGAGAAGTTATTGGTTTGGATACATAAAATGATTTAAATTAATTTCACAGACGATGGTCGTGGAACGTTGTAGAGCCTTTTTCACTATTTTAATTCCACCGATTAGAGAATGATCGCAAAAGTCAAAGCATTTATGTAACTAGAATACACGAAATTTCTTGCCCTTATTATTTTTCGTTATGTAATAAAAACAATGTAAAAACCTTGAGAAAATTAATTCTATCCTCTAAATGCCCCCTTTTCTAAAAGCCTCGTCATTAATAAAGACATTATTATTATTATTATTATTATTATTATTATTATTATTATTATTATTATTATTATTATTATTATTAAATGCAATCACTGAACTCACACTTTGAAACATTTACAGCGGACTGTCAGCTCATATTTCCTTGCATTATAGTAACGTTTGCAATGTTCGAGAATTCAGATAGTTAACCCAAAATATGAACTACCATTTTTAAGCTTCCTATGCTCCATTCGAAAGTAAAAAATTAAGAAAAAACCTGGAAGTGATATTTAGTTTTTTATAAATAATCTTTATTTCAAGCGAAAACTATTAATATTTTTAAAAAATACACAACCTTAAAGATCTAATTTTTGTGATAAAAGTTCATTTAGTACATTACCTAAACAATAATGTAGACACCCAATGATGAGTGTTTGAAATTTTCAAACATAAACAGGTTGTTTTGATTCTGGGCCATTTTTTAGCGCCGAAAGAAATATTCTCCATTTCACAATAACATTTGGAACCATTTTGGTGAATTTTTTAATTAACTTTATTTCACATAAAATCTTTCGTCTTTTCAAAAAATTGTTCATACCTAATGATGTCTGGAAAGAAAATATTTTATTGGAAAAAATGTCTATCGTTAATATAAAAGTTGGAAGAGACCGAAAAAATGGAAATTTTTATAAATTTCGAAAATTCTGATGAATGAATGAAATGCTCTGTTCAATGAAAATTAGAATTACGTCATTTGAATGTTCTTTGTTGTATCCGAGGAAAATGTTTAATAAACAAATTCGGAGTCGTCTATGAGAAAATTTTGAAAATGTCGAAGTTTTATATAAAACATTACCAACAAATAAGTATATCCGTCCAAACTCCAATAGCCAAGAGTCCATCCAATTCTTCTGAGGAATATTAATTATGAACAAATCCTTCTGAACAATTTAAAGCTGTCGTTAACGACAGACATGTGTTTTACCGAAGGAACCAATGTTTCACTGCCAAAGATCGAAAAACGTGCATTTTGACTACACGCCTTCAGGATTATATATACAGTGCGCCGGGAATCACATCACAGTGGCACCTTGATGGTGAGAGTGCTAGCAACAGAAATTATATTGGTGGTCAGGGCTGCAGTAAGTTGTCTGTCATTTGTTTTCTGTCATTCATTCTGTCAAGGGCCATTTTCTGCTGCAGCAAAACAATGCTTTCTCTACAATACATAAGTGGTATGCGAGGAATGAAAAACGCGTGTAATATTAATGACATGAAGGGAAGAGAGGGATAAGAAGAGCGGGACAACGCCTGCCGGGTTCTGCTGCTTCCAGATGTTCTTAAATCTAAAGTGAAGATGAATTATTGTAATGCTGCACCAAAAACTATGCATGTTAATGTTAGTGTGTGAAAAGGGTGAAGATAGGACAAGGAAGTGGGAGGAAAGAAAGGACGCGGTACCGTGACCTGTTTGCAAGGGTACTACTCCGGCATTCACCTGGTGTTGGTCGGGGAATCCAGGGAAAACTGACGATCAGACCAGCCGGCCGCTAGAGCTCCAGAAAGCGACTGAATTCGACCTAGCTGACAAGCTAGTGTCAAAAACCCTGCCAACGACGTGACTCGAACCCAGGATCTTCCGGTCAGTGTGTCTGTACTAACATCAGTTGTCCAACGCTCACATGTCCATCTCTTCCGGTCATTGTGTTATATGATTTTTATTTGAGTTTTGGGAATGTATTTATCTGCGACAATTTGCATTGACTTTACAAAAATGTAGGAGACGTTGATGCAAACATATCCTTAAAAATATTGCTCAAAACAATTTCATAGCGAAATGTATGCTAAATCTTTATGATAAAGATAATTTTAAAATTATTATTATGAGTTGGATGCATTATTTTTGACGACTTACGCTTAGTCTTTGCATTAAAAGAACAACTAATTTGTATTTTCGGAAACTATATTATTTAAAACTATAATTGAGGCAGTAGCTTGAAGAAGAGTCTATACTCCAAAAATGAGTTTTGAGAAAAACGCCTTGTAAGTTTTTGATCATAGCGTTCTACACACTGATCTGTTTAATTGCAAATTACATATTATATAAATATGTTGTAACTATTTTTAAACTTCAAACTTCAAACTTCATTTAATTTTTAATGTAATTAATTTCTCCTTAATTTCAAACGTGTGACGTAAAGTAAAAAAAATCGTTATACGTCCGTCCTCTGGAGAAAACGTAATATTCATTATTGAAATAGTGTAAATTATAAGTATTATTAAATTTTAAATTGTTTTTATTTTAATCTGCTAATACAAATCACAATGTGGTTTGCTACCTATAGTTTTATGTCACAGTTCATTCTGTGAGCGATCAGATTCGGACTCTTTTTTGTCGACATTTCCAATGGACACTTTTTGAGGAGTACACTCTACAAAAACGTTTTGGTAAAATGTATTGCTGTCTTCCTTTAAATACCCATACGAGTTCCATATATCACTAACTTTTACCGGATTAAGTGTAACTCGAAAGACATGTTAAAGTGCAATAATCTGGGAAACTCTCTTCATGTAACGGAATATTGTTCTACCAACCTAACGAATAGAGATAAAAAATCATGAAAATTGGCTTGGATATAGATTGAAGAACGCAGAATTCATTTCTGCATTCTCGGGAAGCAGGGCACATAGTCTTATTCTAGCTGCTACCTCAATTATAGAAGAAATCAGATGCAATGAAATTTTATTCGGTATTAAATAAATTAATATTTTTGGGTCCCTTAATTTGTTAGCATTAGCAAAAGTATACAAAATAATGTTGTCATACGTAATATAACGAAATTGAATTATAATTAGAATTAATATTGAACCAAACCCGGCAATTTTTGTGCTAATTCAACAAAATATATAACCAAACAAAATATAGTATTTTCGTTTTCTTGGACAGTTGAAGCCTACATATAAGCTGTAAATCGTAAGTTTTAATCAAACATTTACATTCAACTCGGATATCAGTTTCATTAGCAGCTGGATCCAGCGCTAGTTATTCTTCAGTATTGATGGTATGTTGGAATATAAAGTATGATAATGGTGGAAATGATTCGAGGGGCGCGCCACATCCCTTCCGCGGGGGTGGATGGGCTCTGATGGAGTGCAGGACACGTCTGCCAGAGGGCGCACAGCAGGTTCGACGGGCGCCACAGAGATGGCTCTGCCGCTGTGGGGTTAGTACGCTGCGGGCCGCGGCGACACTGTCACCATCTCCGCGAGAGCACGGCTCACGTACCGCGGGACTTCCACTAGTCATCGAATTGAGATATTCATAAAAGCGCTCGTATACTACTCATGAAAATTCTCAAGAATTTGCAAGTGTCTTTTCTTCCGACCTTCTTGGAAATTGTTTTTTAAATTCCGATTTCTTCTTTAGCACGCTGCCATTTACTTATAATTGTTTTGGTGAAGTCGAAATAAATAAAATAATCCATCAACAATATTTAACCTCATCACCGACGTTATCATTAGTTAAAGAATATGAATTTTGAAAAGAAACTTGAAAAGAGACGAAGAATGCATGTCTAAAAAAATCTCTGAATGAGTTTAGAAAAATTTGAATCCTGAAATAAAGGGTTTGGTTGAGAGCGATAAATAAGTCAGTTCCGTTCAATTCCAACTTTTTTTATTCTTATCTATTTCAAAAACTAATTTGATGTTCAGCTTGAAGTTTGATTTTAATGGAAAGAAAACCACTTTTAATAGCAATAATCTATGCCCAACGAGAATGTATGTAAAATTACGTACTACCTACTGCATTCTGTTTTGTTTTTAATTTTTTCTATTTGTTAGTTTTTGTGGAAGTCAATTTTGTGCAGTTTGAGAAATTCTAATTCACTACTTTATAGTTAACATCAAAAGGTAATCACGTAGCCAGGACAAGGCGGCTTGGGGCACAGTATCCCCTCCCGAAATTTTTAGATCTCAATCCCTTGCTAGGACATTTTGGCTTAAACGTTGATGCAAATACAAATAAACGGTTATTAATTACGAATATTTTCTTCGTTATAAAAAAGTAATATTATTTTTATATATTATATAAACGTAAAGATGTTTGCAATGGCACAAATCACAAAAAAATAGTACTTCTAGTACACCGCCTATTTGCGATTGATAATGTTTCAGAAAATGTGCTTTTTCTTTCTCGCCTTGCTACGTACTTATGTAGTAAGTATTGTAATGCTGTCGCAAAAAAGGCACTTTTCTACAAAATATCATATTGCAAACGTTCAAATATTTTCGTTTTCTTTTAGCGATTTCCATATTACATTTAGAGATTTTTTCTTATTAAAGCATGTTTTTCAAAGACAGATCTTTCAAGAAGGTCTTACGATAAATTCTCCTGTAATTTTGCGTCAAAATTAGACACTTTTTATTATTTCAGAAACGGCTACCACTTTTTCTTCTGTTATAAAGAAACATCATATAAACGCTTACTTGAAGTTAATTGAGTACAATTTATTTTTAAAGAAGTCTCAAAGACTGTCCCATTTCCCGCCCTCAAATAGAGCAAAGGGCGCTTAAAAAAGATGCAAGTTTAATTTTTATTTACCGGTCTGAATTTTTGAAAATTGGAGAACAAAATTACAAATGATGTGATAGTGTGTTGCAGTAGTATTTCTATTTCACTTTCTCGCTTAATTACTTACGTAGTAAATAGAAAGTATCGTAATGCTCCGCAGAAAACGGCGATTTTTTTATAGCAAAACTCACTTTGTGAGATCGTGATGTCAAAAACGTTGATAAATCTTAATCCCATACGTGGTACATTACATCCTTTAACACACTGAGTAGTCAGAATTCATTTTTTGTTGTCCTTAAAACTGGCAAATCGATTGACTGCAAAACGCCTATCTATCCGTTTGTGTCTCTGTGGTCAAAGCTAGAGCCTAAACCGTTCGCCCGATTTTCTCCAAAATTGATATTCCTCGATCTATTGAAATGAATTTAAGGTCTGAACTTGAAACGGATATTTTGTTTGATTGATTGGATAGTGGTCATGTCAACTGTTAATATCATTAGCCCTTTAAGTGTAGCGCATGGCTTCATCGGTAGAGGCGGCTTGCTTAAGTGTTATCCATAAGTCTTAAACAACGTCTTCATCCTTTTTCATTGCATGGTATTTGTTCCTTCTCTCTTACTCTCCAATCCAGGTCTGACTATCCTCATCCATATTGTGTTCCATGATGTCACGAACTTTACTCCTTTGTAATTTTCCATTTTGTTCCTATCCCCTCTTTCGTAAATTGGTTTACTTACATCCTCTAGAATTACGTCATGGTTAATTGTCTTATAAAATAATTCTTCAATAAATCTTATCCCTTCTTTCTTGGAATATACTCAGAAGTCACTCGAAATCATGTCACAGCCTTTGACGTTCATTTTTTTACTGCATTTCTTATTTCTTCCTTGTCTATTTTTCTCATGAAATCCTTTATCCCCATTGAGCTCTGTCTTCACGAAGAGGGGACACCACAAATCATTGAACTATATTAACTAAAGTTTTATAACAATAATGTAGTTGTGAATCGCATTTTGTTGATTATGAAAGTTTCAAACGATATTTCAATTCTTCAAAAAACATGTATGAATTATGAATGAAAATATTTTTTACAGCTCTTGGGTATCGACTATCAGACCTGTGAAGACGTCACAAGGTAAGAAGTGAACTCTGAGAAACATGTCTCATTACTAATACTGTCAGTTATCTATTGATTCATTGCTCAAATTATTGTTATTGTTTGTAAAAAAATACAAATTGACAATGAAAATTCAACTACTTTTAATATTGAAAGTAATAAACTAAAAGTGACTCATATTCTTCTCGAAGTGCATTTTGTGATGAGAGGAGAACGAGGCTAAGTAATATTTTGAGGAAAAATAAGATAAGTGAATATTTGCACACTAGATAGACTACTAAGTACTATTATAGAAACATATTCATTTCTACCTATTATATGTGCTGACATCTGATTACTGCAAGCTTAATGCTTTTAATATATGTTGTTTCAATTGGAGAAAAGGCGTTGTCAGAGTCTACAGTTGTGTTTTGTTGGTACTAGAGTACGCTTTATCATTCGGGCGGTATGAAAGAAAAAAAAATCTCTTATTGCTTGACAGTTAGTTTAAGAGTAGTACTTAGTAATATATTAATATGTAATATTTTGTGAAAAAATATTCAAGGGGAGAGAAGTTAAATGGATCAACATTCATTCGTAGTACACGCTAGAAATATACAGCTTGCCCACTCTTCTGTGTTTTAGTTTATTTGATTTGATTTATCTTCTTCTTCAAATTCCTCTTTGTCTTCTTCTTCTTCTTCTTCTACTTACAATTTATCTTCGTCAAAAACAATAAAACAAGTTTTGACGTATGCGGGAGAAGTATAATCAGTACACATTATATTTCTAGTCTAGATAAATGCATATTCTTCCATGTGGTTAGGTGGAAGAGAAAGCCCTACGGCCTCAGTCTCGCCACTAATAAATAAATGAAGAGAAGTTTAGGGGTGAGTCATTGTATTGTGAAGGAAAATGTGCGGTTCAAATCGAATATCTAGTAATTAAAAAATGCTTTTCATGAAACTCATCGCATGAAGACATTAAGATTGCCTGAAGATAAATACTCGCAAATATCACTTAGAAGAGGAAAGTTTACCTCATCATGTCACATAACCAATATCACCATTAAAGTGCCTCTTTGTATTTTTGTTGTTATTATTAATTATTGTTATTCATTTTGAAGCTGCAATCATTCGTGCACATTTTATATGCATATTTGATTCAAAAAGTTTGGAATTCTAAGCACAATATGCTTTTCGTTCAGTGCCACGAACCCAGTCCGAGTTTCCGCGTCGTTAGCTCAAGGTAGACGACTGAACGTGCATTAAGGCTGGTGTGGCACGGCGGCGAAAGGAACTGTTCAAATCACAAGCCCCCGTGGAGAGCGGGTCAGCTCCGTAGTTTCATGAGCCATGGACCGGTAATGGGGCGATGTAATTAGAGTCGCGAGACGAAAGGCGTCTGCCCCCGCCTCCACCTCTCTAAACCCACACCGCC